>JAODLD010000091.1:951988-990549 GCA_026781065.1 Mormyrops boulengeri
TTGGCGCCTTGCATGGCAGCCTCCGCCACCGGTGTATGAATGTGTGTGTGGATGGGTGAATGTGAGGCATGAATTGTGAAGCGCTTTGAGTGCTCGTAGGAGTAGAAAAGCGCTATATAAATGCAGTCCATTTACTGGTCGAAGCCCCTTTGGCACTCCCCATCTGAGACAAAGTGAACCTGGCTTGCTAAGTCAGCGCCCCCTCAGAAGATGGCGCCCTAGACCGACCCCTGTGTCACCTAATTGGTTGGCCAGCACTTCAGCTCCAGATCCAGATCTTACATGGACATCAGTAGCTGTTACGCAAGGTTGATACAGTAACACTTGGACACTGTGTCTCTAAAGGAGTTTGGTAATCTCGTTTGTAAATTTCTTATGTTCTTATGTTCTAATCTGCAACTTGTCTTGTTCTAGCCCTCTGCTGAACACACGTGTGCACAGTATCTGGCGTCCATCAAAACTGGGTCACTTTTTAAATAGCTAAGTTGACTGAATCTAGATATAGCATGGTTTAAAATGAGGTATCTACTTCTGAAAAAAGTGAATGTTCCCTGAGCCGAGGTTTCTTACAGCTGGTAAGAGATATCAACATTCATACAAAATGTTTGTGTATTGCTTTATAAATGGCAGAAGTTTCTCTGTGCCAGTATCTAATCAGTTGTTTCGGTGCCTTTGTATGATGTGTTTCTGTCTAAATTCTATGTATCGCTCTATACATATATTTCAATAGTGGTTTTTTCATCATGGACATCACTGCAAGAGCAGGTACCTGTGAACCTGTGAAATCTTGAATCTCTGTCCCCTTTGGGCTCCGCCCCCCCCCCCATTGTAAGCACCAAGCTTCTCAACAAGCTGTTGGTTCAACAGGCCCTCCTTTCAAAACAATCCCCCACTCAACCAAGATGTCTGCCTGTGCCGGTCACCACAGTCTCCCAGTCACAAAAGGACTTTTCTTTATCTTTGTCAGCACACTCGTTTGGGGTGGGGGGACTAGTTTCTCACAGGATTCCTGTTCTTGGGTGGTGGTTGCGTTGTTTTCAGAAATACAACTTTTCCCAATTGTTGAAACCTGTGAATCAGACTTTTAAAAATAGCTTGCAGGCTTGGTCGAACTCAAGTCAGGCGCAATACTTAAGCCTTCAGATGATGCAGAGAAACAGGCCATGTGAATGCAGCCATCCCCTGATGTCAGCAGCACCCTATTCTCCAGTGCCCACGCTGGCCAAGAGCCACACTTTGCATGCAGTTAGCACAGAATCCAGCAGCTCGGGACCACATTTACATCTTTGAGTCCGGGCTGGTCCATGCAACCCTCGCCTCTAAACAAACAGACAAAAACAAAGCGTGGTTAAAACCACCGCTAAAGAGGACCATTAGTCTTAAAATGTGCTTTTCTGGCCAATGTAACTGATTTTCTTCCTGAGGTTACACAAATATGCTCACCGCTGGTGGCCTGAAAAGTAGCCAGTGATTCCAACTGAGGCCAAGATGTTGAAAAAGAGCTATAAGATGTTTTTTCTTTGGTAAAAAAGGTGAGCAGAAGTGATGTTGGCTGTATAAACGGTTTTCCATCTGCACTGCAGAAGCTTTTGGGGGGGTACACAGCTTAATAATTTCATTGAAAAGCAGGTGCGTCATCGGGGCTGAGAGTGCCTGAGTGCTTGCCCCCTTTGCCCGAATGATTTCCCTCTTCTTGAGACTCTAAGTGGTCATTTTCAACAACCGACATTCACACAAAATGTACTCTTCATAAACAACTAGGGATACACAGTCAGGCTCACAGAAGTAATCTGTTCTATAAACCCTTGCGTATGTCAAATTTCACTTCACATATCATTCAGGATACCATAGCAAAAAAACACAAGCCAAAAATATCCTAGCAATACATACTAACGAACACATTAAACAAATGATCAGATTAGGTTTTAATATATTTTCAATGTGTGCTTCCGTAACCTCTCTATATCTCAGATTTTGCAGATTTTTTTTGCAGCCATCCAGATTTGCACCAGCAAGGCAAATTCCTTGTATGGAAACATACTTGGCTAATAAAAGGATTCTGATTCTGATTCTGATTTACGAAAATTAGGAGCTGCCTGCATTTAAACTTGCATCTTTAATCTTTGCAGCTTTAATCTTGAGTAAACAGAAAAATGTCAATTAGCTAAAATGAAAAAAGTTCTTCAGCCAATGAAAGTGCCCGAGATTTATGCAGGCCATGCCTATTTTCTTCGTCTGCCCCTTTAAACATGCGGCATGTTGCTGTGGGCGTGGCCGACTCTCCACAGGTAGAGTAGATCTCAGGTATCTTGCTCTTACTCCTCAGTCTTGCCTGACGACACCCCTCTTTACAGGTTGCTCTTGTTTGTCCTAGAGATTCTTTTTCTGGAGCTTTCTCATTCCCCAGAAGACATTATCAATTGTATGTGGGGGGGGCCTGGCCTAGGGTCTGACTGAGCCTTCCGCGGGATCAGAGACGTGCATGTGGGTAATTATGAAGCTCCCTTTCGCTTTACACATAAATTTATAGTTACGGCTGCTCTATGTATGTTGTGCCGCTGGGGTGAATTAAGGAGGTGGTGAGTTGTGAGAGAGACACACGCGCACGCACACACACATACACGCATACACGCGAGAAGAGATGCCGGTGGTTAAAGTGGAGAAAGACCTGTCCCCGGATGCCTTGGAGGTCTCCCTGTCGGCCATCCACGCCTCCCCCGAGGAGCCCCAGCGAGGTCGTCGCCGGAAACGGCCACTACAGCGGGGAAAGCCCCCCTACAGCTACATTGCCCTCATCTCCATGGCGATTGCCAATGCCCCGGACCGCAGGCTCACGCTTGGAGGCATCTACAAGTTCATCACAGAGCGCTTCCCCTTCTACCGCGACAACTCCAAGAAATGGCAGAACTCCATCCGCCATAATTTGACGCTCAACGACTGTTTCATTAAGATCCCGCGGGAGCCTGGACGGCCCGGCAAGGGCAACTACTGGACTCTGGACCCTAACGCCGAGGACATGTTTGAGAGCGGCAGTTTCCTGCGGCGGAGGAAACGCTTCAAGCGGTGTGACTTCACCACCTACTCAGCGTACGTCCCTGAGCCCCCAGCTTTCGCCTCCATGCAGATCTCCAGAGCGGCTTACGGTGGACCCGTCTATTCGAACATGACTGTGAGTCCACCATACAGCCAACAGGTGGCGCCCTCGTGCTACCCCTCATCCCCGCCAGCATTTGGCACTGGCCAGTCTCGGATGTTCAGCATCAACACCATCATCGGGCACCACGGGGGCCTGGGTTCAGGAGGGGACCTCATCCAGCAGCCCGGCCGAAGTTTCAGCCCCGACTTGGGCTCTGTGGGCAGCTCGTGCAGCCTGAGCAATGTGGATTTCCAGGCACAGTCCTGCGGTGGGGCCATGCTGTCACGCTCCGCCAGTCACATGGCGTTCCCATACTCTGTCCCAAACGGACACCTGTCCATGCAGAGTGCGTATCCGCAAGGTAGTAGCCAGATCTACAGCACCACCAGTCGTCTGGGAATTCCCAGTTCTCCCAGTGTCACCAGTGATACGATGGACCCCTATGGGAGGATGTCACCTGGTCAGCTGTCCTCTTTAGCTCCATATAACAACACAAGCACCATAACCGGTGCAAGTAGTTACCTGAGACCCCCAACGTACACGGGTAACATGGAGAGGTTCGTGTCTGCAGTGTGACGTCTGGGAAGATAATTGCTTGGCCTTGGGAAGCCAGTTTAGTGAATTTGTTTTTTTTTTTTTTTTTTTTGGAGACGTGGCATGTATGTTACGTAATGGTGATGGAACATTCTGGAGGGGGGACTCTGTTTATCTTGTTTGCCGTGTAACCGCCGATGTGAAATGTGGTCCCAGCAACAAAGGCGTGAACCAAGCAAGAAGTTAGCAACTGGTTTTCGAATACCAGTAAATCTAAAAAATTTGTCCTTTTATACTCCAAACATGGTGGAGCTCTGGATTCTGAGATCGTGCAAGTCTGTAAAAGAGAGAAGGTTTCAACATCCTCTCAAGCACTGTTGTTTGATCAAGTTGGGCTTGTCAGTCCGTTTCTGGAGGTGTTTTATGGTGTTTGGTTGTATAACAATATGCTTTTTGTACTGAATTTAGGTCTGAGATGTTTATATTAAACTTGTATGAAAGTGATTCAGCAGTTTTGGATTTAGGTTTTCTGTACATATTTATATTTTACAAAGCTTTGTAAATTATTTTGATGCTTATCTTAAATGCATTTTCAGAAAATTCGTCTATAGAAGGCTTTTGTTTTGAAAGTGTTGTTTAAGATTTCTGTTCTCTTATTATTGTGTATGATTATGTAATGATTCCCAAAAAGTGAATTAGCTCCAGAAATCCAGAAACTTTTTAAGAACCATAAAACCTTTACGCCTCACTTTGCCTGAACGTCCTCTACACATGATGGCAGTTGTGCTTTTTTTCAGAATTATTTATCATGAAAGTTCCAGAAATCCAGAACTGTGTTTTGCAAGGATATAATTGCAGTTATCTTAACATTTTCTGCTTTGACAAAAGCAGATTTATATTTTGATGCTATGTAATTATGCTGTTATCCAGACCACCATAGCACTGTGCTCTGTATTATAACTGTTCAAAAGGCTATTCATTTTTTTTCAGTAGCAGTTAACTAAAACAATTGGCTATAACTTTCGTATAAGCTGCAGGAAAATAAATTTGAATAACATTTGAAATTTAATTTTAGATGGACAATGTCGATAGATGTAGGAGGCAATGGCCTGTAGTTTCTCCATTTCACAAAGAAAGTCATTTTTAAGATATTCCGAGGTTACGTGAGCTAATTATTGCCGTTTCGTGTTTTAGGCAAAGCGCTTTGTTCAGCCGGCTGTGACATGCTCTGTAACTCCTACATCACTTACTGAGTGGGAAGGCTGGAGTCCCTCCCAGGCAGAATAGGGTGTAGGGGTACACCCTGGATGGGATACCAGTCCCTCACAGGGCAGACCCTTACAGTCAGACAGCAGTTAATCCAGCCGCATTCCTCATTCCAGCACTAACATTAGTTAACCCTCTTGGGAAAATGAAGATAAGCTTGTTTATTCTTGTGCTTTCGCAATCGCACATCGCGTTTCTTAAATAAATGTATGTTTTGATGTTATACATTAGAGTAAATATGAGATTAAACGCAGATTTAGGCGACTTTTCGATCACGTGTGAGGAGTCCTGGCCTGCACCCCCATGAGCAACAGCATTCAGGGCCCCCCTGGACTCAAGCAACAGCTCAGGCCTGCCTCATTACATCAGAGTGTAGCTGAACTGAATAGCACCAAATGGGGCCCAAATGGGGCCATCCTCCTTAAACATAGAACATAGTGCGGAGGGCCTTTGAGGCCAGCCGCTACTCTGCATTCAGCATAAGGTGATTTATATGGAAAAGTGGAAGAAAGAAAAAACTCAGATGTGTTAAATCAGTTTAGAGTAAATACAAACTTGTGTACTTTTACAGGGCGCTACATAAGTTTTAAAAATACTCAAAATACGTACATTGTAAACGGTAAACCAAAATTCTAATGTATGTAACAAAGTTTCACATAAGTCTACTTAACCTTAAAATTGAATGTCAGCTTATTAATTACAATGTTTTGAGGTCTGATGAAGCAATATTCAAAAAAAGCACCGGCTTTTAACAGGACTTGACAGGTCTATACAATCATTAGTTACTGTTGAAGGTGAATATAGATTAATAATCCTACAACATGAAACAATTCTCAAGCCAGGAACAGACATGTATTGAGTACAAATTTGCTTATTTTCACTTAATTTTATTTTGACAAAGAATATTTTGATATGCATCAAGAATATTTTAATGTCCGACCCTCTGCATAAACGTGCTATTTGCAATGTCATGACACCTTTATGGAGCAACTTTAGTCTACCGAAATATTCCCAAAATCCCAAAAACCTACCAATCATCCCTTAAACTGCACCACTGAAAGCACCAGCACTGCATGAGAGAGCACTTTAAAAACAGAGGCCTGTGAGCCCCTCAGCATTAACGGAACAAAATTCCCATCAAGGTAAAATACCATATAAAGCAAGGCGCCCCCTAATGTTACTCTGCAGAATGGCACAGACCAACAGCATAAACCACAGTACTGAAAAAGTACATGTAACACAGACGCCAAAAACGGAAAGATGTGCTTTTAAATTTAACAAAACATTTTCACATATCAGCACCACCCAGTGGAAAACAAACATTCCCATATTTGGGGAATGTTAGCAAATGGAAGAAACAAATCTTTAATTCAAAGGAAGTGCTGATTGGTGGAGGGGGTGCAGTGGTTAACACCGTCGCCTCACACCTCTGTCATCTGGGTTCAAGTCTCCACCATGTGTGTGGTTTGCATCTTGTCATCATGACGTTTCCTCCCGATACTCTAATTTCATACAACCCCCCCACCCTGTCCAAAAACATGCGGAGGCTAATTGTATATACCAAATTGCCCATAGGTGTGCATTGTGTGAGTGTGCCCTGTGATGGGTTGGCACCCCATCCTGGTTTGTCCCCAAAATAATTCCATACTCCTCATTGGATTTATATTCCAGTTAAGTTTATTAAGTTTTAGTACATAAAACAACACATAAAAACATTTCAGAGGCAAGTAATTTCATAATTGTGGTTTTACATAAAAGGATTCCACAATAGTCACAATTATCCGAGGTATTCCACAAGTCTTTGCAGTTCCTGGGAACCCTGCACCACAGCTGGAACAGAGGAGAGTGTCTGTGGAGACACAGAGACATGGTGATCAGACGGCATGGTCAGATCATAACTAGATTTGCCCACTGGACACCCAGCAGATGTACAGTTACACATTGCTGAGAGCTAAAGCAGCCAAACCGGACCAAAGGTTCAGCCGCTGGCCCCTACCTTTCTCACGGTCTCTATCATCTCATCCAGCAGCCGTAGTTCCCGTTCCACTTTCCTCTGGTTGGTTTCATGGACCAGCCGCTGAAAGGGATCCGGCAGGATCATTAGCGAACAAGGCTGGCAGGGACCCAGTGGATGAGCTTGTGGACCAACCAGCAACCCCCACGCCCCCGATCCTAGACTCACGTGTCTCTTGGCTCGTTCCACGAGTTTAAATCTGCTATCCTCGGACTCTGCAAGGCTCCTCTTAAGCCTCTCCACCTTCAGGTAAAATAACCACATCCAATTAGGCTCACACACAGAAAGGTGATCTGCTGTGGATCGCTAGCTGCAACTGAGAGCCCAACCTCACACCGCAACAGGATCTTCTCGTTGAGAGCCTCGAGGTTGGGTGCCGACTGGCCACTAGCCCCGGCAAGCTCCTCCCTCAAGGTCTGCGCCTCCAGCTGGGCCCGCTGCAGGGACAGCCGCAGCCCTGAGACCTCCCTACGCAGCTCCTGCGGGAGGCGAGGGCCCGGACCGGACCCAACACCATGTCAGCCAGCTAAAAGCACGTCATTAGTGTCTTGAAACTCACCAACGGGTTAATCTGAGAAATGCGTCTTACAGTATTTTCGGCCCGGTGCATATTCAGGAGCTCCTGGCTTTGGTCCATCTCCACGCAAAGCTGCTTCAGCGCTTTCTCATCCTACGCGAGAATGGAGACGGTATTTCGAACCATCGCCATATTCCGGGTCATTCCACCCATGAAGGATCATGCAGACTGACACCAGATGAATGCTGCTAATTTACACAGGCGAGTCAGAGAACTTGAACTCTCCCCCTCGTCCCCAATTCACCTGAGCCTTCTGCTGCAGTGCCACTGCATTATGGTCCACCTGTGCCTGAAGGCGGCTGTTCTGCTCCTTCAGGTCGGAGACTTCACACCCGTGACTATGTGAGAGTGCCTGCAGCTCCCTCTGTAGGCTGGCACTGGAACAAATGCCACAAATACAATATTCATAGATGGAACTGCACTATTGCTCATACTTAATATCACATTATGAACCAAAGGGTGTGTATTTAGTCGCCCTCCAACCCACAGACACTTACACAGTCTGCTCCAGCTCGGCCTGCTTGGCGTCCTTCATCTCCTGTAGCTTGCCAGTGGTAGCACCAAGCTCAGACATGGCCTCACCCAGCCCTGTGAGCAACTCCAGCACGTTGTTCTGATCCTCATCTGGTGAGAGAGCCAAAATAAGCTTGCTAAGCTCTCAGCAGCTGTACAGATGGGGGCGAAGGGGGGCGGAGCCTCGTACCTTGCTCCTTCTTTGGAGTGGTGGGACTGACGCGAGTGAACGCGCTACATCTGCTGTCCATCTCCTCCTGCGTACTCCCCCCTGCAGCAGCTGGAGGACAGTGCACCACGTTACCCCCAGAGCAACCAACACAGGGGTTGCTAAAACACCGGGGCGGGCCTTCCTCAGATCCCGCAGACACGCACTACTCCTCTTCCTCCTACCGGTCTCACAGTGCAGCATCTCGTCGGCAGAGATGGCATCCATGACCGTGTCCACGAAGGACGTGCCGGCGCGACGCAGCATCGCGGCTGACTGGTCCTTGGTGGCGCCATCGGGCTCCTCCTTGCAGAAAAGAGGAGAAGATCCAGGATGGCAGCACAGTCTTTGAATGATAAACCGTGGGATCAAATGTATCCTAAGAGGGACTTACACCCTGTTCATCAGGATTAAATCAATTAGTGGATTAATAGTTAACTAAATAACTGCTTCTCTTAAAGAATCCAGCTACATAAGTGGACAAAAATGTAAATTATATAATGTAAAGGAGATGGTGAGGGACATTTTCTCAGGGGGCCAAGAAAGTCCAGCTTCACCCCTGCATGCAGCCCTCATACCCCTGTATACACCATACCCCACAGTACTGAGGGGTACACCTACCTGTACAGGGTAAGATTTATTCAAATAAATAAGCTTAATAGCTCTGCAAGGCCAAAAACCCACAGCACTGCGGGAAACCAGGAGCAGAACTGGGAACCACGTATTAATATGTAGACAAAAGAGCCATTCCCACAAGAGCATGCGGGCAGAATGAGCAAACGGCCTCACCCCATCAGAGAGCGCCCCCTGCAGGCCGATGGTGAAACCTCTCACTCGGTGGTGCAGAAGAGCCACTTTCACAGAGGCCTGGACCAGCTGCTCGCCCATACCCAGCAGCATGCGGCGCGCTCTTTCCTGGGTGCTGTCCAGCTCATCCTGAATGGAGTCACGTTCCCTCCTGTAGGGGGAGCAGGTGAGCGACAGACCACTCCCATCAAACTTCCATTCCTGTTTTTTTTTTTTGTACGCCAATCTCATTTTTTTATTTTTTTTATTTCTGGTATTCCCACTGCTATATATTTGAAGTAGTAGTTTGGGGGGGGGGGCACAAATATATACTTAATGAGTGAAAACCAGGCACACCTTCCCCCAGCAATAGTTCGGTCTGGTATCTACAACATGCTACGGATGCCCAGAAGGCTCCAAAAAGACAAAAGGCAGAACTGGAAGCACTCACTGGAGGTGAGTCAGGGCTTGCTTCAGGTCCTCGCACTCCAGATTCCTCTCCCTCAGGCCCTGCAGGTGCGAGCGGAGCAGGCCCTCAGTGTCCGCCACCTGCTCCCGGGACAGCTCATTTTCAGCCTGCAGGAACTGCCCCACCGCGGCAGCGGGTGGGAACAAAGCGTTACCATTAACTGCAACGTAGGACACTGACTCGCCCCCGCCCAGTGTGAGAGGTGCCATTTGGAAGGGCGAGGCGGAGACGCCCCTCTAGGTCAGGGGTCCAGGTGGTGACCATTTAAATGCATTATTAAAAAATGAAAAACAGAATCAGCTAACGAGGTGATTATGTAAATGACCTCAGTAGGACCTAGCTAACAGCAGATAGTGCTACAGGTTTGGAGGAACAGGGGACAACAGGGTACATCCTCACTTCATTCATCTCCCTGGCAGTGGACAGCTGCATCTGGATCTCCTGGAGATGCTGCAGTTGCTGGAGGTGGCCCTCAGCCTGCCTCTGCAGCTCCTCCAGCTGCAGGTCTCGCTCGGCCAGGGCCTGACCCAGCTCCTTAATCTGGTCCTGAGACTGCCCAAGATCTGCCTCCAAGCTGGGGACGGCGGTACAGGCCGTTAGAGCTGGACAAACCTCAGGATGCTGGCCTTTTAGGTCTGCTTTAAGTAAGTAAATCCTGATTTTACAGCTGGCAAATTCACAAAACACTGACTTTTTGATTTACAGTCAAATCTAGACTCCAAACCAGACATTTCTGAGGTAGTGGCCCATCTAGATAAAGGAAAACATTGGTTAGTAATTATCTATTGAGGGTGGCAGAGAGGTACCGACCTGTGGATTCGCTCAGTGGCCTCTCTCACTTCTTCAGATGCCTGCTGTGACCTGTGAACACATGCCAGAGATCACAAAGAGCTGCCAGATTGGGAGTTGCAGGCGGGCCAGCCGGCCCTAACGGCACCGGGCTGAGCCCATCACGGAGGGGTCACCATGCGGACATCTACAGCTTGAATTAACACACTTGTGGGTCTCGTCAGCCAGGGCCTGCTGCAGGAAGGCGTAGGAGGCCTGGATGGATGACACGGAGGCAGACATCTCCGTATTCTTCATCCGCAGCCCGTCGCGCTCCTCCTCCGCCTCGTTCAGCCTTTGCCGCAGCACGGACATCTCTGAGAAAAAAGCGCACAGGGACCAGGAAAGAGAAACATTTGCATTTTTAATCACTGGGGACGAAGCAACAGCTTGCTTTCTGACGAGAAGAGGAAGCTAAGCCTAAATCAAAGTATCATTCAATTTTTATTCCAAATACAATACATATTGTCTTAAGACAGATGCACAATATCCCACACTGAACTGAGTTGCCTATTTATTAAACCTGCTGGTGAAGTATTAGTGCATCAGTTGTAGAATTCTAGCTTGCCACATGGAAGGCTTGGATCCTATTCCCAGCCAAAGTAGATCCTCATGGGAAGTGCTGTGTGGTTCTTCAGGTTAGAACCCGTGACAGGAAGGTCACCGGTTCAAATCCCAAGGCTGGCAGAGTGATGTCACTGTTGGGCCCTTGAGTAAGGACCTTAATCCCCAATTGCTACAAGGACTCTCACCCCCTGCTTTCGCTGTGGATAAACGAGTCTGCCAAATAAATACATAAAACACTGTTGTTCCCACAACCCCACCTGAGTTCATGATGGCCATCTGCAGATTGAGATCCCCAATCTGCCGTGTAGCATACTGGAGGTCCGATACCATCCGGGCCAGTTCATCTTCCATCTGAAACAGTCACAGGCATTTTAAAAACGGGGTTGACCTGACGGTTGTTTGGTGACAGGAGAGCAGTGACGAAGGTCACCAAGACCCTGTTTCCACCAATGCGGTGTCAGTGCGAGGCCTTTTCCCAGTCCAGAAAGGGTTCTGCGCTTTTCCACCACAGAAAACTGACCCAGTACCAGAAGAAACGGCTCCAGCATGGCACTACAGAAATGCTGTTCTCAGAACCATCCGATCGGGTCCAAATAAACATACTAACTGCCATATTAACAACTGTAAAAACATTGTATAAAGGAATGTTGTGGTAATGCTAATTAGGTTACATCTCACTCAAATCAATGGTTTAAAAAAACAAACAAAAAAAACATTATACCCATTGTCTTGAGATCATTCACCATGAATTATTAATACTGGTTGATGCCATTATTGAAAGAAATCCTGAATATGCAACTTATAGCATCTTAAAAGCAGAGCAAAGCATTTTCTTATGGTCTGCAATGATGGTTCACCTGGGAACCAGCAAGATATAGCCCAGTACTGGCTCCGCATTGGTGGAAATAAGGTATAAGAAGCAGGGGAGCGACAGTTCAAGCATGATCCTTGGTAGACAGCAGGAGTGTCGTTCTCAAATGCAGAAATGGGGCCCTTGGGCTATACCTCCTTACCCTGATTTTCTCTGCCACCGCCTGGTCCCGCTCCATCTCCCGTGTCTCTGCCTCCCCTAGGGCAGCGGCAGCCCTCTCCCACATCCTCTGCACAATCGGGCCAGCCCTCTGCAGGAGATGTCGAGCTTGACACAGCTGCGGGGGACACACGTAAACAAACCAAATGGCTTACATCAGGTCCCAGCCTGCAGCTCACCCAGAATCTGTCCGGAGAAATCGCATTCTGAATATAACCTGTCGCCATCTAAACTAACCTCTTCCTGCAGAGAGTTTTGGCTACATATGGAAGACTCCAGAAGTTCATTTGCGGCTTGAAGGGAATCCACATATTCTTTGTTTAATGAAGCCTAGAGCAAAGAAAGGAGAGACAGTTATATCCGAGAAAGTCAGCTAGAGGTGGGTGTGACCTGAATCATCACAGAACAGCGGCCAACCTGCTGCAGGTAGGACTTGGTGAGCGCCTCCTTCACCTCCAGGTGAGAGCCCAGGCTCTGCTCAAGCGCCGCTATCCTGACGGCACAGCGAGCCCTCAACTGCTCTGTCACTTCGAAGGCCTGTGTTTGGGGTTAAAGGTTAACAGGGAAACCATCGGAGCATGTGACTGCCCCCCCCCCCCAAGCCAATTAACACTGAACCGCTCATTTTGTTTCTATACAGGCTGGAGCCATTTTCCACCAGGGAAAACCCCAGAGGCCACATCATTCAGCTGTAGGCCGATGCCCAGATTCCGACTAGAGGTGGTGCTAAAGTGCAGCCTGACATTTTTTGAGAACCAATAAATACAATGTACAAGAGTCCTCCTCAAAATACATATACAGACGCTCCTCTACTTGCGAACGAGTTACGTTCTGAACGGCCGTCCGTAACTTAAAATGTTCGTAAGTCGTTATTCAACATCATTTTAAGGGTATACTCAAGTACAAAGAACTAGGATGCTGGGAGTACACACGCTATGCCGCTGCGCGGCGGGAGTAGCGGCCAGAAGTTGTACTAGGTGGAACTGGAGCGCAGAAAAAAAATTGATGTTGCGGACAGGAAACGGGAGCCCAATGAACACAATTTGGACTTACAGTCCTCTTCGTTCGTATGTCTGAAAGTTCGTAAGTAGAGGAGCGTCTGTACTCAAAATATGATAGAGGCATGGTTGGGTGGGGAGGGATAGCAGTGCTAATGACAAGAAAAACACCTTTGAAAGATTCAAATTTATCATTTAGCCAAACTCAAGAAAACTGTATTAATATTCATAGGATGCTGCTCATTTACATTCGGTACAGAAATAAGCTGGTTTTGTTTTCAAGCAACTGAGCTCTCAAAATGAAGGAAGATCATTAAAGGCCGGGGGTCTTTTTATTTTTCTTTCTAGAGCCAGGTGTAGTGCTGGGGGGCCACCTGCCCGGGAAGCAAGCTTGCGAGCGCATACCGCCGCCTTGGCCTGCAGCGCCTCCTCCATCCGCTGCCTCATCTGCTCACGCTCCTGCAGACAGCCGCTGGCCTTCTCGCCCATCCTCCGCAGTGCCTCCCTGCACCGCCCATACAGCGCCCTCATCTGGACCATCTGCATAAAGTCACAGGGCCAACTACTCATCACCGATCCATTGGTTAGTTCAGATAAAACTTATGATGCAATCAAATCACATCATTCCCATCTCCGAGCCAATCAGAGTGAAGCATGTCTGCATCTTATCAACGAAGAGACAGGAATCACCATTCTAAACGCATGTACTCGCCGAATAACATGCCTGTTTACAGAGATCATCATGTTCGTCGCTGGCAACATGAGCAATTTCATTCAACCTAGTCAGAGCATCTTCAGTTTCTGTACTGACAGCAACCTGTCAAGGAAAACACAGAAAACGACAGGATAAGATAAAAGGAGGCCATTAAATAAGTAAATACACAACATTTACTAACAGGAATCTCGTAGAAACTTGTTATGCATCCTCAGCCCTATTGATCAGGCCCAGAAACTCACCATGGCGGCCTTGACATCGTGCATACCGTGGAGAAGATTCTTCAGGGCCTCCTGGTCCAACTCAAGAGCACCGATCTTCTCCAGAGCTTTAATATACAGCTCTTTGTACATCACCACCTGGCCGCACAGTACACAGCAGTCAGTGCTAATCGATGAATGACTAAGTAAGCAATTAAATGATTAAATGAAACCAAAACTCAGTACATCCTAAAGCCTGTGAGGACTGCATCCCTCCTACCTGGTTCAGCTCGGTATGGTCCGTCTGGATGAACTTCTCCCGGAGCTCGGAGGGTCCCGGTCCACGAGGCTGGTTCTGAGCTCTGATGCAGGACAGCTGCTGAGATAGAGCCTCCACCATGACGAGCGTGGAGGTCAGCCGCTGCTCCAGCTCCTGCCTGGAGGCGGAGGCCAGGCTTCCAGGGGAAAGGCTGACGACGAGCAACACAGGCCAACCAGTCAAACAAACGATAACTGACCGAAAGTAGCATAACCACTAATAACCCACTGATAACCCAATAAACTGGACTGGTCTGCCAATACTGATGCACTTTACAAGAAAGGGCAGAACAGGCTCTACTTCCTTAGGAGGCTGGGGTCCTTCAATGTCTGCAGCAAACTCCTGCTTATGTTCTACCAGTCTGTCATGGCCAGTGTCCTTTTCTATGCTGTGGTGTGTTGGGGAGGCAGCACTAGGAAGAGGAATGCTGGACGACTGGACAGGCTGGTGAGGAAAGCTAGCTCTGTGGTGGGCATGGAGCTGGAGTCACTGACATCAGTTGCAGATAAGAGGACCCTGAGCAGACTGCTCTCAATATTGGACAATGACCGCCACCCTCTGCACACCACTTTCTCCAAACAGAAGAGCATGTTCAGTAATAGACTCCTGTCTCTGTCATGCAGAACAGACAGGCTCAGAAGGTCCTTTGTCCCTAGGGCCATACACCCGTTCAACGTCACATGGAAGGGGAGGAGTGTGACGGACTGAAGTGTTTAAGCCTGTACAGCACACTGCCCTCCTGATATTTTCCTTTGTATTTTTTGCGGTATGTATGTGTGCCTATGTGTATGTACTGTGTATAAGCTACTTGACACCTAAATTTCCTTCTGGATAAATAAAGTATCTATCTATCTATTATGGATTCATCAAAAGTAATTCAGCTGAACCAAAAGCAAGTGCTAAGAGCAACATGACTTTTCTCAAAACAAAAGCAAACTCACTTCCATAGCAGGGAGTCTGTGCTGGTACTGGCTTCAGCCACAGAGAACTCCCTCTTCTGCTCAAATTTGCCAGAGGTGTTGACGCTCTTCTCGCTCAGCCGGACCGGGCTGGTCCAGGTGCCGATGCTGTGGCACTCTGCCGGGGCTGCACCGACACAGAGGTTCCCCGACGTGCGGATGAGCAACTCCGCCATCTGCAGGAGCTGCTGCTGCAGGGGCATGGTCCTGGTGGGAAAAGGGTCTGCAGGGACCCCCACAGCGGCCTCCTGGACGTCGGGCTGAGACAGCTCCAAGCTCAGCGCAGTGGAGTTCAGCCGAGGTGGTGGCATGGGACTCTCCAGGTTCTCAGTCCACAGGCCGCTCACTCGACCACCTAGGAGGCTATTGCGCTTCTCAAGAGTAGCTGGGGTACACTCTTCATGCTGTCCTTGAAGGGTGCTACCATCTGCTGGCATATGGCCCAAAAACTCATCCTGAGGCTGGGTGGGATTCTGTGTCTGCTCCCTCAAGCGAGCGCTCCGTGACAGTGTAGAGTATAGGATCTTTGGGGAGGGGAGAGTGAAAGGGTCCTCAGAGCCTTCCTGGGGGTGCAGAATAGAGAGGCCACTGTCGCGCGATGCCCCAGCGCCGGCTTGGGCTGCTCCATTCTCCTGCAAGTCCCTTGGAAACATGGGACCTCCATCTACCTGGAGTTTCTTACCCACAAATGGCGTAGAACTCCCTGCAGCTAAACCAACTGCAACGTCCTTCACACTTTGCCAAAGAGAAGCATTTAATACCGGACTGGCCCCCAGCGTCAAAATGATGCGTGGCAGGGACTGGTCAGTGATTCTAGAAAGTTCAGGCTGCTGATGCTCATCTACACTCTGCTCAACTCGCACCATCAGATGGGATTCCCTGGAACCTTCCTGATCAACTGGAGCACAAGAGTGTTCATCTGCATCAGTGTCCTTTAAACTCTCAAAGCAGAGCTCTGGAAGATTCTGACAACCAACTTGGACCACATTCTCAGCATTTGTGTCCGACCCCGTTGAAATACAAGATGTTTCAGAACCAGGTAGCTCATTTCCCAAAATGCTACTTTCCTTCTCCAAACAGTAAGCATGATCTTTATGCCCACTGCTGGACTGTGGGACCGGGTCTTCTAAATCCTCAACAGCATTGGTCTCATTTCCACAGATGACAAAACTTCGGCCAACTTGATCTTCAGGCAAAGGCAAAACAGTCTCCTCTGAAAGTCTGGAGACATCTGTGATCTCAATGTCAGCTCCAGTGCACACGAAGGATTTCAGTGTGATGTGACCCACTCCATCGCCACACTGCTGGCCAACAGTATCTTCATCAGCGACTGGAACTGCGTCACGACTCACATCGTCAAATCCTTCATCCAGAGATGCTCCGGTCTTCATTCCTTCACCATCGGGTTGTTTCTCATTTTCTTTTTTCACAATCTCCATACTGCACAAAACACCTGAACTACACTCGGCTATTTTTAAATCCGCTATATTCTCCTTCATGTGCTCCCTGTCATCTGGCAGAATTACAACGGCAGGTGAACGGCGAGCGCATGCAGGGCGCGGCTCCGACTTACATCTTGTCATTTCACCCTTTATGGAGGAACAAAACAGTGCAACAGTTTATAAACTACTAACTCAGCCCTTGAGTAGAAATTGGATCAAATAAGCGTACTCGGGTACCCTGATTGCAATGCAAGCCGAACGTTGGTTCCCGTGGGAGTGTTGCAGCCCCAAAAGCTCATTCTGCAGGCTTCTCAGCGGCGACCTGTCAGCGGACTGCATCGCAGGCTGTGCAAACACGTCAGTGCAATGGGGTCATCAGCTTATATCGCCCTAACACAGTCTACTTCCAAAGGATGCTTATTTACTTATACATATACGGCGCATTCATCAAGGCACGGAAGTCGAACACTTACAGCGCTATGTTTTAGTAGTCCTCTTCTGGATGATATCCTACTGTCGTATGTGTGTAGATACGCAGCAAATTCCTAAATGATGAAAATGTGATTCTCTCTGACTGCTTCAAATTAAGCGAGCTATTAGCAATGGAAATGCATTTCTTTATTAGTTAGACGGGAGCAGCTTAGGGGACAGTACGGACTACAGGGACCCGCTTATTGCTGCCAACAGCAAGGCGGGACAAATGCAGCTCCGAGACAGGGACATTTCTAAACAACCGCGCTCAGCTATACACAAGATACAAAGGTTACACTCAGAGTGATGGCAGTTTCAGCAATAATAAACTCATTTTACTCACCAAACTTTAACCGCCTGCTCCTAATTCAAACCCAAGATGCTCTTCTCTCATTGGATGATACACGTAAACGTCATGACGTCTGCGTCATTGCGTATGCACGCATGCATGCAGCCAATACCATCGTACGCTCTCTAGCCTGTGCCGAATGTTGTTGCCGTACCTTGAGCGGTTTATCCGCCGTGTAAATATTCTTCTCTTAAGGATTCTTCAAAGCGTCGAGAGCTTATGGCAGAAACGCATAAATTATTTTCTCCCCATTTTCACCGAAGTGTAGTTTTATTCTCATAAAACACTGCGATTTTTTCAGACTGACTGGCAGACTTACTTACGTAGTCGGTTCGTCGTTTTTGTGTTTATCAAATGTATAAAAATCAAATAAGTAGCTTAGATTAGTGGATTTATTTCGGTTTATTCTTGCATTTGTATGCATTATAAGAGCAATTTAAAATATCAAGTGCCTTCCGTTCCACTGTGTGACTTGCAGATAACAGGCAGCATAAGGTGCTACAATGGACAAAACAATTTACAGCATATTTAGAGTGCCATACCGTAAACATCGTACGATTGGAGGTCAGACAGATTATTCTTGTTAAGACTGTAAATGTGGTTTCATGTCATAGACTTCAAATGCAAGATCTCAATATTCTGAAAGAAACTGTTGATTAACCATTTTCACACATTTTGTGTGCACGATGCCACAAACTGGTATTTCCTTTTCATATTAATCATTAATGTTAGCTTTTCCACATCAGTATAAGACAATACAGATTTAAAAAGGAATGATTGTAGGATCACTACTCTACTTTTGTGCCTTCTATAGTCAGTTGGCTGAGCTGGGAGGCTTCCAAGTGGATCTGCTTTCTGCCCGTCTCTGCAGGCCTGCCGTGCTGCGTTGGCGGTTGAGGCCGCTCAGCGGGATGGCGGCCACACTGCTGCGGCGGTGTGTCACTCTCTCCTGCAGCCTCTTCTGTGTTAAGGCCTCACAAGCGCCATCCAAAGACAGCTTCCTACCCTTCAGCACCTGCTCTGGTGGAGGGGGTGTCTGACACAGGTGCTGCGACCCAGGGAGTGCTCGGGCCTCTGGCCTGTAGGAAGGGCTAAGCTGTACCTGTAGCGCCTCCCGCAGGTTAACCATGTCCACCCTCCAGCCCACGGCAACAGAGTTGACGCTCATTCGGTCTGGTTTTGTGATCCTCCTCTTCCTCTCAGTGAGCTCAGGCAACCCCTTGGATGCTAGTTGGTAAAAAGCTTGCCTTTTTTCCCAGAGATTGGCAGGGATGGTGTTATATGGCAGATCTTTCCAGAATATTTGGCTTTTGTTGTCGAGTTGACTCCCACTGATGGTTCTGCTATATGTCATCCTGTCTGAGGGTCTCTGCTTGTGTCTTCCACTGCGGGGGTCAGAAAGGAACACGTTCGCAACAGACATGTCGCTGCTGAAGCCGTACTTCTTCATAGCGTCCAGGAGCAGGCCACAGATCGCGATGTTGCCCCCATCAGCAGCGTGGCGCAGTGCCGTCTGGCCCTCAAGGTCGACGTGATTCAGGTCTGAGTCGAGAGCCTGGATGAGTAGCGTGGCAAGTGGCAGTCTCCCGTACAGGGCGGCATACATGAGCGCGGAGCGGCCCCGTCGGTCACAAAGCCCCGCCCTCGCCCCATGAATGAGCAGCATCCTGGCCACACCCACAGCCCACAGCTCCCCGTCGTGCAAAGCGCAGAGCATCAGGGGGGTTCTCCCAGCAGTGTCCCTCGCATCGACGTCCATCCCTGACTCGACCAGCCTCCTAGCCTGGCGAAAGTCCGCTTTCAGGATTGCGTCATGGACATGCATTTCACTCATGCTCTCTGCCCGAAGTCTTCTGTGTTTCAGCTCTGGTTAAAAATTGCCAGGATCCTTCCCAACTCCCTCCAGCCAGAAAGATTCTCTGTGCCTTGGGCAGCAAAGCCTGTTAATGCCGTATCACCTCGGAAGACTTTGATCCAAAGGAACCCAGTACTTCCTTATAAACTAAGCTTTGCACCATTCACACACGCACACATTGCTGAAACCCAATCCGCAGTTGCTATTGGAAAGGGGCGTGGCCAGGGCCGTAAATCTTGCTTTGAAAACCCATAACACTTAACGATGCAAAACAAAACAGCCCTTTATTCTTTGTAAAAGGTGATGTACGCGGTTTTACCGCTTCCTGAAAATGACCACATAGCCGCTTTTGTGTCGAGTGTAACAGTATGCTGAAGACTATCAGCGACAGAGAAGGAAAATTCCAGAAAAGGTGTCAAGGACGACTGACTGAAGGACCACACAAGTTTAAGCAGCATGACCTTTTATAACAGCATTGAGGAAGGTAAACACGGGAGCATGCTGATACCAATCTTATTTTGTTATTTAAAACCAGACATCAACAGGCACTCCAACAGAGTAACAAATGTTCAAATATTTAATGGGGGGTCAAACTGAAACCTCAGAGCCCCCCCCCCCCCCAATATCTGGATGAAATATGCACATGTAAATGGGACTTATTTGTTGCAATAATATATAATTTATCTTCTTTCATGTTTTACCGTTTTTAAACATAATATTTTCTATAATATTTGAGCCACAAGTAGAAACTGTCATAGCTAAATGGATAAAGTCAGTTTTAGCAATGCAAATCAGGATTAGACAAGTTGTCACAACTTCTTATTTACCACAGTTTGTGAAGATATTTATTTTAAATGATGAACTCACAAAAGCCTCTATGCTTAAATTAAGTGCAGCCCAGATCCGTATCAGGGTTCTCTGGTTCTATTGGCTGGACCCTGAGCACCTCAGCGAAATCCGGGCCGAACCAGCAGGTGATGTGGGCCGTGTCCAGGGTAAAGTAGAAGAGCTTGTCATGGCAGCTGGTACGACGGTACACAGAGCGCGGGTCGGCAGAGAGCACTCCCCGGATAGCGGCCATCGCCTCCTCTGGACCCGAAAGGAACCGGAAACTGGGTTTCCCATGGACTGGACAATAAGAAGCAAAAGTCCATGAGTGATTGTAAGTGCAGACACTAGATTTCAATGAACACAGCCATGTGTCACATTTCAGTCACTTGGGCAAACTTTTCAGCTAAAAAGCTTTATTATTAAAAGCACAATAAGACTCTGAACTGAATTTATTTTCTGTAAAATGCTGCCCTCTGCTGGACAAATATAAAAATAATACCAACTGGCAGATATCCTTACTGCGGGCAAATTTTATTGTGACTAATTCCATAGTATGATTGGACTGAACAACTTCATTGGGTGTGTAGGCGTACCTGATTGGCCAGGGGGTTGAAATGCCCACAGGTCTGCCTCAGCGTACGGTGTAAAGCGAACCACCAGACTGTTCACTGGGGGTTCCCTGATCCAGGAAGCTATGGTGCTATAGGAGTCCTCGTTGAAACACACCTTGGCACTGCGCTGACGCTTCTCATCCTCACAGGGTTTGGCTTTTGGGCAGTCTGGCACCAGGTCACCGTCTTCCACAGAATCCTGGATGGAGTCTTTCTGACTGACATAGCTCTTAACCACCTGCAGCACCGAAGTCAGGTCCCCCCCCTCTGTAAAGCAACCATCAGGAGATGCTCTCTGGACATTTTGAGCATCACCTTTCCCAACCCAGGAATCACCATCTGAGGGGGCTGCGTTTAAGTCAGAGTCAATCTGCAGCTCCTGCTCCATATCTCCACAGTTGTCCTTAGCCTGCTTGATGGCTGCGTCTCTCGGTTCATCGGAAGATTGCACTGTCCCTCTTGGCGGGTCATCAGTACCACACACCCCTGCATGCCAATCTCCTCTGCTCAGTGGACAGTCATAATCTGGGATATATGGCTTGATGTCCAGAACCGGAGTACCGTCAATCATGTCAATCCCAGAAAGATGAAGTGTATCACCTAAAAAAAAGAAAGAATTGAAAGCGAACTGTTTACAAACAGAGAGCACCATCTAATGGAGGCAAAAAATACTGCGAATGGTTCATGCAGTGTCGTTTTGTCTATCACAGCTAACAGGTCACCCTCAGCCCCCACACTCAGCTTATCCACATCACCTGCGACCTTGTCCAGCTTGGCGAGAGTCAGCCCCAGCGCGTTGGGCCTATGAGGACTGCGGGAGGAGTACAGCCCCACCCTCCGGCCGTCCATCCTGGGGGGCTTCACCTTGGCCTTATGGCTCAGGTGTCCGTTTTTATGGAAAAGGAAGATGATCCTGGAAAATGATGATAAGGAACAAAGAACAAAAAAAACTAAATTCACTAATATACATGTATGATTGCGCTCTGGATATTATAAAGCAGACGATACAAATCAGGCCAGCAGTCACATATTGTTACTGTGTAATTATTCTATGGACCAGCCAAAGTGTGATTCTCACTTGATCTCAATTAAGGTCCAAATAAACAGGCACCTCCCACTGAGATTTCCCCTCCTTGCTGCCATTGGTTTATTTTTCCTACTGTCAACAACCCCTCCACCTATGAACAAACAACTTTATAACTACACTGATTCATCAAGGTCTCCTGTACCAATAGGTACAAAAGCCACTGAAGTGATTTCGATGTCATAAACAGAAAAAATACAGTTCCTCACAATCCCCATTGAATTTAGCTGGAAAGAAAAATCCAATATATATTTACCATGTTTAGAGTAAATTATACAACTGTATATGAAAATACAATTTGACCCGTGTCCTCTTAAAATTGTCATTAATCTTCTGTATTATTTTTTTGGTGAAGTGGATTCAGCAATCAATATTTAAGGGACAACACAGACTGTGTTAGGAATTCTGGTTTTAAATGCTGCCCCTACTGGTCAACTCAGGTAAAGACAAGGAGGACTGGAACACAGGAGCAGGACAGAGAGGACTTGCAATCTAGAGTTAAGGGGAAAATGAGCTTCCTTACCACACATGGGAGTACTGCTCCAGGCCGGTCAGTGCATGCTCAGGGTTGCTGAACACAGCCCGCCGTATCTGCAGCGTCGCTCGAGATGGGCCGCACACCGTCGGCTGTCGCGGGGTGCCGTTTTTGGCCAAGAAGCAGGACTGGATGAACCCAATTGGAACAGTCTGGATGTTTCCTGGGGGTCATGTGTTTTTGACACCGACAGATGCATGACGACAAGCACATACAGGAAGCATCAGACTTCATGCAAGCAGTTACAGCTAAAGAGGATGGCACATTATATACTAAATCTGATTATTGGAAATTAGAAGCTTATAGTGTACCACCTGTAGCTGCACTTAATAAAAGGGTAAACACTAAAAATATGGCTAAATAATCCTTAATTTATACAAAAAATAGCAAAATATAGAAAGGCATAGGGTAGCAACAGACCTTGCTCTAGGGAAAGTCCTTTGACCTCATCCTGCATCTGGGGGTTCTTCATATTCATTTTCGCCCCCTTCTGGTCGTACGCAGCCAAAGCAGATTCCAAAGTTGTTAAATGTTTTTTGTGAACGAGAATAGCAGTATCCATCTTTTGCCTAAAATACGTGAATTTCAGTAAGGGATAGGTTAATCAATTTAGTACTACATTTACCACAAGTAATTGTCAGATTTTAAATTTATTTTGCAGCATTATGTCCAACTGGTGTGGGTTAGAAAAGTCTAGTTTTAATGCTGAATAATTTGTTAAAGCGTCAGCTAATATTAATCAAAAAGTGCGTGGGTTATCTAAGGCCTTATTTTAAGAAATTATTAATCACCTTTAGCTTTTATTGCACCACAGCAAGCAAACCCACTAAGCTGATACAAAATATTAATAGTAAATTATTGTGATTCAAGGAGTGACATGAAATGAAATTGATTAACATCGAGCGAATAAGGCTAGACTTCATTCCACGACAAAAATGAACAGCAAACGAGTCAAATGACACTACGGGGATTTCCGATAGGAATACCTCAGGTTTTTTATTTCCTTCCTCATCACCGAGATTTGCTGATTGAGTTTTATCGTTTTATCGTGGTTACGCCTGCACGGACTAGACATTTTGCCTTGAACTGCCTTGTAAACAAAGCTTTTCTGTTTTCAGTTTTCTGGCAATATCAATATTACAAAATTATTTACTTGTGCTTTGAACGCGTACAATAAACCACAATCTCATATATTCAGCCACCGTGTAGAAAACTCACTAAACATGCCGTTGCGCTATAAGAAAGAATATCTGTCGCGGAATTAATACGTAACATCAAAACTCGTGAACTATCTGAGACGTCATTGGCTGTTTGAAACCGGACTTTGAAAACCCGGATGTGAATGTACCACGTGCCTGAACGTATATAAAAGATATTTGCGAATTTAATTTGAATTAAAAAATCGCAGATTGAAATGTGCGCACGTAATGCTTGTAATTGTTCTAGAGCTTTCGGTACATCTGTAGTGTGTATTTTAGTCGTTGGGTTTTTCTTGTGACGTTCAACATGTGGTAGTACTTTGCCCTTATACACCGGAAACGTATAAAAAAATTATCATTTATTTTCTGAGAATATTTAACGTGCAAAACTACACGCTTTTGAATTCTGAACGACTTGTAATGATATGTTAATTTAAAAAGTTTAATAACGTCTTTTAAAAAGCAAATGATAAAATGTCGTAGTATGTTAAATGGACAGTAGAGGGAAGTGATAAATGATTTTCTGCATTTTCTCCATAATATTAAAGTCCATTGGATATTTTGGTAGAATTTTTCTTTATTTAATAAACCATTCCTTCTTGTACAAAACTGGATCAATGGGTATTTTTTTAAAATGCGGTGAGACATTAATACGTGCATTTTTTTCTTTTTTTACTTAAACGACACCATGTTTTATAGATGTTATGTTTTAAAAACAATTTTACCCAAAAATAAATATAAACTTTTTTTAATTGTAACAATCCGTGAAACAAAACGAAAATTTTAAAATCTTTTTATGATACTGTATATACTCTGAATACAAAGGCTTAACATTACAAAGCTCTCTTAATCAAAGACATTTTGGGCACGTTGTTCCTGAGAAGGTCTGAAGAGACCTGTGGTTCCTCAGGAGACACTGCTTGGGAGGTTCTCTTCCAGGGCAGGAAGGATAAACTTCGGTGTGGGAGACGCCTGGCTATTGTCTGCCTTGTTGTCCGTCAGCTCTTCATTTGTGCCTGCGAAGACATACACGAGTGAGCCAGCCCTGCCCTGGTTTGCAGCGATTAACACTGCACAACAGCGCCCTCTATTGCGCCTACCCAAATCAGGGAGCAGGAGCTCCTTAGGCTGGGATATGTCCTCCTGTTCATCAGGCCCCAGGTCCTCTATCAGCAGCTCCTCCACCAGCTGGCCGGTCTTGGGCTCTGTGTCTGGCTTTTCCACTTCAGAAAGGACAGGAATTATCTCTACCTCAGGCTGAATGAGAACAGGGGCAAACGAAAGGGGCATCGGGGAGAATGTGAGAGGTGGGGGAGGTCCCTGGTAGGCTGGTTCTGGCAGACTGGCTGCCTGCGGAGGGGGCAGTTCTTCTACAGTCGTGGGCTCTGGGGGAACATCCGCCTGGGCTGGCTCAGGCTCAGCCTTGGCGTCAGCCTTTCTCGGCCGGCCTATTTTGCCCTGGCCACTCTTGTTGCGTGCAACTCTCGGCCGCTTGCTTTGCACCCTGCGATCAAAGGTTGAAAAGATATTAATGCGGTTAACATGGCAGCACGCATTTTGAAAACTGTTCAGGCCATCGCTAATATAGTGATCAAAAGACTGGACCGGTGACAAAAAAGTGCCGAGTTGAAATTCCATCTGGATCGTGCTGTCGCAGCTTTCAGCCCTGGGAATTACAGAATCAGAGGAGCTTCCAGAAAAATCCAGCTTTGCAGAATAACCTCTGGGCTCACAACATGACACTATCATTACAGCTTCAATAATCAAAATAAATAGCTTTAAAATTTGAGAATGACTTAATAAAGTATAACTGCATAAGTTTAACATCTTAATTTTTCAAAAGATCGAACAGATTTACCATTTATCTTTCCAGCACTATTACATCTAACAAAGATCTAGTGTGACAATGAATCTTCAACTCCATCTGCTTTGAATAGTGATTCAATAAGTATCACAGTGACACCAGAAGGGGGGTTAATATATATATATTTTTTAAATAGCAACCTTTTGTTATAAACTGTGAACCGTTAAAGGAAATCCATGCAAGCTCATGCTCAGCCCTGCCCCTGTGCATGTGTCACTGACCAAGTAGCTTTAATCCCCAGTAATGCCATCTGAATGTTAACTTCAGTCCTCAGTTATTATGTACTTGTATATCTACTAAGGCACTGGGGTAAACCACAGCACACTCTCAGAAAAAAGGGTAAAAATTTGTACCTTTGCTTGTCACTGGGCCTGTAACCTCAAGGGTCTGCCAATTGTACCCTTAGCTGAAGGTAATTGTACCTTTTAAGGTACAGAAATGGACTCTGGTGGTACATTAACGCTGTTTTTACCTTTGGGATGTTCATCAGAGTCCATTTATGTACCTTAAAAGGTACGATTACAAGGGTATAGCCTCAGTGACAAGCAAAGTATACAAATTCTTACCCATTTTTCTGAGAGAACGGGATAGTGAAGTCATTACTGTAGGAAGTTGTTAGGGCAGTGTGCCGTACAGCCGGCAATCCAGTGGCACTGCATGTAAAGCAGGAGTTAGTGTTTACAGGGCATGCAAAGACCACAAGTTTCCCTTTGCAAATGGGCAGTCCGGACACAGGAGGCGCCCTCAGTATACAAACGCACCACATATCTCACAATGGGGGGAAATCACTGCCCACACTCCATTTAATTACTGTTTAAGGATGAAAAGAAACAAGAGTCATTCTCGTTAGACAACCTGAAAATGAAAATATATTTTAAGTTATTTTCTGGACTGCCCTAGTACTGTCCAGCTCAAAGCAGGAGACATATTGTACCAAGAACCTAGATTTGATTCCTGCTATGACGCATTTGAATTGGGAAAAAACTTTTCTTTAAATCCTATTTATAACTTATGAGCTTTACATTTTAGATTTTCTTGGATAAATGCTTAATCTTAATAGTAATGCGACATATTAAGTCTTGAGACAATTTTATCGTGTCGAATTTTACTACAGTATTGTTGTGAAGGATGGACGGTGTTGAAAGTGCTGCTTGTAAAATGGCCCGCATTACCCGAAGCTGAGAGCAGGGTTTCCGGGACAGCGATTTCTGTCAGATAAGTCCGCAAAAGTTTGTTTATCAGTCATAATTTAGATATTTGGGCCAGTTATTTCAGACGTGGATTAGAACCAAAGAGGCTCTTCTGAAGGTTTAATTCGACGTGGCACAGAGCAGCGACGTAGACCGCGGCCGTCAGCTTCCACCCGCCACGGAGGATGTGAGCGCTGCGGGTTGCAGAGCACTGACTCAGCTTTGCCAGCAGGACAGAAGATCGGCTGTCTGTAATGTCACTTACTGTGTTTCATTATGTCGCCATCCCGACCCCGCCTTACGACCTAAATTTACGCTGCCATTTGGCAGTCAACACTGACCAACTATTGTACGATTCTTGAAGATCCATAAGATCCGATAGAATAATAAGCAACGTATTTCACAGCACGTACCGAGTCACGTCCTCAATTAAAGTCTGTCTTGACTCTTGCAAGGTTTATTTTTCACACGCTATATTTGAGCTATTTGTCTTTAGATGGCTCAAAGACGTTGACAGTAGCAGCCCGCGTATCTTAATGGCTGTAGATCGAATGACTTTAACTTTACCCATGAACCCACTGGTAAGTTGCTTTTTCTTCAGCCTCTGCCTTCCTTTTTCTCAGCAGGTCTCTGTCCCTCAGTCTGTGTCTTATATTACCTGCAATCCAAGACACACCATGCGTCATTTTTATTATGGATAAATGAATGTTAATCAACCGTCGGGAATGAGAGATAAATCAAAAAGACAATAACATGGCAAAACGAAATGTAAAAAAGGACAATAGTAAATCAAATTAAATATGATGAATATTTGATATTGTAGTTTAAAATTACCCAGGCCATTATTACCGTTACTTCATTTTTAATTTTTATGTGGATCTCTTGTTTAAGCCTAATACTGAAACAAAATACTTCCTTATGTAGGTCCATGTATCAGTTCATAGCCAAACAGTTCATTAAAACAAAAACGCACGAACTCAATTTTCTGTCCAGTGTTGCATAAGTTTGATATGTGGTGACTGTAGTACTCTATGTTACTACCAATCGCCCACTATACACCATTGCAATAATAAATGCTTGCAATATAACGAGTCATATGTTTATACAGCTGCCTACTATAGACAAAAACGATATCCCACATTAATAGACCAAAGACTGTTCATCTACATTGGTGGCCAAAATTGTGGAAACACTTCCAATATTTAGAGATGCAGAACTTCATTCAACTGTTGCTCCAGGTACGTATTTAATCGTCCAATGTATGATAATTGTAATATTCTTCGATTGTTTGTAAACAAATAGGCCTACCGCCAATATCCTGCAGTAATTCTCAAAGCGTAATACCAGAAATGCAGGTGTTTCCACAGTCTTGGCCACTAGTTGTCATCTGATGTTGGTTTTCAGTGCAGGACGGTACTTGACAGCGGTCCTTAGAACCAAGCGAAGCGTACAGCCATGTTTCAATGGCGGGAAGTAACAAAACCATATAACAAAATATTATCAAAGACCATTTTCAGGGTTCTTAGCTATTTGCTGCAGACGTTGCATATTATACACTGCAAAGCTGTCACGCTATAAGCGTATTTATTTGCCCCAGGTTATATATAAACTATAGACTACAGTATGTAAAAAGTTGAAGATGATAATGTATAGTTAAAACACTTGTATAGCGACACGAAAGCACAATCTTTGAATCGTACAATCATGTATATGAACATTTTACTCAGGTAAATTCTTTCTCCTGCTGCAATTACGCTCCGTATCCTGGGACAGTCCGCTTTCCGCGGTGTGTGCGGCTTTATTTGCAGACCCAGAGTCCACACTCATACCTTGCTTGTCATCTGCTTCTTTAGTTTCCATTTGCGTGCTATCTTTTTCCAGAGTCTCCATATTGTACAAATAAAGCCAAATTGATCTCAAGGAGAGAGAAAATTCCGAAATAAAATAAAACGTCCGGGAAGTTTTAACGTCAATTCTGCCTATTCGCAACTCCCGCCCCTTGAAATAATTATCTAGTTAACCATTAACATAGTGCTTGAAGAGTTCAGCGGCTCTGCCTTATCGTATTTGTGAAGGTGGGGAACTTGGCACATCGCAAGGAAAAGCAGGGCATGCTTTAAGCGCAGATAGGGGGTCCTCCTCTCAGTAAAAGTTTTTTTTTAAGCAGTATTACACGCCCACCCAGCGCAGCTCACAAGCATGGTCTCGGTAAGTCTCCGGGGGTGGTATTCACTATTCAACATGTAATGGTTGTTTGCTGTGGCAGTGCGGGTAAACATAGTTTTAGTGATATGAAATAACCGCGCTGCATATAGTGGGATTGCCCGACATTTTTCTATGTGTGTGAACATAACATACATAAGAAAATGACTCGCCCAGGGAGAAGGGATGGTCCCCTTTTCGTGTTCTTTTTGCTGTTCTCCCAGCGACACATCTTTTACCTGCATAAAATGATTACATTTCTGACTCTTAGAAACTTGATAGATCCTCTCTTTTGCTGCGGTACTAGCTGGACTGTATTGAGCAGATGTGAAATATTTAACTGGATGAACATTCATTTGCACTTGAAATTCTTAAATCGGGGAATACTTTTAATTAATTAATTAATATTCTCTCCCTGTTATTTCACCACGTTAAGCTATTAACCAAATACGTGGTAGCTATAAACGTCTTTCAGAAAACATCATAGAATTTCTAAAATACTAAAATAATTTCTTGACGTTTTAGAGAAAGACTGACAGCTGAATAATATAACGTTCATTTTGAATATGGCGCCAGTGAGAATATTTTGGCCTTGCCCCCCCCGCCCCCCAACATGAATTGTACTTATCTTATCTCTTACGGAGGGCGCTCCTCGTTTTCAGGGTGTGCTCTCAATCTCCACTTCACACATTGTAACCAAAAAAAGAAAAAAAAATATTATATATAGTGATGATGCTGTCTTTATTTCTGCTTGTGTCGCGGCTGCGAAGGACCGCGTTCTGCCAGAATGAGCCACTGAGAGACGGCGTTGTAATTCCATTATCTGCAATTATTTGATGATGAAATTGAAAGCACATCTCTTTTTACATAGGGCAAAAAGGTGTCTTCGTTCTGTGAATTCCTAAACACACAGACGGCAGTGAGATTACAGTGTGTGAACTAAATCCACCCCACTACCCTATTTCGAGGTCCCTTGGGGTGACACTTAAACACTTCATAAAGTAAACTCTTTATTAAGGGGCACCAGTGCATTTTTATCTAATTATAAAAGCAGGAAACCAGTCAGCCAACTTAAACATTAAGGTCACATTTTTGTCTGAACTGTTTTACTGAACAAATGGCCTTTTCTCTGCCTTCTGCTTTGTGTGTGTGTGTGAACACTTTTTCAATCCTTCTATAATTTAATTATTCTAATGTTTTCATTGTATGATTACATGTCCTAGGGCTACATCTGCTGTAAATATTGATATTATGCACTCAACACTCTGGTCTAATGAAGGCTTAAAAACTAAAATGGAAACAAACTGCTTGCCTTATTTCCAGCAGGATAAGAAGTGAAAAAATAGAAAATGGAGACACCACATAAGAAATCTCCCAGTTTCATCCATCCATCCATCCATCCATTCATTTTCTTCCCACTTCTCCTGATTATGGTCATGGGGGGCCTGGTCCCTTTCAGGCACGACAAGGTACAAGGCTGGGGGCCACTCTGGATAGGATCCCATCCCATCGCAGGGCACATATAGGGTCACATTGTCACGCACACTCATATGCTGCGGGCAATTCAGACACACCGATTAGCCTCACTGCATGTACTTGGACTGCAGGAGAAACCTGGAGCACCCAGTGGGAACCCATGTGACACAGAAAAAACATGCAAACTCCGGACACACAAAAAAATGCATGATTCAACCCCCCAGCCCTGGAAGTGTGAGGCCCAGTGTTGTCCACTGAGGCACCAGCCACGTTCCATTGAAATGAGATCACCATCCACACCATGCATTTCAGAAGTACATTTCATTGACATACATGAGATGGCAGACACACAGTTGCTCGCACTATTGAATATTATCATTACCTTACTTTGTCTTCCCCCTCTGGCATGCTTAGTTGCAGTCTAAAACCTGCAGAACATGCAACGTATGTGGGACATGCAAGGTTTGAACTGAGATGAACAAACAAACGTAACATAGTATGACATAACATTATTTAACCCATCATGTTTCATACAAATGTATTGAGGCATTGTAATCTTTTACCGATAGAAAGGGACAAGTTGATCTATCGTTTTACACTGAAACATTGAAACATGGCAATGATTATTTCATGGTGAAAACTGCTACTCCAGCACACCATACATAAGGCGCGACGTGTGAGAACACAGGCAAACAAAATATAATGATACCCTGTAAAATTTATATTTTCTGGCTATTCTTTGCCACATTTAAGTATTGTAGAAGCACAATAAATGAATGCTGTGATTTCTGCTGTTGGTGCTTCTGATATGTCCAACACAAATATGTAGCACAGAAAAGACATTTGCAATGTGTGGAATGCATGGCCTACTTTTGTTTATAAACATGAAGGATGAAAGTGTGCCGATGGCAGTAAAAACTCTGCCACGGTGACGCTGTCCATTGTAAGCCCATAATCCCCATGACATCTGTGTCTGGACGTGTCTGCAACGGAGACATCACATTTCCTGACAAACAAAAAAAACCATGACAGTAGTTGTACTGTACTTTGTAAATAGTGTAAAACAAAAAATCATAGTGCCCTCTAGTGGCTACAGCCCCACACTGCCTGAACTATTTAAGTACAGTAAGGTCAATTTACAAACTAAAAAGATGATCTTATTTCCCGCAGGGTTAATGTATTAGTAATGTATTACAGTCTTGGGTCTAGAACTCTGTTTTAATGATATGTATTACTTTTATACAAATTCTTAATTCATTCACACAATACATTTCATTGTAACAAAAAAGTCAATACTTACAAATGGTTTTAAAATCAAATGGCTTACATTTAAGTAATAATATCTGTATTTTACACTCCCGACAATAATAAAATGGAGAGCAAGTTTAATGGCAATTATATGTAGATATGACTTAATTTGTTATGTAACATTAATCAAACTTTCACATATCCAACAATAAAATATATTCAGAATAACCAGACTTGTACACTTAACCTGGAACATAAAAACAATAATTTGTCTTTCCTGTTAACTTGTAATAATCATTAAAGTACAATTAATGTTTTTTCCAAAACTACAAACAAGCCATAAGGAAAAATAATTAATGCATTTAATTTATGCATTGTTGTATTTTGAACAAAACCAATGCAGTGTTTTTGTGCCAATTTCAATGTCAGAAACCTAATTATGTAATAGACACATAGAAGCATTAAAACAGTTTTAAGGACAAAACTCCAGGAGAAGAAATTAATGAACCTAAAGGTAAAGTATGACAAGGCAAACACTAAAAACGTCATCAGAATTCGTCTGGTATGCAGCATGTTAACCAGCAACTCACACTCATCTCAATCTGAACAAAAAGTGACACCTCCAAGTTACCCAACAAAGACTTAACTGCCCTCCATCAGCACTGGGGTATCAGTCAATTGTTCTGGCACAGTGCCCCATTGGTGTTACTTGATGTCACAAAGACCAAGACTTTCCCACAAGATCCATAGCACGGAGAATGTTAAAGGTTTCACATATCACTGGTTTAAAGTCTCTGGCATGTACGTTGTAAAAGGGTAACCTATCAAATCATATATTAAGAAAATTCCCCCTGACAAACTTGCATTTTATTTAAAGTGGTATTTTAAGCTATTTGTAAATACTTATTAGTTGACACAGGCATATTTATTAATAACCCATGGACTTCTGGCATTATTAACTGATGTAAAAATAAGGCATATTTTGTTAATGTAAAAGATAGCCAGAAATATGCAGAATTTTATATCGTGCGACAAGGTACAATGTTTTTAAAAACTATCCTACTATTTCTGGCTCTGAGGGTGACACAACTCTGCTTGCTGAATATTTTTCAAGCAGGGACATATTTGACTCACTATGCGGCCATACATTGTATAACACGGGATTAATTCCCAAAGTTTAGTTAATTGTATGTCACATGCAAAAAAAATATTTTCCTTTAATAAATAAAAATACATTGCTAAATAAATCCATTAACGTTTATTTATGCACAATTCTGAATGATCAATGCTTTTATGTAAGACACATGACGTCGTTCCTTAACACCTTCTCAAGAAATTCCATCGTTAATGTAGTCAGAAGTATTTATACGAATGTACCTTAAAACGATTACTTAGTTTTCTTAAGGTGAATATATAAAATAATTCCGCATGAGAACATCTGCGTTTTCATGTGAAATACACGAAGGCTTCTTATTTCATTTTCATTTTGCCTCCTGCCACAATAAACTTCAAACGCAAAACAAGCATCACTATACCACCGCGACCTCTATATGAAAACGTACGTGGAAACTTTTCAATTTACATAATACATGACTTCCTTCAGTAAATTACATGAATGGATGGCCTCATGAGAGCGTCGTGCTCAGTGACTGCATTGCCTGTTTAACTGCAGTGGGCGTTTCTGAACGCAGATGGCGGTATTGAGTATATATTTGTTTCAGTCCCGTTTCCCTCCATGGTCTCTCCTCTCCCTGAGTAACTTGGCGTTTGGTTCAGTTCATTATACAGTCCCATTTTCTCCCTCCATTAGGGGCATCTCTCTGCCTTTTGGACTGAGTGAAAATTCCACCAAGAAGCAAGAAGAGGAAAAAAAACCTTTAAAGGGGAAAATGGACATGAGAAAGAGGATTCACTTGGAGCTTAGAAACAGGACACCATCTGATGTAAGTGCTTTTTTTTGCTTGAAGAACCTCAAACCTTAGTTAGTTAGCTTAGCTAGCTACTTTTTTGCTTTCCTAGTGACCTGTGCAGCTAGCAGGCTAGCTAACAGGCTAATGGTGACCACATGGGTTTAATTTTTTTCCAAATGTTACAAAGGCGGAAAAATGCGAGCCATCCGCGCGTCCAGCCTCATGTTTCCGAGCTCGGGGCTGACGATCAAGTATTGAAAACAAACATCCTATGTGACCAAGTACTTTCGAAAGGCTTATTCTTTATCTACCATGCATTTATTATAGCCCCTTAACCGCTCCGCAGTTGCTCGCTTCGTCGTTCTGTGCACCGGCCAGGTCGTCTTAATAAAAATATATAAATCCAACTTCGGCATGGAGGGATCGGAGGACGATTTTACCACGATGCGTGGGACACGGGAAGGTTTATTTTATTTTGAGACCTTGGTAGCCATGTTTATACTCGCGAATGTGGGGCGCCTTTATTACAAAGCACTTTTCTTTTAATAAATGAAGCCGCGCAAGGTAGCGAATCTGGAGTGCTGGTCACACCAACCATTACTTTAAATTTCGATAAGTAATGGTTAACTAACTGGCCTTACTAGTTCGGACTGGCTACAAAAAATCACCGAGACGGGCGGAGTCGCCAAAGTGTTTTTGCATTTTTTTGTTGCACGAGCCTCCATGTAGATATTAAAACTACCTGCGATAATATTTCGGCGGACTAGTAACTCACGTTAATTCGGCGCCTCTTAACCCCCCGAAGCCGCCTAGTCTGCGTTTAGCAGTTAGTTGGGTTAACTTTACATGCAGAGTGGCGGATGAGGCTGCTTCTCCATTTAATCCGTGTTTACATGTCGCACCGATCGTATTAAAAACTAATGTGCACGTTCGTGATCCGGCTCGGCCATCCCCCTCCGTGTTTTATTTTTTTTTTTTAAAGCGCCACGCCGTGTTGCCGGCGTCTTCGGCGTTTGCCGCCGGCCGCAGCAGCCGCGTCCCACCGGTGAGGCAGCCACTTTTTCGGCTTCCCGCCATATTCGGCGAAGAGCCTCTTCAGCTGCGTATCTGCTACGACGTACGGAAAATGTCGTGTTTATCGCCCCACGACTCCATCAGAAACACGCAGTACGTCCAACAACATTTAGATGCTTTTATTTTATTATATTTCCCCCCTCCACTAGCTCGCGGGCGAGCCCGGTCGGCTTTGTGGACTGACCGTACCCGGTCACCTCCGATAGCCCCCGGACATGCGATAAAATACCGACACGCGCGTCAAAATGTAAACTTTCCTAAACGTTGGGACATTTTAAGCTTGATCTAAATAAATTTAAATAAAAAAACCGGAGCAGAATAAGCGGTTCTCGTGGGCGCGCGCGGAGGGCTCGCGCGCCGTGCCTCGCTCGGCGCCATGTTGTCCCCCCCGCCGTCTTTGAAGCGCTGGAGAAAGGAAACTCTCCATCTTTGTCTCACTGATTTCCGCTCCCAGCGTTTCCTCCGCCGCTCGGCCACAAGAACCGCCGACGGTTCGCTCTACCGCGTCTATAGACGATGGCTCTTCGTCTCCCCCCCTCCCGTAAAAAAAAAATACAACGTTTGCTAAGAAAATAATGTATATTAAAGTCGGGTTTTATGACGCCGCGCCGCCGCGTCACCCCTCTCCGCTGCCGGTGGTTAATGGCGGCCTGACTCGTGCTCTGCAGCGCCGTAGCCGCGCGGCGCCCCTTAAAAGGGCAATGGCTATGCTAGGCTATGCTAACTGTCCGCGAGCGAAAATCGCAGCGTTTGTCAGTCACCCCCGGCGGCGTCTAATATTAAAGGCGCCTTTTTGCTGTATTTCCCTGTGACTCTTCCTCTGAAACACATGCGTAGCATGTAATCACAAGGCACAATCCCCCCCCCCTCCATTTTGGTTCTCTTAATTTTAAAAAAGAAAACCTAAGTGATTGTGGTAAAACTGGCTGGCCAGCTACTTAGTAATCTTTATAACTTAAAACGGGCTGGTATTCTCGGGTGTCTTTAAAAATTAAATCTGGCCGCACTTTTCGCGCAGTGAGCGCGAAGTTGGTACTCAAAAACATACCCCAGGCCTAAAAAATGTGGGTGACTGGCTGAATTAAAGCCGAGTTGCAACCTGAATGGGGATGATTATTGGGAAAACTGCAGGTGTGCTACTCGCGAGGGGTGCAAAAACGTAAAGGGCTGGATTCGCATGGCGGAACGACGCACATCCCGCTCCTTCGGCTCATTGTCCTTGATTTTTAAAGCGCACCCCGTCACTATCTCATTCTTCACGACCTTTGGAGGACGCAGAAATAGGAATAGTGCTGTCAGAAAATGCATATCCCCGTAGATACTGGAATGACTCGGAGAAGTTTCGGCGGAGTTTTGCGGCTCTGTGCTTCCACGTCATCGAGCTCCCATCGACCACAGGCTGCTTCTCAGAACAGGGCTCATACCATAAGGAATATGAGCCGTGGGTCTGCAAGCAAAGCAAACAAGGCTACTTTTGTGTAGACATTTGTTTTAATCGATTTATGTATGTTGGGTGTATTAGGGTGAATATTGTTAAAATGGGACAGTAAAACTTTCTATTTTATATAGTGTTCAAGGGGCATTAATGTATTTAGAATGGTATCAAGTTGGGATTAAAGATATTGAGATGACTATAATTTTTTCCAGAAAGCAAATTTTCAGAAACTGTCCCGTTTTAACAATACTCTCATCCTGTTTGTACCATATACTTTCTGACATGGGAAGCAGAATGAATTGATTTGTGTTTTATAGGTACGAGAACTTGTCCTCGACAACTGCAGGTCCAATGAAGGGAAAATCGAAGGCCTCACTTCAGAATTCGTCAATCTTGAATTTCTTAGCTTGATCAACGTGGGCTTAATCTCAGTCTCCAACCTTCCCAAGCTTGGCAAGCTAAAAAAGGTAAGTGCTGTTTTTTTCCAGCATGTTGATATAACCAAGAATACTTTTTTATTTATTTTTTTAACAAATGAGGGGGGCAGTTTGGTGGTGCAGTGGCTAGCACTGTTGCCTCACACCTCTGGGACCAGGGTTTAAGTCTCCGCCAGGGTTCTGTGTGTGGAGTTTGCATGTTCTCCCCGTGTTGTTGTGGGGCCCCCTCCGGTACTGTGGTTCCCCCCCATAGTCCAAAAACATGCTGTTTTGAATTGGAGTTACCAAATTGTCCTTAGGTGATCATGGTGTATGCGCCCTGTGATGGGTTGGTACCCCATCCTGGGTTGTTCCGTGCCTTGCACCCGTAGCCACTGGGATAGGCTCCGGAACCTGAATAGGAGAAGCGGGTACAGAGGATGGATGGATGGATGGATGGATGGATGGAGGGAGGGAGGGAGACGAGGGCAGTCATTCTGCCGTAGTTTTATCGTGTGTGTGCAGGAGACTTATTTTAAAACCATTACCCATTTTTTAATGGATATTATGTATAACAGCATGAATTAGCTCACTTTCCCTCCCTTTAAAAGTCTTGTGCTTTAACACATTTTGTTTTCAATGTGCATATATTGAATATTTAAATCTGCTTAACCGAAGTCTCTCTATGAATTTCTGATACTTGTGTACCATCCTTTCATTAATAATTGATAGTTGCATGTCAAATTTTTTTTGTCTTAAAACAACCATGATTTTTGTTTTGTTTTGTAACAGTCTTCCATAACAATGGTGACGTATTTTTCGATATGCTTTTTAAGTTTAAATTTCCAATTTTCTTCCAGTTGGAGCTTAGTGACAACAGAATTTCTGGCGGCCTTGACGTTTTAGCAGAGAAACTCCCAAACCTCACACACCTAAACCTAAGTGGAAACAAGCTGAAAGACATCAGTACATTGGAACCACTGGTAAGCCCATCTTCTGCTTTGCACTGTACTTGTATATGATCAGCAGTGTAAGACTGACTTATTTTGTGTTGTCAAAATGTAAATCCTACCACTTTTATGGGGAAAACGCTGTAAAAATGTACTGAGCCATTTTCATATTCGTTTCCTGTAATTCACCCTTGGTGATAACTCATTTATGGTACATGAGATTGTGTTTTTAATCTGTAGCACTACAGTTATGATTCATAGTTTGTTTTTTTTGTTTTTTTTCTGTGTGTGGTCGTCATGGTCATGATAATTTTGTTCTGTGTTCCATACAACTGTAATAGTGACCATTTATTTCTGCCCTGCGTGCCTCAATGTTCTGGCGTTTCACTAGAAAAAACTGGACAACCTGAAGAGCCTCGACCTTTTCAACTGTGAAGTGACGAACCTCAACGACTACCGAGAGAGTGTCTTCAAGCTCCTGCCACAGCTCACATACTTGGATGGATATGACATGGACGACCACGAAGCCTCTGACTCAGATGGAGAGGTGGATGGAGATGGAGTGGATGAAGAAGATGATGATGACGAAGGTGTGAATGGATGTCTTCTGTAAAAACAAACCTTTAAAAGCATTTGATCGTGTTCACAGCTGGGGGCGGTGCTGGTAACACCACTATCCTGATTGCTTTCTTTCATGATTACAGAAGGAGAGGAGGAAGAAGACGAAGATGGAGAAGATGGTGAAGAGGATTTTGATGAAGAGGATGATGACGACGATGATGACGATGAAGTTGAAGGTGAAGAAGATGAGGAGGATGTAAGCGGAGAAGATGAGGTAAGAAGGTCTTCCCTGTTCCTTAAGGTATCGTTGAAGTACAGCTGACTGAATTGCTGTTGAATTGAAAGGATTTTTATCAAGTTGTACCTGTTTGTCTAGGAGGAAGACTTTGGTCAGGATGGAGAACTTGATGATGAGGATGACGAAGAGGATGATGAAGATGAGGGTAGGTCTCAGTTTCCTCTGAAATGTAGTCACTGCACTCCAGTCAAATGGGGAGGGGGGGACTTGGTAAACTGACACTTGTTGTTTTTCTAGAAGAGGAAGCTAGAAAAGGCGAGAAGAGAAAGAGGGAGGCTGAGGACGAAGATGACGACGAAGAAGACGATGATTAAAAGCAAATGGCCTACCAGTTACCAACCCCTTACCCCCCGTCCCGCGGGTTTGGTTTTTTTTTTTTTTTTTGGGGGGTTGGGGGGGCGCGCGCGGGGGGGGGGGGGGGTGGGGGGCGGGGGGGGGCGG
>JAODLD010000091.1:1008515-1047695 GCA_026781065.1 Mormyrops boulengeri
CCCAGCTCCCAGCCAATCAAGAATGCCAAATACCTGGTACAGGTGTTAGGAGCTGGGAGGGAGTAAAATTGTGGACTGTCTGGGGTCCCTGAGGACTGGGTTGGGAACCACTGGGTTACTGGTTTAATTCCATGTGGGAATCCCACTTTGCCAGGAAGGTAATTTGGGAAAAGGAATTCTGATTTATTTTTAGTATTCCTTAAAATGCTGAAGAGAGGAAGCCATGTAACGAAAACAGGGAGAAAATTCTTTGAAGACAAATGAGAAGGTTCTTCAGGTGACTAAGAATAACCAACAAACTCAGCTGTTGGTTTAGTGGTTTAGAGGATTGTGGCGGTCATATATGCTGATCAGGGGAAACAGAAGCGCGCAGTGGAATAGAGAACCGGAAAAGGTATGATGAATGTGGTACAGCGACGCAAATCCATGTGGTCACCTGACTCACTCTCCCAAGAAAGAAGGTTCCAGGTTCTAAGTAGCTATTGGCAAAATTGTCAGCAATTAAAAAAATGGATTGTTTCTTTCCTGTAATTTTTACATTGACTCAACCCTAAAAGGCATTTTTTTAACTGTTGAGCTTATCTGTTTCAATTTGTCTGTTAATGTTTCTTCATGTGGACGTGGACAATGAATGGAATATAGAAATTAAAAAGTTAATTACTTTTAGAAACTGGAGTCCCAGTTATCTTAAATAGCCATTAGTGGTTGGTGAAAATATACAAATATATCTTTTCTTTTTCTGAGACCAAAGACAAAAATGTAAGATTATGGGGTAATTCATTATACACCCTTTTTTAATTTCCAGTTTCCAATGAACCTTCAAAGGTATTATAAATATCAAATCATCACTTATAACTTTTTAATCAATTAATGTGTTTACTGTACCATCAATAAGATGGAATCTTATAAATTATCTCTAGTCAAACTTAAATAAATCACAGTTTACAATGTCTCAACTAAGAAATGAAATAATAGTTTGGAAAAAAATAACTGTTACTAGTTGACCAACCTTTGTAATAATTCGAGTTGAGACTTTGTAAGGTAAAGTTTCTTTAACGGGCAGGAAAGAAGCAAAGAGTGTCCTGGACCCAAGGTGGTGACACACACATTAAAGAAACACTACAGATTATATATAGCGTTTTCAAGCTTCCCGAAAAAGCTTATTGATATTATGATTGGCTGCTTCTGTGAAAAGCATTTCACCTATCAGCATTTCACCTATCAGAAAGCTCATTAACCATGATTGGTTAATACTTTGAGAGGTATCTCCATGACAATTGGTTGCTATATCAAGAGGCACATCACGTAATCCTAGTTGCCTTGGTTACCCCCTTAGTTACCCCATCCCATAACTGTGACCTTAACCCCACTTCTGAGCATCTGTCATGTCTTACCTTGCATACCCTGCACTGCCCGACCACCTTGCGCTTCATCCCTCAAGGTTTGTCAGAAACCCACCCATTATCCAATCTATTCCTCGTAGCTAAATATCATTGCTGTTACTGTGATCTTATGCCTATATGTCCCTTGCGCATACAAAATCTTCTGCATTAACATAGGTTATCGTATTGCAATACATGATCAATAGCATAGCTTCCTCTTTTGCAACAGACATCTTCCAGTTAAGTATGGCCCCTCTTCTTGTCCTTTCTGGGCCCCTCCTAACTTCCGCCAGTTATTCTTGTCTCGACAGACTCATGGTGTAACCACAGGTTTCCTGTTGCTTCTCTTTATCAGCCTCCTTGCCCCACCCGCGACCCAGCCATTTACGACTAAGCCTAGAGTACGTGTCAGAGAACAAGCCCACACATCTTGCATACTTAGCAAACAGCACGTCACACAATTATCTTCATGCCTAAGGCCTAAGACATTGACAGCAATCCCATAATGCCTCACTCAATTGCTCGGGACAGTGTGTGGCTCAGTGGCCTAAGCCTCTTTCTGGTGATGAGAAGGTTGCCAGTTCTAGCCTGGCTTCAGCACATCTGCAGATCCTTGAGCAAAGCCCTTAACCCCCAGCTCCCTGGGTGCTGCAACAGGTGGCTGCCCTTTGCACTCAGAGAGCAAGCTGGGGGGTATAAAGAGACTTCTGCCCAGTGGATCAATAAAATATCAATTATTATTATTACCTGTCAGCTCACCTTCCACACTTACTCAATTAGTATCTATTACTATAAGGTCTTTGTTTTCAGTTACATCTTGAACAATATTTATTCTTGGTGTAACTTTATTTATTATTTATTTATTTTATTTATTTATGGTTTATTTGACATGGACAGTGCACATTAATAAACAAAGAATGTAAAAAGAAATGTTATTTTATTTTATGTTATTGTGATTTTCTCCTTTTAAAGGCTTTTCATGTTTTACTTGTTTTATAATTACCACCTTCTTTGATATTTGCTTTTATTTTGTTTGTTTGTTTACTTATTTGTTTGTTTTTTGTTGTTGCTGTAGCATATTTGACCTTCACATTAATTTCAGAGAAAGGGCAGGAAGAATTGGAATATTCAAAAAAAAAAACTTTGGCATTTGTGTCTCTGTCAGTCAATGAGAAACAAACAGAAATCAGCATAGTACTGCAGGGCACATGACGTGTGATCTTGAGCGCCCTCCCAAGGTGGAAAGGCAGAGTTCACTGGCTTATTCGTGGTAAAAACGCTGAGTTTCACACATTGGCCTATGCCGATCCCATCCAAGTCAATCTGTCTCAACATATGGGAAAAAACTGCCATTACTCCTCGTAAAATCAAAAAGCAATGGTATACAGTTGAATGGGGGTAGAATAGTTGGGCTGGGAGTGGGCACCCAATTACAGTGATTAAAGCCGTATTACTGCTAAACTTAATGATTTGTTTGTTCCCCAAGGAACTATGTCATATTAATGCTTCATACGGGCATGGTGGTGGAACATTTTAATTATTTTCTCAAAATATATTTAATTGAGAATGAAGAACACAGTTTAAAGATGAAGGCATCCTTATTGGGAACGGAGCAATTCTGCTTTCCTCCTGTCATTTTCTATCTCCCAGCATCAGAGGGTGCTCGACGTGCGATGGAGCGCGCAGTCACAGATCTGGCTCGATATATAAAGGCAGGAAGTGATGCCCCCCCCCCCCCAGCACCAACAGAGTGTGCATTTATGTCTTTTTGCTATGCTTCTGGAAATGGAGTGGGTGGGGGGAGGGGCGGTACCTGGGAGACAAACTACAGCGGGAGTGTCAACCTTAATTCCCATAGGGCCTGCCCGCGGAGGCTGTTCTTCCAGCCTCCTCTCTTAATTACTGAATTAGCTTCATCACTCTGGTGTCTTTGATAGGTTTTGGAAACACAGACCCCCCTCCTCCCCATCCCCCCACCCCAAAAGATCACGGCCATGCAGAAAAGTGCGAATATTCCACTGCTCCGCCCCTGGGAAGAAGCGTACAGATAATTAACCACTAACCCGACCAATGCCGTCGGGGGAATAGACAGGAATTACAGCCTGAATATGCCCACCCCTACAAAAGCACTGCACCCCCCCGCCACCCCCACGGCACAGGCGGCACGATGGGCCTCTTTTACAGTCTTAGCTCTTTCCCTCTCGATTCACCCTCGTCGTGAGCTTAATGGTTTCTTATGATCAGTTTCTGCGCTATAAATATGTTAAATCAGGTTATGGGGGAAGCGGCGGCAGTGGAGTCTGTAAAAAACAGCAAGCGATATTTTAATATCGCTTTGTGGTGAGCATCTGGTAAAGTGTCTCTGATATAACGTATCAGTGGCACAGGGAGGTCTATTACAAAGATGTTTATTTACTCTACTTCCCCCCCGCTACTGTTCCTGCGTGGAGCATTTGGTTTAAATGTTCTGAGGACTCTGCCTCATGCTACGGTATCAGCGAAGTACCCGTGGGGGCTTTCCTGAGGGGCGGCAGTGCTGGGAGTAAAGGGATATAGGAGCGCTAACAGGCCCCGCCCACGTTAATGACGCCCAGCCGGCCCAGCAGAGTCAGCGGGAGACTAAGCACTGAAAGAGGATCAGCTGGATTGATGGGCAGCAGGGATTACGAATATGTGAGAAGGCCAAACTAAATAGAATTAGCAACAAGAAGTCTGATTTTTTTTTTTGTTCCTATTTTTCATTTATTTATATTTAACTGTGTCCTTTTAAAGGGGCCTCCTGCTTTCGGGCAGCTTTTCATTAGTAGCTGGTTTCTGGCATTTATATTCCACCTTTGACGGTCATTTCTCAACAAAGCGCTACAAAGTTGACCGATATGCAACATCTGGTGAAACCGCAGGCCAAGTCACACTGAGACACTCGGCTTTGAAGGGACTGCTTGGGGCATTTACTCTCTGCTTTGTTCCCGGTATGAAACGGGGCGCCCCGGGACCGCGCCTGTCATGACACGAACCCTGCCATAGTCCGCCGCAGCTCAGTAAACATTCTCCGGGTCATTATTCTGGACAAAAGCAAACCAATAATAAAAAACGAAGCACCTTCAACAGTTATCACAACTCTTCTGAAAGTTCTGGGTCCCGCACATCGACACCACGGCTCAACGACACCGGAAAATATGTCCGCGAACAATTAAAAGAGATCGAACACAGTGTTGCGGCTACTGATTGTTTGCTGACCCAACGGATTCCCCCGGTCTATAAAAATCCCGCCACTGTACAGATATCAGCATTGCCCAGGTCAGTGTTGATTGGGCTGCCCTGACAAATTCTCCCTTCTCTTCTCCCCCATCCACCTCGAAACGCCTCAGGTGCGTTGTCTGTACATAGCTCCATGACTGGAAACCATAAATGATCCAGTGAGTCTGATTTGGTAGTTCTTGGTTACTTGATGTGCTGTTTCACGTACAAGGAAACGATATCGCTGCTGGATGAACTAGTATCGTGCTGGGCTTCCGGTTATAAAGATATGCCAGCGAATTAAATGGGCGCCTGAAGACATCGGGGCATGGAGCTCACCGAAAAACACAGAAATGTCTCTGTGAAGCAGGGAGGGGGCACGCTCCATCCGTCCAGCGGGTTTCTATCAGCGGTGTGTAGCTCAAGGGCAGCCCTGCATTATTGATTATATTTTAATTTAACCAACAGTCATATTCATAAGTCAGCCTGTACAGATAACTCTCCCACACGATAGCAGTCGTACGTAGAACATCATTACAGATGAGTCAGGTGCCCATTGGTTGATGAACGGTAAACGCTGCACGCTCTCTGGATCCCCTAAATCCAATGTGATCATGCAATTTTTTTTAACCCCCCCCCCCCCCCACTAAGAAGGAGGTGGGACTGGTTCAGCCCGATAAGAGAATCCATCAGAACTGCGTGCCGCTCCCCAGTTCTGGCGGTAACCATGTGCACGCCCGCGGTAACTGGGCCACGTTCGCAGATGGGCTCGTGCCGGCATTGCCACGTCAGCAGGAACACTCTCCACTTGAAATTCCCCAGGCCTCGGACGCTGAGGCGGACATGTCTCGCCATCCCAGACACCCTCGCATGTGCAGAAAAAAAAATTAGACAAAAGAACGGCATAGACCTATAAATGAAACATACTCCCACAGAAAGCGTCTGACTCGATAGAGACATATTTGTAATTTTTTTTTTCATTATGCACAGCGGATCGTCTACATAACTACACAGAAGGTCAGGAAGCATTAATCAGCGCAATACCACTGCTATATTATTCCCTGCGTTGCTGTATTCCGACACCCAAGAATAATTTTCTTTACCATAAAAAACAGAGACAGTCATATATTACGAATCCCTCGTCCTCCATAATCTGAAAATTAAAGGAACTGAAATGAGTGCAGCACACGAAGAAAGAGACTTTTCATTTTATATCTTCTCAGAGATTTGAGAGAGTTCAGGTCCAGCATAATCTATCTCTCACATCATTCAGCTTTTTAATGCATTACATAAAGGATGATAAAAAAAAATCCAACAGAAAAAAAAAGAAACTTAGGAGATACAAATTTTTATCCGCCCACATTGCGGTGTTTGGGAAGAACATTGTGTACACAGCATATGGATGGATGACGGGTGTCTCTGGTGTTTGAATCACCACGCACACATTCGCCGGCTTTTTTATTTTTTTATTTATTTATCTGTTTGTCAGTGGAAAATTAATCAGCCTCTCCTTGGTTTCCTGAGCTTCCGTCTCCTCGATGCTCTGACATCCTTTGTTACCTTTCAGAAAGGGAAGGGTGTCTGAATGAACGAAGTAATACAATTATTCACTTATAAAATTGCCCGTAGATCCTGAGACAACGGGAAGCTTTGCATATTCAACACCACCACCCCCCACCCCCAAAACACAAACAGACACGTGTACGCAGACGTGTGCACACATATGGAAATGCACAGACAGATGCTACTAAAGAATGTCTAATTAAAAAGCTAAATTAGAAAGCAAAATGTCTGAATAAATAAAGTTGCCACAAAGGCATTCAATTACTCTTTTATGAAATTACCTATATGTGCAAGAAATGAGACGTCAGCTCGAGATGGCAGTGGGTAACGATGGAGGTAAGGGTCATACGTTAACTCAGAGGTTGTGGGTTTGAATTCTTCATCTGTGAGCAAAGGTACTTAACCTAAATTGCTTTAGTAAAATATCCAGCTGTATAGAAGCATATCAAACAGTAACTTCAGATAAAAGTATCGCCTCAGCACATAAACATGATGTTTGCCGTGTCTAATGCATACATTTCCATTCACTTTTAGTAATGCGCTGTATGTATTGAGTTTAAAAATGTTTCAAATGCATCTCAGATTATGGCAGCTGTGGGCCAGAACCGTATGGATCAAAGCGTTTGCTGCGCTTTAAATAATCTAGCTTGTTTTCACCTGGCCTGCTGTCATGAGCGATTACCGCCCAAATTCTGCATGTCTATGCTCCTCTTTAAATGCTGAGATGGTGTGTATTATATGTCTATGATGGGCTATCAGCAGGTGTTTTGTGCATAGAAAATCAATTATTTCTGCCTTTTGCTCACCCCCCCCCTCCCCACACACACACACACACACACACACCTGCATCTGAATCGGAAAGCTCATTCCGTCATTTGCAACTGAAGTTTGTTTTCAACTACGCCAGCTCGCCCTGCTGCATCCTGAGTCGCCTCGCGGGAAGGCACGCCCGACGAATGCAAAACGGATGCATGCGTCATGCACTCATCCTCCATCGCCGCCATGTCGCCTTCCGTTAGCCTGTGCGCAGATCTGGCTTATGTACCCGATGATGCGGATGAATCAAGCACTGGATGGCAAAAGCAGTGGCCTACTCGGACATTAAAGCAATCCCTGGGATAATCAGGTGACACGTTGGGCAGTGTAGCCCCATGGGCTGTGGCAGTTTTGCCTCAGACTCTTTTGAGATGCCCGCTCCGGCGGAGGAGCGGGGAGGACCGGGGCTGCATATCAAATCTCTCCTACAGCCCGTACTTGGTGTAACCCCTCGGGATGGCAGCGACTTGAAAAACGGATCTGTGTCGGTGTTGCACCCGCTCTGTTCCCTGGCCTCCCAGGATTTTCAAGCCCCAGGACAAGTTGCGGGTGGTACTTGCAGGTAAATCCCCACAGGAGCCGGTTGCCCTGACGGTCCTCTGTCTCCAGGCTCAATAGCTTAGCAGACGTTTCTTGCTGTTCCATCTGAATGTGGCTCACTGCTGTTATTTAACCGATGACTTCCTATGAAATATATAAGAATGAAAAAGCGCTACGCCTGTCTCACTATGCCGGTGACACTAAGCCTGTCTCACCAAAAGAGAACTGATTGGTTTTAGCACTGTGAGCCCTCTGTCCTCTCGCTTGACCCGTCTTCCCGTAAGTCAATGCTCTTCTCCCAGTTGTAACTCTGCTTCTTGGGTGGGAAATTAAGTTAATTCAAAACAATCAGAATCAAAACTGTTTATTTACATACAAGGAATTTATTTTGGGCGTTGCATAAAATAATCAAGGACAATTAAGATAATAAAATGAATTACGTACATAAAAATAAAATTATGTTATCAACCATGTGCAATGTTGCATGGTGCAGTATTAGGTTACATAAGGGGTTTAGTGTAATGTAGCCTCCGATGGTTACATGCGTGATTAAACTCTGGTTCCTCTTTGCCCCTAATTGGCATATGCAGGTTTCTAGCTACCTTGGTTGAAGGACCAAGAATCATGTCCAGTAGGTTCACTGTGCTTTGCGGAATTGGGCTTCATGCATCAAGTGTCCCCGCTGATGGCTATCTGAACCTCATTTTGTTCATGGAATCAGTAGTTCCTGCTGGTCAGTGATTGACCTCAAATTCTGTTTGCCCTGCCTGGTTAACGCCCCTTTGAACCCCGCCAGCTGAAATGAGATGTTGACGGAATTGTTATTTGTTTTCTGTCAGCTGTGCCCTCAGGAATTAGAGCGAGGCTCTCCCACCGCATCCGAGAAGCTACTCGCGATCACGACCTTCTGCTAAGTGCACGGTAAATGCTTCGGATACCCCCTGGGATCCCTTCAATTTACCTTCAGCTCCCGAGTCCCTCAGGAGGGTAAATGTTCTCATCGGGTTTTCTCTGGTGGGTTGGGAGCAGAACCATCTGGCCCGTGATCCATGATGGCAGACCGGGCAAGCCTCGAACCATCCCTCCTGGAACCGGGAGTCGTCATACACAAAAGTCCTTTGTCAGCACAGAATGAGGTTCTGTCAATTCTGATGTGGTATCAACTGGTAGAATATTCACTCCACAAATTATTTAAGTTTTTTAAATTATTTAAATTAAGTTATCTATCTCTTATTTAAGAATGGCTGGTCTTGTAAACATCGTCTCATCAAATGGGCTTTGACAGCAGACCTGAGACGTTCCCGTAGAGCTCCATGCCCCTGAGGGACTTGTGTTGAGATGTTCACTTTGAAGCATTACTGACCTTGTTAGTCCGTATTTTGAGCTTCATGTAACCTCTTCTGACTTTGCGTTTATGCTAAAAAGAGAAAATCTGTCTTGTGTGGTGACTCAGCATTGATGCCTCATGATTTTTTATGTCCCTTTGAACTGGATTATACTGCTGTATGATTTCTGTAATTATAATATAATGCGGTAATGCGGTAATTTCTTTGTAATTTTGAAAGCCAGAGAATCATTTGACCTTTTGATCACATTGGCGACAAACGGTTAACTTTGAAAGAGATTCTATTAAGGTGCTTGATATTTTTTTATACATTTAAACTGTTTAAATAAAAATGAGCAAGAAATGTGACGCCACCCGCTATTAACCTTGAAACACCACTAATTCAGCCACTTTGATTGACTGGCTGGAATGCAGCGTTCACCAATAAAACGCGGCCCAGTAATATGGGTAGAGGACATACTGGCAGGGGGAGTGTCCGCGATGTTTGTTTGTGACAAAGCGCGACATTCAGGTGCGGCAAAAGCTTGATAATGTAGCTCATGTGCGGTTTTTTATTCCTGGCTTTATGTCTGACCCAGGCGGTGCCAGAAACACAGATCAAAAGCATGATCCACCAGGCCTATTTGGTTGACAAAGAGGTAACAATGCATTCAAACAGATATAACCATGTGAATAATAGATATCATTCGTGAGGCAACATATTAACTTTGCTTAGAAAATGGACCGACATCCGTTTAACTTTCCGGAAGGATTTCAAATTATTTATGGCTTTTTGGTTCACGTTTAAGGGTATCCAGTGTTTATTTAGCCAATTTGCAATGCTTTGCAATTTTATCAATGGATGGCTTAATAGCAGGGATGCCGCTGGACATTTTGGGCCTCATGAAAGAATATTATATCGGGCCTCCAACCCAGACCAATTCAATTATACTCCAACATTTTTAGGGCCCCTGTCACTCAGTGGCCCTTAGAATCGCCTCAACCACCCCCCCCCCCCCCAACACTGCTATTTATTACTAATTTATTCCTCATTTCCATCAACGATATTTGCTACTACTATTTACTACTTCCATTAACAATTTTTGTTTGGTGGATGACAGTTGGTGGGCCGTGTTTATAATGAAATATAGTGCCATTCACCCAAAAAATGTAGGGGTGTATGATTTGTTTACAAGTTGTTTGGACGGAAGCTAAAAGAATGCAATGGTGTGGAAAATGCGGTATTTCCTCATGAAAAGAGACAAAAAATAATGCGAATATTTATGTTCATTTTCATTGTACACACCGATAATACATTCCCTTCCGCTGCTGTGCCACTCTCTTACTGTCTACTTTTCGTATCAGCGGCAAACAGACTCATTTTGAGCAGGGACGCAGAAAACCATCGCCAGCCGGACCGGTCCGGGTCGGTCCGGTGGGACCAAGCTTTGCACACTCGCACAATAGGCCCATCGCGGTGCCGCAGCCGCTTGCCATAGCCCACGGAGCACGTAAACAGAATGTCCCGCGGATTCTGGAATTCTGTTCCCTCCAGAGTGTTCTGCAGCGCTGAGCTCCGCTGAGCGGCTTTGGATTCCGAAGCGGGCCATCGTCAAACATAATGCCATCTGATGTCCACGGATGGCGTCCCATGGCAGGGCTGAGAGGCTTTTAATTATCTCTGCGAGCGTGTGGTTGCCGTGACAAAGATGTCCTCGTACTTTACATGAAGCGAAGAATGAGTTCTCCGAGGTTCCGCTCAATGCTTTGTTACTGTTTGTTCCAAAAAAAAATTTAAAATCTACAAAAAACTCAGAAGGATAAAAATCTCTGCCGTGTTATGTAAAATGTCCATCTTTTATGGCCATTTAGACTTTCGTTTGAACAATTTCGAAGCGTGCCACTGCTGGGTTTGCAGGGTAATCAAATATTAATTGTTCTCACTCGCACAGTCCTCCATCCCTTTCAATAAAGTAATTCTTCTCTCTCACCAAATTAGCATGGAGAGCCTGATTTTCCAGTCCCCTACAAACGAAAGCACACGCCATCAAAATCTGTAGTGAACACTGTTATCTACGTGTATGTGTGTTCTGTTTATGTGTGTGTGTGCACACGCATGCCATATGACAGATGAAAAATTTGCAAGGAGAGATGAATTATGAAGTCTACCTTCAGAGTGGCACATTCACTTTGGATTACAGACCAGGCTAAGAAGATGAAGTAACTACATTTATTTTATATAACCCTGGAGCTATTTGGAGTTAAGGGCCCAAAGTTGGAACCACTTAGCGACATGCGGGATTTCAACTAGTAACCTTCCAATCACTAGTAAAGAGCCCTAACCATGAGCCACACACGGGACACACACTAAAACTGTCCCTGCATCCAGTGCCCCTTGTTCAGTTATAATTTTAAACATTTTATTGAAAATGGTATTCAGAATAAATATGCACATGAAGTAAATGCAGACAGGATAAGATCTGGACTGTCTTTACAAAAGCCGTCAAAAAAAACACTGCCCCCTATAAGTGTGTGTGTGTGTGTGTGTGTGCGTGTGTGAAGAGAGGGTTTCTCTTGGTTCGTAATGGAACCTCCCCCAGATATCCCCCACTGGCGATTTGGAGTGTTCTGGGAGGGAGGTGGGGTGCAGGTGGCGGGCCAATTGCCAGGGAGCCGTGTCAGAGCCAGTCGTCGACTGGAGGAATGGATGATAACAGGAAAACGAAGGGGGCGCCTCGGAGGGATTGTCAGTGCCCCCAGGAAGGGGCCAAAACAGCCCCCGGATTTATGAGCCTTCCACCGAAAAACTGCTGTCACCGAGGAGTCCCACGGTGGTCCCTCCGCAAGACCCCAGACCCGAAACATCATAAATGTCATAGGAGGGGTAAATTTAACAGTAAAACAGTCAGTGAACCGAAACATCAGGAGGGATCTTACCTTTGTCAGTACAGCCTGCCTCATATGAATTCCTTCTGTATCTGGACAAAATAACTCTAAATAAAAGCTTCCACTAATACAAACAAACACTAACTGAACAGTATTACTCAGCTCACTGTGTACCTTTTCCCTTATGTTGGGGTCTGGATTGGACCACAAAGTTTGATGGAACAGGTTAGGAACCATGGGGTGCAAAACTGGGACCACTATTAGCCAACACTGACCGTCATTAATAAACCACGACCATCCCACGACACGAGACACGATGTGACACGAGACGTGATACTCCAGTTCCTAAAGGGCCCCGGTTACAGTTATGCCGCAGTCGCCGTAGCAACCTGGATGGCTTGCTCAAGCCCGTAGGATTGCTAAGCTAAGTGGTCCTTAAGCACGACGCCATCTATCTTCTGAACCCACGCACTCTTCAGAGCTGTAGACAGAAGACTGCACTGGGCGGGCTTGTCTTAACCAGAGGTTTCTTGAGTGCCCTTCTGCAAAGATTACCCATCTCCATGGGTGGGTGTTTACTGAAGCGGTTGACCCCAACTTGCCCCCAGTGGTGATGTATATGGACCGGATCGGCTTGTGGCTTTCTGCCGGGGCTGGTCGCAGGGAGGCTAGCTTGCGATATGCGGGTGTCACCTCTCAGCTCTCGCAAATCTCTTAATCCCTGCTGCTGTCATTTTCCTTCGCCGTCGTTACGCAAGCAGGGCACTCACCCTCAATTTCGCTATTTGTTTTCCTTCAGCAAAGTGTCAAGAAGCCAGTTTGGCCCTTTTAATCAGTCCTGCTTCTATTGATTTTCCACACTGCATTATTTTCAGCTGTGTCTCGATTACTTACCTGAACTGAGACTTTTCCGAATATATCTTCCATTATTTTCCATTATCTACTTAATCGTTTTCAGCTGTTTTTCTTCTCATTTCTGTAGATATTGCACAGAATGATTATTCTATCCCCTCCAACCCCAGAGGAAAAGTAAAATAAACTGATAATAATGACAGGCTTAATACTAAGTCAACTTCTATGGAGAATTTCACCAGAGTCTTGATGAACCCGTAGCATTGCCATGGAAACGCACACCCCCTGTGGTAATAAACACTGAGAGTTTCGCTGAGCATCAGCCGCTGTCAGGACGCCTCTATCCACGCAAGAGCTGCGGCTGTCATTCTCTGGGTTTCTTCCTGCCACTGGTGCTGACAGGGTGCCGGAAAACGGCACAGGCCATCCAGTATTGATATTTAACTTTATTGTCATCATTCTCTGCTCAAGTAACCCTTTTATCCAATTACTATTGTTAGATGGTGTCAGGTCGACATTGGCTTCAGGTGACCTAGTAGGTAGCATTACTCTGGAATTTTCCATCTTCTGTCTGGATCTTCAGGTTCTTTTATCTGAAACCCTTTGCAATTTTTCAGCCATGCACTATGACTGTTCAGGGGGTCTCCCACAGCAATTCAAGTCAAATGCCTCCCTAAAAGGTACAACAGCAAGACCCATCAAGGAGTTTGAGGGTGTGAGTCTGTGTCCTAAAACTCCCTCATTCCAGCAGGTGGCGCTGTTGATCCCTTGCAATCTGTTCAATTAAATATTCCCAGAGTCGCCCCATTCCAGCATCCACCATCTTTATGAAGTGACCTGAAGTGTGGTTTAGCTCTAGGTGCGTGATGAGAAACCATCGTTCAGATCCCAGCTGGATACCCCTGCTCCAAGCAGCAAGGATCGTTCGTCTCTGATGTCCTGGAAGATCTTCACACTAGACGCTATCTTGGTCTTCAAATCTAGGTTTAAAAACCTGTGGGATTATCACTCTGAGGAAGACATCATTTGAAATCCCAGCAAGGAGCCAGACTACATGTGTGATCTGAATTAATGCCTTTAACCGCTGACTATCGCGTGTATTCACATGGTGATGGATATCTGTCTTCTGCTTTCCATCTCCATACGTTAGTCATTCCTGAGGTCTTCGTCGAAGGCTTTTTGGAGCACCTGACCTCTTACGCAACCCGTCAGCTGTGAATTTGCCCCTCGGGCTTCTGTGCCAGCCACCACCGCGGCCATCTCCTCAGTCGCGCTTGACAGGTGAAGGAGAAGCTGAGTAAATCTTGGGCCGATAAATCTTAACTCTCTTACATGGCTCTCAAAAGAATTGGGAAGGGCGCATTATAAAAACAACAGCGCAGTGTTTGAAAGATGTGCGCCTCACAGATTCACGCAGCAGATTATGTAAGATGCACATTCAGTACCCTGCTTCGTTTCTCCGGCTGATTCCCGGGTGTGATCGATGCTGTGTGATTCTGCGGGATAGCAGCACGTCTTCAGTGTGCCCGTGAAATCTAAATTTCATGTGCTCCCTCCACGCAGTGCACTTTACTGGGGTGCATTGAGTAGGAATAAATGGATCTGTTTCTTTCCACCTTTAGAAGCTAGTGTAGCTGCCGCAATCACTCTTACAGCCCCGGCAGGGGGAAAGAGCGGCCCGCTCATACACGTACGGTCGCCGCTTTTCCCTCGAGGGGGATTTTTATTCAGCGACGGGTGGTTGGGGCCCTGACTACGAAGAACCGCCTTTGCTGGCAAATTGAATCAAGCCTGTGGCTGGACCAGCAGCAAAGTCACAAGGACGGCAGGAGGACGGTAACCACGGGAACGTGTCAGCATCTGGGCAGATCTTACAGCCTGTCTGTCAGGACCCTGGTCCAGTCCGAGTCTAGATCCAGGATCCGGCCTGGGTCTTCTACAGCTACTGTTCCCCGATCGTCCAAACCTATTTGTTGCATTTCCCGTTTGAACACTTAAATTCCAGTGGTTTTGGATCCAAGGATAAAAGGTTTATTGTTATTCCCATTTCATACGATGCGATGCTTACTTGCAGACAAACACTGGGTCAACACTTAGGTAAAATAAATGTATGTATAAATATGAATGTGTAAATTTAAAAATGGGTATGCAGATATATTTGGAAAAATATATACCAGGGCTATTCAAGTCACGGTCCTCCAGGTCCGAGAACTGCTGATTTTCCAGCCTTCCTTTACCTGTGAGTCAGGTGTGAAGCCTGTGGCCAATCAGAATCAGTAATTATTAAACTAACTACCTGGGAGAACTGAAAACAAGGCCTGGATTGGGAATCGAGGTCCAGATTTGAAGAGCCCTGATATATACAATATGTACAACAGATGCATGGCAGGCAATGGTGTAAATGTAGCGCAAAGCCAGTAATTGCTTGTGGGTTCATTCTGTACAGAGTGTTTCTCCCTGCTGGTTTGCCTGTAAGGTGTCCTTTGTGTTCTGATCAGGATCATCATTGGAATCTAAAGACATCTGGGGTTTATCCTTGGTTCTCAAACCGAGAGCATGGGTGTTAAAATACCCAAGCTAAACAAATCATTCGGTGCTTGATACATTTCCCTCGGTGCTTCAGGATTGTTATGTTTTGAACTTCTGCCTCTTTCCTGGCTTCTGGTATTGGATCCCGTTTCTGCGGTTATTCTGCCCTGTTCGTGTTCTCTGGCTATTTGCCCGGTGATGACTTTGAGTTTTGGATTCCATTTTGCCTTTGATAAATTAACGGCCACTTAACACTCCGCACACGGACCTCAGTTTGCTTCGTTACAGCGTTGCCTGCGTCCTCAAACACATATGATTATCTGAATTAAGTAATAATGGATAACAAGGCAAAAAATACTTCAAGTACAAATCTCGAGGCTGGCCGTTCCGTGCCTTGTCATTTTATCCACACAGTGAAAATAATTTGCTGTAATAAAATGAACGGATATTGATTTGAAGAAAATGATTGAACAAACAATGGTTCATAGTGGTCATGATAACTACCCCTCTTTTAACTGAGAGCCAACAAGGACTGGGAATTCTTTTATAGACATGAATGAACTGGTGAAATTGATTAATTTCCCTACATCAGGTCAATGTAACACCAGCTCAGATTTGTGCTTTCTGTTCCCGGTCTCAGTCCAGCACCGAATATATCAATGCGTGCGTCAAACTAGTCTGCACCCTTGTTTTTCCTTCAGCACTTTCCTGCCTACGAATGAGTAATCCAGACACACACAGGGTTAGAGTAAGCTATTTACACATGGTGAACCGCTACTGTGAAGGAGCCTTCCTGGATTTCATTCTCTGATTTTTTTTCTAATTTATCTATTTTTACATGCACGTCAGAAACCCTCAAATCGAGATTAAAAGCTCAGAAAATTACCTTCCGAAGGAAAATGTCAGTTCAAATCAAAGCAAAGTATCAGTTAGGTAGCTTATGTGGTCAGAAAAAATGTTTTTGAACCACTGATTACAGCATATTTAAGTTGTTTTTTTTTTCTTTCATTTTGTGGTGAATGTGTACATATTAAAAAGACTTTCTCTTTAAAAGCGTCTTGAAAAGTGTCTTGAAGCAAAGTAGCAGAATTTAGAACTGCACTAAAAACTGGCTAATCACAAGCACATCTTTTCATCTGATGTCTGCTCCGTTCCGTTAGTTGCTTTATCTGATATAAAATTTCCTCCTCTGCTGTTTTTTCAGAACTTCACCTGTCACTTGTGTGTTTTATATACACACTTGCATATCTTGACAAACCCAAAAAAAGAGATGATTTTCAATTTTTTCCAGCTGTCTGTTTGTATAATCGCTGAACGTCACCTGCGTGGTGATTTTGAAGAACTTGAACTCGATGCCACACTGAATCTGAACACAATTTAACTGAGACAATTTAACTGGCACAATTTTACTGAGAGTGTTTTTTTTATGCAAACAGAAAGTCATAACGACCGTGGGTATTTTATTCGGTTTGCTGGGTTCCTATGTAGCACATTGACACTTGTGTTTCCGTGAAGCTCTCACATGAGCTCAGAAGGCTTTACATAGATGGCCAGGTGCAATCTGTTGACAAATGCAGCCTTTGCGTAGCTTAAATAACTATGGTTATTCTCAATGGAAACATTGCCCACACCTGTTCAGTTATCCTCAAAACGCACCGCCCACCCAATACACAACAAAGAATGGGAAACAAACAAAACAACTTTTTAGTTTGCTGCTCCAAATAAAAGTAACGGAGTGTTTTTTGCTGATGTTGGGGTTGCTGGCCAGAGCTGCAGTCCAAACAGGACTGATGGATCGAGAGCTTGTCCCACCTGGGGACGCCTAAATAAGGCAGCACACGCACCTCCCCGGTGATGTGGTGCAGAGACGTGAATACTAATGAGTTTCTGACTTTGGGTAACAACATCCTTTAAGTAGCGCAAGACTAGTCCAGCAGGACAGCCCAGGTGAGGGGCCTCCTCTTGGCCAATTCAGCTCAGGCATCACCTTGGCCAGCCCCTAAGGACCCGACCTTCGAAGCCAGACCACTTAATGCATACAGAGCCCCACCCGGCCTCTCAGAGCCGACCAGTCCCCAGGTAATAGTCAGATTAGTCTGTAAGAAAAAAACAAATCAGCAGGCTGAGAAACATCAGGTTTGATCTTAAAAGCAGGAGGATCAGTGTTTTGACTCAAAAACATCTGGTTTTGAAGTGCAGCTGTTCTAGTATGTTGGGGGAAGGGGGGGCGGGATGATAAACCATGAATAGGCCATTGTCTTTCCTCACAATGGGTGTCGGCGGGTTTGGTGCGGGTCTCCCACCCATCCCCCCCCACGCCGATTATCACAGCACTTGAGCTTGCCTCCTGTCCAATTATCTCAAGACAACCAAATAATAAAACTAAAACAGAAAAAAAAACTGACAGAACTGCTTACTTGATAAAATGCGGAATAAAATATACATCAAACTAACAACAAATTATTAGTCTGCCTGTACTATGAACTACAGAAAACGCAGTGAAATTAAATGGATTTTAATTACGATTAGACTCTTTAGCGAACATTTATTCATCTATCTGATTAAAATGGATGGGCAATAAAGTCCTGCTTTATTTTTCGTGATTTTTCACGCTCAGTCGTTACACAGAAAGCCTTGTTAAATGGGGAATTATTTACAGAAGATACCATATAAAGTAAACATGACTCCCTCCTCTTTGTCTAGCTTTGGGTCACACCCTTTAATACAAAACTAAACACCAAACAGTCCATTAAGCTTAAGGCAGCCATTACACATGATTTACCGTAACAATGGGCATTTGTGCCCCGTGACCCAGTGCAGGCCTGGCACAATCGAACACCCGCGTCTCTTTGTGTATGCATGCGTGTGCGTGTGTGTGCGCGCGCGTGTGTCCTAATCCCTAAGATGGACTGGGCGCAGTCAGTTCCAGTCGTCAATGCTCTCAACTCAGCTGAGACCAATTTGCATGACTTATTTCCATACCAAACTCCACCAGCACCCACTCCCACTGCTTACACAGCCCACCCATTTTACCCCCATTCATCGGGGACCGGTGTAAAGGCTCTGACAACAGAATTGGGTGAAGCCTAAATGTACCTGTACAATTACACAATTTACAAAATTTCCACATTCTCTGGTGCATACCGGGATAATTTATTGCCGACCTTAGTGCTCACATAATCCCTTTAAGTGTGATCTTAAAAGAGAATTGGTGTTAATTGTTGCTGTGTTGACTAGGTTAAATGCTAACACTAAACTAATGCCATTCAATTATGAGGGACTATTTCTTAGAAAAGGAGGGTTTTCACCTGAGGTCCGTGTAAATTGATGAAATTCTAAAACATGGAATACTAATTAACAAACAAACAAATAAATAGTATTGAAGTCCCTCCCCCTTCCTCCCCAGTCTTTAGTTCTAACACATGGCATTGTAGGGGGTCCTTATCATTTGTCATCTGGAGGTGCCGGTTTAAAAATAGCCATGTATTAGCAGTTTAATTGGCACGCTAAGCTATACAACTGAATTTTTTGTTGATAGCTTATTTAAAAAGCCGATTTAATCGGCGCTGTGATATACGGGCCGTGGTGGTCTGTTCAGAAACAGGGAAGCTAATCCCTCTTCCAGCACCAGAATTGTCCTGAATGTGGACTGAATGATGATGATAACAAGCGTCCATCCCGGGGGGGGGGCGGGAGGGCACCTGCCACTCCCAGGATTCCCTTCTTTAAGGGGGTCACATGCTCTCCATTTGAGCTCTTTGAAACTTTTATCAAAGCAAAGATGCTCTATTAACCTCATCGAGTTAAAAAAACGGTACTTATTAACGGTATTTATGATCTTTAATCTGTCAGAAAGGTCATCCACCAGCCTCTTTGTACTATCTTCCCGCAGCTCTCTCTCTGAGTCTTTCACATTCCAGACACATCTAATTCATCTGCCCTGCAGACAGAAAATCAGTCGACCCTTCAATGACGATACCATCCACATCCTATCAGACCCACTCTCTAACACAGCAAACGGACCGTGAGAGGACACTCTCCGAGGACATTTGATTGCCCCACCAAAAGATGCATTTTGTTTATGTTTGTTTGCGTTTGTTTGCATGGAAAACAGACTTCAGTGTAGCCGGAGACCATCATGGAGTCAAACATCCATCAGTACATTAGCTGTGGTCTGAAAGCCACGTGAAATACAAAACCATATCCATCCTCGTGTTGACTTAGGTTGGAGCATCTACAGTTGAACTGAGCTACACCCATCAGATAATGGACTCTATCAGCCGAGCAGGGGCCTACATCAAAACTGCTCGTGAGAATTCAGCAATGGAAACATGAGAGGTGCTCTCCACAGGCAAAATCTACCCTAGCTTATTTTCCATACGAAATGTCACTTCACTCGCGCGTACACACACACAGAAAGTGAGAGAACATTGCTCAGGCCAGTGAATATAACACCACTTCGGAAAAGTTCTGAAATACTGTCAACATATACAGCTCCAGAAAAAAATAAGAGACCATTCAATATTTTTTTAGAATCTGCATTTTAAAATCCTGGTTCTGCTGGCACAACACTACATGCACGGACGTGTGCGGCAGGCTGATTCCAGGCTCGGGTTCTAAGACAGCAGCACACAAGAACAAGGTGAAGCAGGAGACACTGGGAATGACCAGAAACCAGCCAGGATGAGGGCAGAAACCACTTTCTAATGCCAGAGATGACTGTCAGCTTATCCGGCAGTGTCTCATAAATCGGAGGATGACATCAAGTGACCTTCAGAAGGAATGGGAAACATTAAGTGCAGGTGTGAAGTGCACTGCTAGGACAGTGTGTATCAGGCTCCTAGAAGCAGGACTGAAGTCCCATAAAGCAAGGAAGAAGCCCTCCATTAATGAGAAGCAGGGAAGCTATAGTTTACAAAAGAATGTATATTTTTACAGGCACATACCCATATAAACTGAGGGTTAAGGGCCTCATTCAGGGGCCCTATGGTGACATCACTCTCCAAGGTGAGATCAAATCCCAGGGTCACCTTGCAGAGTGAACTCGTGACCTTCTGATCACACGCATGAAGTCCAAACCCACTGAGCCACATACCGCCCCCAAATCTTGTGCTTTACATCATCCTTGCCCCCCCCCCCCAACATTAAGACAAAGCCAGGTGCTAAAGTAAATTATATAGCAGTTTACTGCTGCACAGCCAAAAGGCCACCACCAGTGTTAACTTTCTATCCCTTCACCAAATTAATCCTGGGGGTGGGGACAAGCTCTCCATCGATCCTGGGGGAGTATGGGGGAGGGCGTCTTACTCTGACCTCCTTAAAAGCACATACTGGCTTCCTGCATCTTTTTGTTATTCAAAGAGATCTGACTGGCCAACAGACAGGCATCTTAAATAGGTGCTCCTGTTAGTAACAACTAAAGAATTTCCATTAGCCAATCGCAGTAGCCGAGTGCATTAACCAATCGCATTAGCATAGAGACGGGCAGGAACAGCCCGAGACAGCAGGCTGATTAATATGACCATGGACAGGATCCCACAGGAAGCTGATGTACCCTGTAGCACATTAAACTGGACTGCATGGGGCTTTGTGCACACTGTAAACAATGTATGACGTGGAATATAAAGCCTTCATTGTCGCTGTACAAACAGCACGTACAGTGAAATTCAATCTGTGTATATCTCCATCTTAGTCTCCTATGAGATATGCATAAATGAAGAAGAGACTGAAAGGGGGGGGTCGGCCATTTGTCCAGCACCCCGGAGAATTTGTTTGACTGGGAGTTTTACTTACACAAAAAGGTTTTGAGGGCAGAATGAAAAATGATTGGTTCAGACAAATAACCAATAAGATTGTAGAGAAGGTGGGTCCAAGTGACAAGAAGAGGTGTGACCAAGACATCTGATTAGTTGGTCCCACCTCCTCTAATTGCTTGGACCTACCTCCTCTACAATCTGATTGGTTGTCTCTCTGAACCAAACATTTTTCATTTTGCCCTCAGAACATTTTTATGTAAGTAAAACTCTAATGAGCAGTTTTTGAGGTTAATAGCCATAACAATTTCATATGAGCCTTATAAGGCATGAGGGTTAAAGTCATTAATGACTTTTTTCCCCATCATTAAGTAATCGGTGAGTGGAATCGCGATTAATTGGTATTTAATTACCTATAATTAATTACATTGTAGTGACCTTCCACAAGCTTGTCCAATCACCGGCTACATTAAACACCCTTCGTTTCCATGCTTCCTGTACAGCGTGAGGATTTTTACCGTATTAAACCCAATACGGAGGCAGCGGCAAATTAGTGAACAGGGTGAATGGGGCTCTCCGACAGGGCAGCAGGCTGGCGCTTGAGCCGCTCACGCTCCCTGTGGCGCCGGGACAATACCGCCACGCCGGGCTCAGGTGCGCCGTCACCTGACACCCGCACCAGGCTCACCCCCCACTTCCCCGCCGGGTATCAGTCCCTCCCCAAGGAGCCAGCGCAGCTCACGGCGGCTGCCTGCCTACCAGCTGCCAGCCAAGGCTGCCCCTGCCCCCTCCCCCATCACCATAAGACGTCAAGGTCAGACTGGGCATCGTAAATTAAAGACAAGCAGATGCAGACATTGCGGTGGGGGGGGGGGGCATCTGTACTTTTGACATGATGACCACACTACAGTCAGCCCCGTGGTGAATCGATTCGTTTAGACCCTTCTGAAGTCAGGTAACATCTGTGTGAATGCTCCAGAATGGGGGCGCCCTGTGGGGGGGGGGGATTTGGGGGCTGTCCCTGCTCCTTAATCCTGCCCCTCGGCGCTCATCACGTTCCAGGTTGAGGATAATCTCAAGGCTGGGGGTGTGTGGCAGTGGTGTGCGTCATCTTCCAGAACACATGCAGTTACGATGCATCTGCACATCTCACAGATCTCAGCATATCGACCGTAACAAACAAACACAGGTCAAATACGGAGCAGCTCTGAAACCAATCCTACATGACACTGCCGGGCCCAACACTGCCTTCTGAACCCAAATCCTACTATTTACCAAGGCAGGCAGACCGTAAAAGAGAACCAGCGCTGTGATTACGCAAAAAGACGCAGGGAATTTGACCAGAAATCGCGAACCCACATCTGCGGTCGCCAGGCAGATTTTATTTTCCTCCTGGCTTTGTCAAAAACACTAAATCAGCCGTGGATATAATTTACAGAGATTCCCGCAGCAAATGAGAGCAGTAAATTAATTAGGCGACACGTCTGGGTTTACTGACTCGAGCTCCAAGGCGAGCCTTGATTGGCGGAACATTCCAGATGGATGAGCGGCGTTGCTCACTCTGCCGCAGCGGAAACCGAACGTGCGGACAGCCACCACGGCGACCATGGGCGTGCTGAGCAAGACCATCATCACCGGCAAACTATTCCAAAATAAATCAAGGAGGAGGGGCGCAGACTGAGTAATTATGTAGTGGCAGGACTCTCCAGCAAGCCGTAACCCCGACACATTACATCACCCTGGAGCACAAATGTATGTGCGAATTACAGCCAGAGGGGGCACTACCCACCCACTTCAAACACTGCTGGCCATCAGAATTGACCGTCAGGTACAAGGGAGGCTTGTCAGGCCACGGCAAAGCAAATGACAACATCAGCAGGCCCTTTAACGGGAATTATTATGAAAACCGCCACCAACATCTGACCACGCTTGACTGTGGCATTCTTGAAATTGTGATTTTCACCCCTCCCGCTCCAACCACTCATTGACAACGTCCATCCATCTTCGACCTCCTACCCAATACAGAGTACTGGGGGGGGGGGGATGCACTCCATCACAAAACTCGCACACGCAGCTGCAGACTACGGGCAATTTAGAGACGTGATGGGCGACTGCATTCCAAAAACGTCCAACCAGATTCATGAACCCTTGCGGGCAAACCCCAGTGGTATGTGCTAGTAAGGAGATACGAGCTGACCTTTGTGTGCAGAAAACCCATGAACAAAAGACAAGGCACTATAATCATACAGAAAATATGCTATTCATTTAAACGTGTTAGACCCAGCTCCATTCATGTCAATTCTGAATAACGTTTTAAGTCATCACTAGCGATTGTCACCAAAGCCATATCTAGAAAAAAAATCACTGCTCTACCAGTTTATCTACAAGCTACAAGCGACACGACAAGGAGTCAGCTCTTGGACTTAATAATGAAAACTATGTAAACTAAGCTTATAGAACTTCTGCGTTGCACATCAACAGCGCAAGTGAGAGTTTAATATTCGGGGGGGGAAATATTATTATTCATTTAAATGAAGAGTTCTGTTTATTGTGCAGAATGAATAAATCTTTTTTTATTATTCAATGTTTTTTGAATGAATGAGTCCTGATTAAATATTAGGGTGGGCCTGGTTCTCCCTGGTTCTTACATTACTGACACGTATATTTTTAACATTCACACCCAGATGTAAGAGGACCAGAATGAAATGATCACAAACAACCTTCAGTTCAGGGCCAGTTGCACAGTGTCAGTGCCCAGCTTGCGGCAAGGAACTATTAAAGGTACTGGCATGAGATGCACCCCCCCCTCCCAATTCTCCATAAATTCCCTTTTGTTCTGTGATGGGCCCCACCCAGTACGGGCCAATCGGTTCGCTGGAGCTCAAGGCCATGTTTGCTCTTTCATCCAGATCCGTAGTTCCTCTAAGGACTTTGATACCGCAGAATTCATCATAAACCTGAAAATGTCCCCGCACCATGATATTACGTGTGCACTGCCAGGCCGCCTGCTTTCCCACGAAAAAGAGAGCCTTTTGTCCTCAGTCACCTTTCAAAAATCATACTGGTTTTATAACCTGTTTGAAGGAAAATGTTTATGTGCAACGAGTTTTAAATCACCTGTTCGTTTGACCCCTGGCGAAAAATATTAGCCATGAACTTTCAGAACAAATGAATAAACACTGGCAGAGAAATTAATAATGAACAAACGTATGAGTCATATAAAATTACAACCGCTGCACATAATTTCGGCAGGGATCAATGTCGTTCACATTTCCCGGACGCGAAAGCGCAGAATACTTGGCGTGGAACCCAGCGTCTGTCAGTGATGACACGCGGGCCGGTCTCAAACAGGTCCGCCTCCCGGGCAAACACTCAATTAGACAGCTGACGTCATTAACTAAAACCATCCCTTTAAAAGTCTGATTTCAGTCTCGCAACTTTCCCGATCGGCTGTACAAGTCTTAAAAATATTTCGCTATATTTTTAAGATACACTTAGCACAAGAAGTCCTAGAAAATTAAATATGCCACTAACTGATTTTAATCACCTCTATAAACCTCAGACATGCTAATCGTGGAATACACAATTTAGGTTATCTAATGTCGATATTATTCACATTACTAATAGAAAATAAATTAATTATGCCTACGTCATTCAGTGGCTTAATTTATAGCATTAGTCTCATATTTTTATCATTAAGACACATCCATCGGAAAAATATGCGTTCATATGTGTTTTTCGCCAATTGTGCAATTTATTAATCCGGGAGACAAAAGTTTAAGGCTATAGTGGGAAGATGATGTTTCCCACCGGGAGCCTCGCCCCGCACGTGTTGCGTGTCTCCGGTCGGCGCGCGATAAGCGTCCGGTAAGGCACGCCCGGATGCGCTCACGCACGAAACAAACCACCGGTCACTTGTTTTCCAACTTCTCCGATGTCCCTCCCCCCTCCCGCCGCAGGCATGGCATGACGACCGGCCGGGCAGCCGCGCATCCCTGTCAATAGCCTAGTCCCAACCATCGCCGCATCAACCCGGTTCACGAAGGGCGTCCTTCAAAGGCGCAGAAACGTATATAAACATGCGCCCAGCAAACACCGTATGCGGGGCAAGACGGGGAAATCAGGTCCGCTGATTACCCGAAGCATCTCCCCAGACACCCCCCAGAGCATGCAGGTCTGTTAGGTGATGCGATAAACCCGGATCGGCCGCTGTTTCAGCGGGCTTGCCCTGGCTCGGCACATTCTTACCTTTGTGATGGTCATGCACAGCGTGAGCAGGTGACACTGTTTCCTGTTAGGCGCAAAATGCCGCAGGGGAAATGCTGCCTTATTCTGCTACGGTGACCGCAAAAAAAAAAAAAACGCCCAGGCGTCTTATTTCCCAGCCTCTGGTCGGTATCCGGAAGGCGCTTTATATGTTAGCAGTATGATGTTCATGCATAAGTCATGATGGTCAAGATGAGAGAGGCGTTTACCGGTGAGGTAAGAGAGGAGGGGGGTGGGTGAAGCGTGCGTTCACCGGGAGCAGTGCGCACCGCCGCGGCAGTGAACGCGGTAGGATCTGCGGAGCCGATGGGTGGAGAGATGGAGAGAAAGAGGTGGAGCCCTTCAGCCGTGACCGAGAGGCGGGAGCGGTGTCGCAATCGTCCCGCTGCTTCCTGGCGTGGAAGGGTGCAATGTCCCGGCCGTGCTTTGTCTCGCTCCAAAAAATGACAATTTATTTAAAATGGGAACCAGGTCCTCTTACTGGGGGTTTAAGTTTTGGACGTTCATTTGGCTGATTTCAATAGTCAAGTTCGGTTTACATTTATGCCGCGAAACACGTTGTGCTGACGAGTCATGGGGAGTTTTAGATCAAAATCACAACAACCACAATAGTTAAAGAATCAATTGGACTGTGTTTTAATAACCAGTGGGCGATGATGAATTAAATGTTTTTCTCTTCTAGCATTACGTCGTCTGCGTGACAGCTTTAAAACCAAGTAAAAAGTACATTGCGTGTAAAATGCGTGCAATGTGATGCAAATAGTTAAAATGATACACTTTATATAGTAAACCTTCCGAAACGAGTCCTTAGAGACGGAAAAATTGTATGCAGACATGTTTTTAATTATGAAATGTGTTGTTGTACGTAGTTTTGAAGCAAGCCCCGACATACGCTGAAACTAGAAAAAAATCCGAGGAAAAGTAGAACCATTTTGATTTTATTTATGCTGTTGCTAGCGTCAAAGACATTTTATAGTTTATGTTTAATATTTAACGCCTCATATTTTGCAACCACCGCAATAGGCACAGTATGAAAAAAAATCATTTCCCATTAATTATTAACTAAACAATGTTTAGCAACACTACAAATCCAGATTGCTCACGTCTGCGGTTGCATTTAATTGCAGATTATTTATGATATTTTACAATAGCTGTAGATCAATTTTCATTATCAACACAACAGAGTACATAATCTCAAGTTAATGTGTGGCGGTTTTAACAACCTAGGACGTGCTACGCTAGTACCTGTTATTGGTGATAATGAACGCGATGTCTCTATCCGTAGATACTGCACCTTAAAAACAGTAAAGTGTAATTACGCAGACCATAGGCCGCGCTCAATTTGCCATGGGCACATTTACTAAATTATGGACGGTCACTATGAGTTGCAGGGTGAATGTGTGTTTTGCAATCGTAATCTTTTACAGACTGATTAATGATAATTACCGAGGCCTTACACATAAGACATACACATAAAAGTTTTCATGATGGAACTGGAAGATGAATATATTAAGAATTCGGACTGTAAAATTGATTTATCCATAGCGAAAGGACGCATAAAACGTTATAAGATGCGGGCGCCCCCTTCCGGACAGAAAAGCGTCCGCCGGCTGCCAAACATTCCGCGGCCTGTAAGTCGTTTTCCATCCATCCTTAATTCATGTTGTGTGGACCAGCAATAAAAGCTCCTTTTCTACTGGATGTACATTCTCCTCCACGCTTGAGCTTTATAACATTTTTACAGCACATTCAACACGTTCAACCTGTTATCGGAGAGAAATACATTTCAAACATTTGTTGTTAGGAGTAAAAGTTGAAGGTGAAAATGCATTTCGAAACAGTATTTGTAAGAGTAAAACTTTGACATTAAGACCCCCCCAGGTTTTGATGTTGTGTTCCATCGCAATCCGCCATGGGGTAACTTGGCACAATAGTGCTGGGGGTGTAGCCGTTGCTGATCAGAGGCGGCGGGTCCAGAGCACGGTGCCTGTAATGCGCTGGTCACTTAGTGGCTGGCAGCATGCCCAGAGGCCAGTGGGGGAGCTGGGGGTGTCTGGCAGAGAATGGCCTCAATCACAGACCCCCACTGACGAGGGGGCAAACAAGCCACAGTCTTTGTCCAGGAAACTAGGTTTCAATAAAGGTGGCTTGTTCCACTTCGTTTTTAACTTCAGCATCTTCACTATCCAGAACATCTCAGTACAAATACATGCTATATATATACATCTTAAATGGTTGTTATGCATGTTTATACACGCATACAAATTTTTATATATAATTATACGGGGAGGCAGTGTGTGGCTCAGTGGGCTAAGCCTGTGTGCCTGTAATCAGAAGGTCACCAGTTCAAACCCAGCCTCAGCATGTCTGTGGGTTCTTGAGCAAGGCACTTAACCCCCAGCTCCCTGGGTTGCCCCCAGCCCCTTGCAGACAACTTACTCTACAAAGAGCAAGTTGAGGGAGGCATAAAAAGGTATCTATCATTAATTATTATTATTATTATTAAATATATATACACACACTAATATATATAATACATACAAATATTATGTATGTATAACAGAACCATTTAAAATCAGCATAAGGACAGAAACACAGTACAGATTAGCTGTAAACTAAAACATAGACCATGTTTAAATGACAAGATTCTTTAGCTTTAAATACAGAAATTCCTGCAGCATAGATCTGCAGCTATCTAAATTGTGCATTTTTGTGTCTGGCGAGTCACAGACCATTGATTTACAGCCCCCACCCTACTGTGAAATACTATCCTCCCCGCTGGCCTGTCACTTTCCCCTTTATCAAGGGCTGCTTGAGATTTCCCCGCCTCTGACCAGTGACTCGATGGAGCCGAACCTAGACGCCAGATGATCGTTCATCTGTTCCCTTCATGTCCCGGAAAGGCTTTGCTGCGAGATACCATCTCTCCAACATCTGGATTATTTGATAAAAATCCTCACCACCGCGGCAAGTTCTCATAACGCAGGTGGCGTTTTATCGGGCGGCTTTTGGAAAAGAACTGCAGTGTCCTTCTCCCAGCCTTGAAGTAGAGGGACTTGGCAAAAACTGCATATTTGTATCAGCCCGCTGCTCCTTCACACCTGCACAACTGTGCGATAAGCCAACATTAGAGCCAAACAAGGAAGTTTCCAGTACAATGTGGCCTTCCTCAGATTCTCAAATGGAGAATTTTAAACCTCGAATCCAGCCTTTGATTTTGTGTCACTCCTATGAATGCCTCTAGGTGGCATCAGTCAATGGTGATTATCATTAGCTGCCAAATTAACTAAACATACTTTGAACACCGCACATAAACTGGCAGGTTTTAATTATATGATTTTTCCTGCAGTCATTCCCTTTTCTGGCCAATCATCTGCAGAGGTTACACCTTTGCATCTTTAGCCTTCTGAGGACTGCTGCAGAAGATGGAAGTGTCATTCGATCTACTGTTAAGACAGGACTGGTGTTCACCTGGTCCTCCAGGGATAAATCAGAGAACCGAAAATCCCACAGACACTTCGGCACTCTGTAGACCAGGGTTACGTCACAGCTGGGGGGTGGGGTGGAGACATGACAGGATGTATGCTCATTCTATACCGTTTCACATTAAGGACCGGCACCGTTTCTGCAGTCCCCACGCTCTTAACACAAACCCCGCATCAGTGCAGCCTTGTCAGGTGATGAAATCTTGTCATCCGCCACTCCTTGGTGCACCTTCACAATCCGGCACCATAGCCCAACATCTGAATTTCTCCTGCTTCTCCACTCAGCGCCACCAGGACGTTGTTCAAAATGCTGCAAACATTCCGCTGACGACCACATAATGGTCGGCTAGGTAACATGTGCCATAGTAATGGAGGAAGACTGTTCTGAGACACACACACACACACACACACACACAAACAGGCCCTTTAGATGCAGAAACCTGAGCGTGTATAACAACCTTCCACCTCACTCCCATAACACCCAAGTGGTGACGTGCTGGCAAAACATATCATTCATCCGATTCTTATCTTAGCTGGTAAAATGACAACATTTAACGAGCTATGGCGGCCTCTTATGAACTAGCACATAAAATCGTTCAAAATTGGAATTTACACGCGATATTAGCGGATTATAAATCAACCGAAGCAAAAATCTAAGTAACAACAAAGTAAAGGCTTTACGTCACAGGAACACAGCTCAGGGTGGCACTAACATTCAGCATTAGCTTTAATAATTCAGATTCTATGGTGAATAGAACAATACTGGGTATGTTATCCAATTACTGTTTTGGAAATCTCTCCAGTCACCTACACTTAATAAACAGCCACATCTCCCAGGGGATCTTTAGACTACAAATGTATTCAAACTAAGTGAAATGTTTGAACAATCCCTTCCCTTGCAAAAATTTCTTTTGCGAAACACTGTGAGAACCTGCCCATTTTCGGCCTGTTTACGAACACCTTACTTCCTCATGATCAGTGTCTGCAGGACAGATCTTAAAATGTCAGAAACATTTAAGCTTCCGACTCCACCAGCCCTCTGCATCACTGAGAGATGCACAGATCCGTACTCAGGCTCACAATGGTGGAAAAGCAGGGAACAAAGCAGGAAAACACTACATTAAGAAGCCTGTTAGCATTTCGACGTTAGCATCTTGACATTAGCATTCCAGGTGAAGAATACTTATGGTCCCTGGGCAGGACCTCATGACGACTGTTTTCCACCTATGGCAAATCCTTCTGTCAACGCTGAAAATGATTTTGAATATTCATTCTTTTACCTATACATGTATTTACTCTTTATTTCCAGTCGGCGTACATGCCTATTAATTAATTATACAGAATTACAGATTCTTCATACCTGACTTGGGGAAAAAGGTTAGCAAAAATATTTCTCATGTCCGCTGAAAGCGATCACTCCCGCGGCATATCGGCTGGCGGGGGACACCTGAATTTCACAAGGGCGGGGGAGGCGGAAGGCACTCCTTAGCATGGGCCAGGCTGTCTCGCCCCTCTTTCACCTAAACGGCTGCCCCCTCACCCCCGTCTTCCTCCTCCTCCAGGGGGCATGGATCATTCATGCCTTCTGAGCTCACCAACAGCTGCCCCGAGTCAAAATAATAATTAGAAAAAAAAATAAAACACCCCCTAGTTAATGAGCAGTTGCATATCAAAACGTCTTCAGCAGCTCTACACCGTACACTGATGCGAGCTGGATTCTTTCCTCTGCTGGGACTCAAGGCCGCCATTTTCCGTTTGCCACGTGGCACAAAGACCGCGGCCTGCTAACAAGCCCCTCTTAAAATTCTAAAAATTAAAACTATTATGCGTCGAGAAATAAAAGTGTTGTGACGATGTTTTACGGAAACCGATGCAACTTAAGACCTAACCCTTCTGGTATTTTATAATAGTGTAGCACGTGGAGAAACGTTTCTGTTCTTCTCTGAAAACAAACAGTTCCTTTTCTATGGATTTGGCTCATCTTCCTCTCCATCGTCTTCCTCCTCCTCGTCGTCGTCCTCGTCGTCAAACTGGTCCCTGGAATCTAAGTCGTCTTCATCTTCAACCTGTGGGGCAACAGTCAAAAGGTTAATTCAGACATGCACTTGTGTTCTAAGTTAAGAGATTTTAATTCATTAGTTGATTTTTTGTAAAAATGCTAACGCGATTATTATTTAACTCAAATAGCTCCTGGATGAATTGAAGACAGGAGCAGACTGGTAGGCGGCCCAGGCCCCCCCCAGCGATGCTGAGGGCCCCCTCCGACTGCAAATCTCATATATATGCGAAACATTCGTGAAGATTAAGACGATTATGTCAGGCATATTACATGGACTTGTGGCTTGCTACTTTTATCTCATTTTTATGTATACATACAATCTCATTTTGAGTCATAACACAAAAGATATTTGGTAGAACACTTAAAACAATTTTGAAATGTAATACTTTATAATGTTTTGTAGACAAGCTATGTTGAGGTGCGTATTCACCAAAAAAGCATGTTTGTGAAATTTGCCAACTACTGCAGTGCATGATGGGTATGATATTTGGAAGCTACTTAAACTTCATCACCTGCAACTGGTGTAGGCAAGCCGTAGGTATGGATTTAGAAATAGGGGGAGCTTGGTCCATTTTTGCCCCAGGGTACAGTGTACAGGTGCTTCGCCACTGATTGAGGATACCAAAGAATGCCTGGCAGAGCCTCTGATCACTTACTAGCTCTCCAAGTTCCTTCAGCTTCTCCTTAAGCGCCTGGATCTTTTGGTCCTGGTCAGCCAGCAGCACCAGCAGCTCGTCCTGCTCCTTCTTGGATTCGGTCACTTCCTTCTGCAGCTTAGCCTTCTCTGTCTGCAGGATGGCCACAGTGCTGTTGGCCGTCGCCAACTGCTGCTCCAGGCCCGTCCTAGACTCCGTCAGGCCTTTCACCTCCGCCTGCGCCACGGGGGCGAGAACTGGCCGTTAGCCGTCAGGCGAGTCCTCTCGGCCGCACTAAGATTGACCCCATGTCGCGTCAGCAAACGATTAATCTCAATGAATAGATTAAAAGGCTTTTAAAGCAAATAATAGGAAAGGAAAAATTGCTTGTAATGTCGGGGTGGCTGTTAAGAGGCAGGGGTCAAGACACTTTGGGGCGGGGCCAACCTTCAGCTTCTCTGCCTCCTGTGCCGAGAGCCGGCCCTCCAGCTCAGAGGTTCTGGCCACATCTCCGGCGCCGTCTGCAATGCTCAGCCCACCCTGCACCTGGTGGGGAATGTAGCACCAAGACAGAACTTAAGTTTATAACATGATAATCCACAGTGAAACAGGGGACATCCTCAAACAGTTGCATGCAATAAACATTTAAATCTGAATAGGTTAGACACTGGAGATGACCATGATGATCCCACCCACTCATTCATTTTCCTTATAAGGTAAGCTGGGCATGTGATATAATGCACTAAGGGGTCCGGGCTTACCGCTGACTCCACCTTCCTCAGCAGGTCCTGTCTCTCTGCCCTCAGCTGGCTGATTTCCGCAGACTGAGCCTGGATTTGACCCCTCATCATTTCTAGTTCCTGTGTCAAAAGATGAGATAATCACTATAACAATGGCCTGTATTTAAAAAAAAAAAACAAAAAAACTCTCAGCCACCGAACCACATGACCCTCTCAGCCACATGACCCTCTCAGCCACCGAACCACATGACCCTCTCAGCCACCAAACCACATGACCGAAACTGAGCCTCGGGTTACCTTGAGAAGCTCTGCGTTTTCTGAGACGGCAGCCGTACCGTCTGCTGACTGGGCACTCTCCGACCTCTACGATGTAATCACAACAGAACAGATCACATAATGATATTTACTCGGCATAAATCTCCAGGGATGGTGGAGTTTCAAACTGACAAATTGTGGGTCAATTTCTCTCACAGAAGGATACACAAATATCCCAATTGGCTTTTTTCCAATCAAAAATATACAGCAAATTAACCCACTAAATAAACACTTCCAAGCCTGGCTACTAGTGTGCTCACCAAGCTAGCGATGAGCGAGTCCTTCTCAGCCAGCTGAGTCTGCAGCTGCGCATTCTGTCTGCGCAGCTCCTCCAGCTCCTCTAGCTGCAGGCCGTTCACTTGGGCCCCCTCTGCCGGACCACCGGACTGCTGGGTGTCCTTCCCTGAAAGAGGTAGGAGGCGCCACCATATTTGTGATTTCAGCCCTTTATATTTTGTTGGCCAGACTCATACAGTACTATACTCCAGTGTTAGACAGTGCTATTAGGCAGTGCGAGCAAAAAGGCTATTGGAGTTGCCTGTGATGGAAGGAGTGAGGGTATGGGATGGTGTACGACTCAGGTTAGGGATCTGTGGCCAAGTCCAGAAGGTCATAGGTTCGAATCCCAAAATCATATCACCGTCAGGCCCTTAAGTCTCTATTGTTCCATGCTGACTGACTCTGCACTCCAACGGCTAACAACATCTGCTAAGTAAATATAACCAAACCCGAGGTTCTGGATTTTTCCATACCCAGTTTCAGCTTGAGGATGTTGTATTGGTCTTTGTGCTGCTGTATCTGTGCTAGTTGCTGCGTGATCGTGGACTGCATCTGCTCATTCTGTGTCGTCATGGTGGACACCTTCTCCTTCAGCTCATTTATCTGCGCGTCCTGAGGAGAAAGATGGTGAGATAGGGCCGCCCTGGTGGGCCAAGAGGGTACTGCTATGGCGGAAAGGACAGGGGCCCCGGTGAGGCCTACCTGCTCCCTGATCAGCTCCTTGTACTGGGTCACAATGCTGTCATGCTGTTCCAGAGTCTTCTTCACCTCCTCTTCCTTCTTCTCCTCCTCGCTGGATTTGTGCACCGCTTTCGTGATGACACCTGTGGCCGGAGCACGCCCACACACACAAGACGTTACTACGTTTAATGACAAAGGATAAGCGATTTCAGGGAGACCCTTTCATTACACGAGGTTTGGGTTTGTTCCACACTGACCTTCCAGCTCCTTCACCAGCCTGGTGAACTCATGGTCAAACAGCATCTGCTCAGGGCTGGAGAAGGAAGGCTGGGGCTTCTGGGCGGCCCGAGAGTACAGCTCATGCTTGTTGATGAAGCCCAGCTTCTCCACAAAGTTCTCCTTGCCGATCCGGCGGTCGATCAGCTGCTTCAGCTTTTCCCTGCGACGCGATGGTGGAACCGGGCCACAAGGGGGCAGCAAAAGGAGAAGGCGGTACAGAGGTTACTGACATGGACACCAGGACAACATGAATCTAACAGGTAAGTCGCAACAATGAACTCGTATTCCTGGAAGCAACACCACGGTCTACCCCCTTCAGACTGGTACTTAATCTGAAATATCTATAAAATATCCCAGAGTACTTAAAGTGAAACTAAATTGCTTTTGGAATAAAAGCTCTCAATGCTACAAGCAGCACATATAATCCATTCTAGAAGAGTCAACAAGCAACAAATAATCTGCGTTCTTTCTCTTAAGAGGGGAACACAAATTAGGGAAGTTGGGGAGGAGCAACCAATCAGGATCTCTGGAGGGGGCGGAGCATACTTGGTGCAATTCTCCAGCGAGTTGTCGTTATAGTAGATGCAGATGCCCAACAGGAGGGCGCAGAGGCCCTGCACCAGCCGCTCGTCCTCTCCCAGGTTCTCCGAGATCTGGGCCGTCAGCTGCACAGCATCGGCTTAAGGAAAAGGAACCAGTGTGTCTCAATGCGGCCAATCATGGTCTAGGGGGCGGTGATCATTTGGAAAGGTGGCCCAATTAAAAATCAGTCACGACGACATGCAGATCGTCAAAAGCTATTACTACGATGTTTAAAAATTATCTGTGCTACTTTACCCTCCCTTTCAATACACAAAATATTTTATGTTTCTGGTCATGAATGTCATGGCGGCATCCTGGGAAAATTGGAAGGATACGAAAGGGACATTGTCTTGATTGTGCAGGAAGTGTGTGACCGCGATGGGGCAGTTGCTGATCCAGGTACAGAGAAGCATCAGTAAGCCCACGCGAGTCTGCACCTTGCTGCCCTGCAGAGAGACAGACGGAGATGGACAGGCAGACGGACATGTAGAAGGAAACACAGACACACGGGCAAGAGTCAGAGCACCCCCGCAAGCCAGGCACCACACACGTCTGTCTCGGGGGGAGGTGGGGGGTGGGCACAGGGAACCTAGCAACCAGCCTAGCGATAATGGTACAGGGGAGACATCACAGACTCCGAGGGGCTGACTTCCAGGGCCTGATTACTGTATATAGGAGAGGCAACAAGAAACACACGTTTGCCCATGTGTCTGTGAAGAATCCCCTAATCTGTTAATCAAAAGAAAAGAACTCAGAAGTCAGAGTTTGACCCACCCATCAAACCAGATCATGTATTTTATTTATTATATTTTTCATCCCAATGTGCCACTCCGAGCTTTGTCCAACCCGGACTTCAAAAGGCTTAGTGTCCAGTTGAGATCCCCTGCTCCGCCCCCTCTTTGGGGGTGTGGCTTTCCCTCCCAATCAGTGGAGAGAGACAGATGCCGATATGCTAATTCTATGAAGACTGCCGACTACGGCAGAATGGTGTTAACTCATCAAGTGGGTCAAAATTGCATTTAATCCAATTGCAAAATGGATCAAGCCAACAAAACAAATACATACGTAATCTGAAGTAATTTTTTCCCCAAATAAAAATGACCCTTTAATGGGAATATTGTACGTTTACAGGCTTGATGTTGGAAATAAAAACTTTCAAAGACCTGTTGGTGTATTTAGATGCTACTAGACCAACCATGTTACACTGTCCTTGGTACAAATAAGAGGAGCATCTCGCCTTTTCACACAGAAACACAAGGTAACACATTAATTACACCTGGGAAAAACCAACACTGCACACTAGTTAGTAAATTATACAGTTAATTACAAAAAGCAGGAAACCCTTTAACGCTGATATTATGAACTCATTCATGTGGATATGCACAAGATTCACTGTCCATCCACCAAACTACAACATTCTTGGCAGTATAAACATCTCTCTGTAAGTGTGATCATTCTTTAGGTTACTAAGCAACCAATTGCGAGTCTCACGTACAATGCAGAATGTGGCATTAAAGAAGTTTTTATATAGTAATAATCCAGCAATACAGAACACTGGCTCGTAGGTGTTGGGGCATATCAGAGACCCACTGCTGTTATTCTGTAAGATTTCCAAGGTTTATTAAGCACCGGGTGTTAAATTTTCAATTATCACACCCCCCCCCCAAAGCCCACCTTATAAATCCAAGGACAGAACTCAGGAAATCTAAAACTAACCAGAAATAAAACCTGAATGTTTACCAATGAAAAGCCACCAAAGAAAGAGAGAGAAATCTCTTTTACTGTAATATTGACAGAAAAGCTTTTCAGTCCAGAAACAATAGAAAAAACTCTGTTTTGTTATACCAAAACTACAAAGAGTTCAAAATGAAAATATCAATGGCTTACTTAGGAAAATCTGGGTGACAAAATAATATTAGACAGATGTAATTAGTAATGAATGGTTAAACGTGGAGGGTTTGTGAAACTCCAAGGTGCCCTAGAAACGGCCAGAAAACGGCGCAGCACCTGCTGGGTTTCGAGCACCCCAAAACATATTGATTAGGACGCCTAGGTGAATGGTCTAGCACGCCTTCAGGAACATGCCAATTGGGTCGCCAGGGCAACGGCATCCATGGACGCGCGTTCAGCACAGAAGTTCCAACTGTGACTTCAGCAGCAGAAGGAAATGCACGTTGATCCATTTCCAATTGATTTACGATATTTCCATTTAATTATTGTATTAAAATGGAGTAAACGGATGCCTTATTCAATGCTTCAGAACAGAGTTCAGTCCCAAATCACAGGTCCTTCAAGTTGTCCCTTAGAACTAATTTTAAATCTCTGAAATGAGCCTGGAGTATTGATTTCAGACATCGTAATGAGCGGGCGTGCTTCCATGGTCAGAAAAGCAGCCAGCAAGGGGCACTGTGACACGCGTTTATATTCGACAGACGTGTTCAGAGCAAGGCAGCAGGCAGACCTTGTTCTGCAATAATAAGCAATAAAATATGCAAATAATTAAAGCAAAAAAAGATCCAAAATGAATTAACGATGAGAAGATGAACTTAAGCGTGCCAAGTGTGTCTAGAAATAAGAATATCGGTCTTCACCTTTTCCAGTTTCGTCTCCACGGATGAAGTAATGCAAAGAAAGAAATTCATTGTTTAAGAAATGCAATCACAAACATCGAAATAGAATCTCTTGCTCCAAGTGAGAGAAATTTGTGTAGCTTTAATGTTTTTCTGTGACACCAGCGCCACCTAGAGGACAGCAAGGAAAACAGCGGTGTTAGGGGTTTCCTCTGGACAGAGCTGGGAGGAGCAGAGACAGGGTCTGCCGTGCCACTTCCTCGAACCAAAGCCCACAGAGCGCTCAGGGTAGGACTGACCAGAACCTACCAGTGAGTCGGCACCACGATGCAGTGGGGGCCAGCAGACAAAGAGGACGGAAAGAAAAGCCAAAACCCAAAAATGCAGGGGGAAGGGGACCCAACGCCGGCAAGCAAACACTCACAGTGCCGACAGTGCGGCCACTTACCCGTCGTTCGATCTTATCGCCCTGCAAATTACAACGTGGCACATTTGAAACTCGTTGACAGGTAAGGTGCTCAGTCCCGGTCAAGCAAGCTGCCTTCAAAGGCGACACACAACTGGCATTATGACGAAGAAAAATATCTCAGCTCAGAGTTCCCCAACCCAATCTTCAGGGACCTCCAGAGAGTCCATATTTTTGCACCCTCCCAGCGCCGAGCACACTTGTACCCAAATCACCAAGCAACTAAAACCAAATTGCTGGTAAAAGTATGTTGAGAGTTGGGATGGGGTCTTTGGTGAGCTTTCAGCCTCCCCCGAGAGGAAATACCCTTGGAGATGCCAAATAAGTAACTAAAAATATCTCCACTTCATAAGAGATACCAAATGACAACTATAATGATGTCAAAAATCCATATTGAGAGCTGACTCCGCCCCTGAGGCCTAAGTCCCACCCACACAGAAGCCCCACCCACGGTACCTGGGACAGGATGTTGGTGCACTGCTGGAGCAGTGACACAGGTGGGTTCCCCAGACTGGTGGCCAGCTGCACCCGCAGCAACTGTTCCTTCTGTGTGGGATTGTCCTGCAGGGCGTGCGCCAAAGCCACGGCCGCGCACCAGTTGGACAGTGAGTCGGGGGAGAACAGGCCCCCGCAGAGCAGCTGTCCCGCAGAGATCGAATTAGCTGTGGGGAGAGAGCGCGCTAAACATCCACTGCGACTGTACCATGTTTAAACTTCGCTAGTATACTGAGGATGACCATGCAAAAACAAAACAGGACTATGATGCCTACGGGGGGTTAGTGCGTCAGACTTCTATGGCTGTGTTCAGAAGGTTGGCGGTTTGAATCTAATGTTCAGCAGAATTGTCACATTTCCCCACTGGGCCTTTGAGCAAGACCCCTAACCCACCCACCCACCCCCCACAGGGGCACCAGATAAATGGCAGACCCTGCGTTCAAACCCCAACCTTTATTCTACGCATCAAAACAGAGGGGGGAAAAAAATTGGACAAGCAAAAAGCAGCATTCCAATATGGCCGTATACTTGCACAAAATGGATTCGGTTCCCACCCCCAGTCCACTCATGGCCTCACCATCGATGGTAGACGGCAGCAGGGTGGCCACGATCTCCGCCTGGCCTTTCTGGTTCTTGTAGAGGAAGCACTGGAAACAGTAGAGCACGGCACAGCGCAGAACGAAGGGCTGTCTCTCGTTGACCATGGACATAAGGAGCACGACGATGGCAGGCCTGAAACGAGGACAGAGGAAATATGATGACACCCCAAGGGACAGTGTACAGAGAGCCTTGTTTTGAGAACCTCAAGCCAAACTGGTCTCTGTAAACAAAAGGTCCCCGAGGATGAAGGAACAGTTCTGACCTTGGAGGGTTGGAAGGGGCATTGACTGATGCAAAGTAGTCCTGGTTGACTTGTGATCCACGGATGACTTCTGACACAGTGTTAATGGTCTGGAAAAGGTACACAGAGTTTTACAACCAAATTTGAACTTTATCTAGAGATGCTGAGGCACACACTGTACACAAAAGGTTTGAATGCCTATCTAAACGGACCATTTAGCTTTCAGGCACCAGCAAGAACACCAGAAGAACCATCAAGGCTGGCGCTTTAAACTGGTCCACAGAAGCTCACCTCTGTGAGGATGTCCGCTGGGACGCCGGTGGCCATTAGGATGGTGCAGAGCTGCATCAGGAGGCCACACTGGTACATGGTCTTCTGGCAGCTGCTGGTGGCGCCTGGCGAGTTGACGGGCGATACCATCACCCGGACCAGCTGCATTGCCAAAGAGGGAGCAGGCGAAGGAATGTTCACATGCAGAGACTCATTGGAGATGCAACAAAGCCCCCCAGGTCCTTAGCTCACTGTCACAGCTACTCAGGGGCTCATGGGAGTTTTACTTACACAAAAATGTTTATATATCAATGTCTCTCTCTCTCTCATATATA
>JAODLD010000091.1:1047861-1075647 GCA_026781065.1 Mormyrops boulengeri
AAGATGTCCAGTAAAAATGAAAAAGGAAAAAGAAATAAAACATGTTTTATTTGTTTAAATAAAATAAAATGGAACCATACATCTAGAGAGTGACCCTGGAAGTGAGGAGGAGCCCCTACCTGCAACATCAGGTGGAGGTTTGTCACCTTCTGAGCCGACCAGCCCGAGTTGTCATCCCCCACCTCGAACCATGCCTTCATGCGCTGGATATAGGAGCCCTCCTTGAAGAAGTTTTGGTTGGAGCTGTTGTTCTTGAGGAGGTTCAGCAGTAGCAGCAGACAGTCCTCAACCACAATTCCTACAAAGCCAGATGGGAGGAGAAACAGGCGATAATGGAACAGATTCCAGGAAAGAAAATTCATTTCAGTTTGCGCCACATAAAATATCTTAACATCACCGTGCCCATGACTTGCAGATCACATCAACAAAAGCACACACTAAAACTCACACAATGAATATTCTTTTTATTCACATCTATTTGTCAGACGCTTTTATCCAAAACAAAAGTGAAGCAAATGACAGTACAGACACTCTTCACTTAACAACCTACCCATTTACCGACCATCTGGACGTTTGACCAGCTCTCCGACCAGTTAGTATTGTATGCCGTACGAGAACTTTGGTCGTGGAAACGGCAGCGCAGTGTCTCAGCGTCATGCATCTCATCTTGCATCACCCAGTCTCAGTCTGTCGCAGTCGCAGTCTCAGTCTCACAGTCACTACACTAGCGTTCCAGATCTCCAAGACTAGATATTTCGTTTATAAATTAGTACTTCACTGTGCATCCCATAGTATAGGATATCAGGGGGAAAAAGGCATAAAAATGCATATCTGCTATCTGTAAACTTTTATAAATATACTAAAAATGTTATACATGGTGCAAAGGTGACATTAAACGATATCTAAAGATGGGTGTCGCAAACCCACTACCCATTATAGCATGCCTGAAATATCAGTAAGGTCAGCTCCTCGGTTCTTGACTAATTTGTCTAACAACCTAGGCGTAGGAACAGAATGCGGCCGTTAAGTGAGGAGCGTCTGTAATACAATCATGATTGAGGCTGCTTAGGTACAAATACTGCAATCACTGGCCTAAAACAATTACAATGGATTTGTGGGAAAACCTGCGAATCTGTTTCAGTTTGCATAGTTTGCAACATCAGAGGCCACATCCTGAATGAACCTACCACCGTCACTGGTGCCCTCCTCCGTGATGATGTCCAGAAGTCGCTCGAAGGCATTTTCAAAAGCCACAATCTTCTGAATGGCCGCGTTTCCTTTTGTCAGCTGCTGCAGGAGCAGCAGACCCTAGAAGAAAAAGAAAATGAGATGCAACCAACAGAAAGTAAAGTCAGAAGCATCGGCCATCAACACAAAAAACGACTCAAGCCCCCGAATGAAGAAAAGTAAATAAAATCTACTGGGAAGCCGCGAGGGAGGCGGTAACGCTACGGCTTACGTCATTCCGGATAACTTCTCTCGAGTCAGCCAGCAGATCCATCAACCTCGAGACACCTGTGAGAAAATCAATGCCTGACTTACGAAACCAAATCAAGACTTAGAGCAAAGGTATGACCACCAAAATTTCCTACCGAGAAACAAATAAACCTTTGACTAAAATCAATATAATAATGCTTGTTAATATTTAAAATTTCAAAATACAAGTATAATATAAAATACAGACCAGTTTAACACTTAAGACATGGACTTTGTTGGTTCCTGGCACTCCAACAGGCCTCTGAAGCACAAACAGTCCTGTTTTGTTGGACGTTCAAGAAGAATCGCTACAAAGTTGACATTACGAGGGCCTACCCATGGGGCTGACGAGTACGATGCCCTGCACCTGAGCGCACTGGTTCTTCAGCAGAGCAGTGAGAAGCTTCACTCCCGGCCACCGGACATGGAAGTCGAACTCCTAGGAGGACGCAACAGAGCATCAGACGCCACATTACTGCACCACCAAACCGTGGGAAGTTCGCCTCCCCCGCATGTAAAGGAATTCGTGAGCGGTTACCTCCAGCAGGGTGAGGATGAGCGTCACGTTCTCTGGCTCCTTAATGAAGATGTCTGTGAATTGAGCTCCCAGGTCGTCGGCCTGCTTCTGAGAGTTCTCCTCTAAAATATTACAAAGAGAAAACAAAACATGGAGGGGAACAAGGAACTGAGCTGACAGCAAGATCACGTGTGCGCGCTGCCGAAGACTAACGATTCTTGCAGGGTAGAGCGAGGATGTGCAGAGAGAGCTTGGCTGTGTGCAGTAGGCAGACAGAATGAATCAACCAGTTTTGGCATTGGGGGGTTGTGATGGGGTGTAGTGCGGCGGGGGTAATGAGAGCTGAATACCAGGAAGGTACATGGGGGACTCACCCCTACACTGTGCTGAAGGGGTCAACGGACGTGACCTTATGACCATGTGGGTAAAACCCGCAAGTGACAATAACAGCGCAATTTTTATCATTATACAATAGTGCAGTAGAATAGTAATACTTAATTCATCTCTCCAGAGAAATTCTTTTTGCCTAACTTGTTTTGCTCTCCATGAGACACGCATACAGGTGAGAGTGAGCTTGGAGGTCACAGCACAGAACCAGGCACTCTGCGGCAACCCCGGAACTGGTGACTATTCGGCTAAGGCCGGGGCTCGAACCAGCGACCTTCCAGTCACAGGTACACGCACAGAGGCTTGACAAACTAAGCCACACCATGCCCCAGAAATATTTTTATTATGCAGAAATGAGTGACTGAGTTGGTCTTCATAATCCACTATCATAGCAGGAGGGACCTTGAAAACGTATGAAACCGGAGCCTGCTCCGTGGCAATATAAGGTCGGTTAGCATTTTAACACCTGATGCGAAAGTGGCAGAACTTTCTGTCTTTCTTTGGTTTGCCTGAAAGCGTAGGTCAATGTGGCCTGCTCCCATACTCCAACTCAATTTAGAAAGCCAAAAAAAAAACACTCACAGGAGTGGATCCTGCCCCTCGTTACCACCCTAAATAGACAACAACCTAACGTTCCAATGTCCTAAACTCAGACAGCGTCCCCTAGTGTGTCCTGCTTAGAGCCAGACAATACTGTTCATCGTTGCACCTTGTTTTCTGGTCTGGGGGGGGGTGTCTCTGTTCTCTAAGCAGGATATTGTCGTTACTGGTTAAGGGGATTGTGGGAGGGGGGGGTTCCATGCATAAGTAAGTGTTTTACCTTCTGATTCATCTGGAGAGTTACACATGGGAAACAAGAAAAGAGAAAGTGTCAGAAAAACCACAATCACTGAACAGATGAGTTTATTAAACACAGGCTGGGAAACCGAAAGGGAGGAGGACTAAAAATAGCAAAAGTACAGGTAGAGGTTCAGAATTTAATAGATACAGACAAAAATGCAGATTAACGAATTGCTGTTACAATCACTTATTTTGGTCTATAAACATGACAATCTGTCCATTTTCAAGATTTACATCTTTCATTAGTCGCAATCAGAAAATGGCCCACAAGTCATATTTCACTGTAACAGTGAGTTTAAGTTTATACAAGACAAACAATTATAGGATGCATCAAAATACCTTGCTCTTCCTCGTCGTCATTGCAGATAACATTGTATAGCGTGTCCAGAGCATACCCGATAATTTCCGAGTCCGAGCTGGAAAACAGAAACGGGCCATTAGTTCCTCTGAATTCCAGCAGACCAAGAGGTTCTGCAGGGACAATACGTCAAGCGGGACCAGAGTACACAGAATCACAGCCTGAACGACCCCTGTCACTGGCCGTAAATGTTCAGATAGACAAGTAACATAAAGGGGACGAGGCTTGGATTATAAAAGCGAAACACGTGTAACAATAATACCTGTCAGTTTGTAATATACGAAGCAGGTGGTCCATAGCCTGCGTGCCAACCTCCAAACGGTATTTCTGCAAAAAAAATTAAGAAATCCTAACATCAGAACCATCTAGACCTCAAACAACGTGATGAAGTATTAACTTAATTATGACACACTTTTATGTCCTGCTTATATCGCAGATAACTAAACAATTCTTAAAGGAGTTATAAGAAATTGAAATTACACATCTGAAGTACCTTTGACAGCGATTTCAAAGCGCGTACTGCATCACGGCGATCTTCCAGCAACGTAGATGAGGCCACTCTGTCACACAGTTTCTGGATCTGTTGGGTAAAAACGCAAATATACACGAGGATGACGGTGACAATCATTATGAGGAATCTCGATGGCCTGTTGCCACCATCTCAATGAAACTCAGAACTGTAAACGTACAGAGAAATGTCAGACTCATTTGTCAAATTGACCCAAGCGTAGCAGTAATCGGTTGAACGGCATAAAAAGTGCAATCTGCTGAATCTGGCGCATGTTGTGCAGCGATCATTAACATCCTTTCACATAATTATTTGGGGTTAACCAATACGCAGACACCGCCAAGGAAGACAGGGTTGCCAGTTCTCACGCATCTGGCGTGGCCATCACGCTTTCAGACCGTCATGCATAGATCTCACGGCAAATCTATATTATTCAATTATAAACCTAAGATTAGCTACATCGATAGCGTTGGGGTAGTTTACAAACCCTACACACTATTTACAAGGCAATAAAACTGTTGCATACATGTACATGAGTGTGCAAACTTGAGTGAGATTTTCAATTCGAGACAAGCCAGCTGACCAAAGTTGGCAGCTCTGGGAAGATCGTTTAACCAATAAATAATACCAAAGGATGTCCCAATACGAAGTGTGGTAGGCAGCTATTTGGGAGACTTCTACGTAGCTCGTTGGCTACGATGCAGGATTTTCTAGATGTTTTACAGACATTTAATATACAAGTTGGTTCCCAGACAAATATTGGATTGCACAATGAATTTAGCAGTGAGTCGGCCATCCCCGCTGCCCTTAATACGTGTCACCCAGCGGAGAACTTAATTTTAATGCAAGCAAATGAATAAATCGGATCACTCGCTCCGGGCAAAACGCTGCTCGCCTCAAGCCAGCTGTGCAGGTTTCGGCCAAACATCGGCTGCTCGTCCTACCGGCTCCTGTCCTGTCAGCGCTAAAGCCCGAGCCTCCGCTGTAAAGCAGCTGAATTACACAGTTAATTTTAAACGCAGATCATCCAGAAATAGCTGGAATTAAGTGTCCGACTGACACGATTAAAATTTACCGTCTCTGCACCAGAAGGTTGGGGCCCGGCTGCCTGCCCTCCGATCACTCCCCTGAAAAAATTCATCCTCGCTGGTCTTCTCCTTATGAAATTTTACAATATTATCTGTGTATGATAGCAATAAAAAAAAAGACCCAGGGTTCTTCGGGTATAGATTCAGAGGTTGTTTTCGTTGAGGCAGTACTTGATATCGGGTTCTGTGCACAGGACCCCCTCGGCCGACCCGGAACTGCACCGACACCTGGCGGACTGCGCATGCGCCGAGACGTGGCGAAACGTGGCTGATCAAAGATCGCTTAAAGTGGCCGCCGAATGTTTAGGGTCTGGACGAGAACAGTAATCTCCTTAAATCCCTTCCAGTGGTGCATAAAAAACAATGCGAATTCAGTATTTTATTGTTAGTGCAATGATATAGTCCAGCACTTAAATAATGTTTAATTTCTTCGTGCGTCAGATAAGCTGTACCGTAATAAATTACCACCATTAATTTTGGTAGTTTTTTTTTTTTTTTTTTTTTATAAGATTATTTCCTGTCCGTTTGCATGGACATAGTGTACCAGTTTAGGTGTTTCTGGATATGTCTTTATAATTATTAGTGACATGATGCGATTTTGTCACCTATCCATCTTTTTAAAAAAGTAGCATACTGTAGCTGCAGAAAATAATACATGTGTATTGCATAATAGAGCAACCAATCCCACCTGGTTCAGTTTTCTATTTATGAGACCATCATGGACTGTGCATGTCAAAATACATTCATCTGTCCTGCCATCTTCCAATCAGTAATCCAGTACAGCAGTGTTTCTCAACCCGATCCTCTTTGACCCCCCAGCCGGTCCACGTTTTCGCTCCCACCGAAAAAACTTGAACTGTTTGTGGGTCCCTGAGGATCAGTTGAGAAACACTGCTGTATTGGAGAACTAGCTGGACGGTAGGGGGGACACCTAACTGAGATGCCTGAGTGCTAAGATACAGCTTCCATTTTTAAAAAATACTTTAATTGTGTTGATGCCTTAGGTATGTAAACCAATGACATTGACTCCTGGCATCCATCCATCCGTCCATCTTCCAACCTCCAATCCTGGTTGGGGTGGCAGGGTCCTAGAAACCATAAAAGAGGCAGGGAACACACACCATTCACACACACATTTGTACATGACGAATTAGACCATAATATTCTTACAACCAAAAATTGTTAGAATGGAATGCTGAATATTGACTGTGTAAACACGATACATTTGCAAAAATGTAAAAATGAATAACTCCATAACATGCCTGGGTAATGAGATTTATTATTTATTAATATGCTGTGGGCTAGTATTTGCGTTTAGTACCTGGACCCAAGAGCACCGGTTTGAGTTGAGTTTGCTGACCTTAAGCAATGAGCATGATTTGTATTATAAAAATAATAAGCTGCATGAATGAGGGGAAGTACAAGTCTATTTGAATTCAACTTTGATTAATTTAAGCTATTAATAGCTTCCTCAGGAACATCATACCTACTCTTTCTCTTTCACAACATACTGAGCTGGAACCTGACCAGCTTTTAATAGATTTTAGCATTGGTGTCAGTTTAGTTTGCATTAGTTTGGCACCATATTTTCAGTTAATATGTTGAGGTCGTCTTGGTCCAGGTTCCAAATTGCACTGGAAATATGAAACCACTTTTTCTGCACACTCTGAGGCTGGTTCCAGCTGTTTCAGTTTATCAGTAAAACAGGTAAAGTATGTATATAAAAAAGGTGTGTATGTATAAGGTCACACAGGAAATATGATTTGTCAAACGAACAGAGGTGTTAGACAGAGCATTTCGGATCCCTTTCACACCGTTTTCTGTGACATCATAGTTTCTCAGTCCTAAAGCAGAGGCGGGCGGGAAAGTGATTTGCGTCCGTCAGTTGTGACGCCATTCGGTGCGCGCGTCTGATTGGCCGGCTCGTTGTGACGGGGGTTCCCGGCCCTAGACTGCAGGGGTAAAACAATAAAACAGAGCTTATCGCTTTAAACACCAATCTCTGAGCGAACAGAGATCAAAAAAGTCACAGAAAAAAGGTGGGGAGAAAAAAAAAAAAATCACAACAACAATAAAAACATTTTTTAATTGCGGAATACGGTTCTTAGCGTGTGAATCTCAGTATTGGTATCGCTTGCTGTTCTCGGTCGGGTAGTTAGCGAGGTCTTCGGAAAGGTAAGTGCCCGTCGCTGCTTTCGGGGTTCCGGAGCCGCGTTTTCCGCAGCCGCATCTCGGCTCTTCCCGACGCCGCGGACCTCTCGCCTCTCCGGCGGCCGCATCGGTGCGGCGTATAAGCCCCCCCCCCCGGGCTACTCAGACGACGTTATCTTTGTTGTATATCCGGAGATACGATGAGGCTGTTAAGCGAAGGGCCTTCGATGGCGCAAATTAAAGCCGTAACGCGAATGATTGCCTCGCTGCACGCCAGTGGCCCGACAAAACGATTGCGATGCTGGGTTAAAAAAAAAATCTGCGCCGGTGACCGGATCCTGGTAGTTACTGTAGGGTGACACAAAGCCCGGGCACGATCCGGCTGACGGGTAACTGCTCCGGCTGAGGGGAATAACAAAAAGCAGGCTCCTTTATTATTGGCGTCGTTTATTTTCACGTCGAAGCGGGCCTCCCGAAACAAAGCTCACGCCGGCGGTGCTGCATAGCCGTTAGCCGCCCGGCTAACATGCTAACATGCCCGGTCGGTCCCCCCCTGTTAGTTCCGCAACAGGCGATGAGCTTTTTTAAACGCGGCCGCCTGCTTCCAGCGGTTCCCTTGGGATATCCTCGGTAGGCGGCGTGGTGGGTCGAGGCTCGGCGGTGGGCTGTGTCGCACCCCGGACGGTGATGGGGGGGCGTGGGGGGGTGAAGCTGGACTCGGGAGCTGGAAAAGCGAACGACGCCACAGTGGGTGAAGCGCCATGAGCGGCCGGCCGGTCGCTTTCGGTATCGCTTTGGCAGCCAGCAGAAACGAAACCGACACCGTGAACTTTGACAAAAAAAACAGCAACAAGCCCCCCCAGCCCGTAATCGCTGCTCAGGCTGGCATCGGAAACGGTGGCCCGGACCGGTAGGGCTGAATGGGCTCGGTTCGTTACAATGGACCGCATGCCCCCACCAAGCGCCGGGCTCGGCCTCTGATGGCAGCGCAGGAAAGGCCCGGTCACGTCCCGGCAAACAAGATGGCTAATCGCGTCCCTGCCTTTTGACGGTGCATTGTTTGCAGATGCATGTCAAATGCCAGAAATCGCCGGTGCATCCATCGAGATCCGCGCTATTTCTTGCCCGGACTGTAGATGGTTTCCTTTGAGGGATGTACGTTTTCGATTAGGCCCGGGGTTGCATAAGAATCCTGCAAACTGGCGTTTAAATTTTGTCGCATGATTACATTTTTCTGACTTCTTGGTGGCATTAGTGCGAATGGTGATGCTGTTGAGTGTGACGCGGATTTGCCTGGTGATGGGATTTAATGTCCATGTTGGATATGGATATGCTTGTTAAATTTCTATTTGTTTGGGTACTTTCATAACCGGGTAATGTATTATTGCTGACTGAAGTGTGCTGACTGGCTGCTGTTTTCTCGTTGAGGTGGGGAAGGGAGTGATCGTCCAGGGAGCCTGGTTTTCTTTAGAGGTATTTCTCCCTGTGAATTCCTGGTACCATCTGCTGTGTGACGCTTCGGTATTTCCCGTTTTTTCTCGGCTCGCCTTTTATGTGCTCGGCAGTTTATCGTTCGTAATATTTCGAAGCTTGTAAATTGTGGCAGATGCGGGACGGCTGCTTGGAAATACGTGGAGGACTGAGGCTGAAATCCACGATCATTGAGCTGTCAGGCTGCGTGTGGAAACTCTGGCTTCTGGTTTTGTGATTGTCAAGTTGCTGGCCCTTATTGTGTTTCAGTGTAAATTTCCTGGAGAAGAGTGGGTTCCCTTAAATCAGCGTTTCCCTAACCAGTCTTCAGAACTCCTGATTGCTTGGGTCAGGAGTTCTGGGACCTGGGATAAAACAAAAATGTGGAATCGTCTAGTGTGCCCCGAGGACAGGTTTGGGAAATGCTGTCTTGGAGCAATGCTGATATTTTGATTAGCCTGATTTTAATTTTAGCAGATATACACTTGTATTTTTGTGGTGGGGGGGGAGGTGTAGGTGATGTCAGTTACTGTCGTTTGCCTTAGATTTAAAATGTATCCTGTGTAAATGTGCGAGGTTATTTTGCTTATTTTTCCCAATTTTTTTTTTTCCCCCGTCAGTGCTTCAGACTGTTTACCAAAGAGATGGTGATGGAGAAGCCAAGTCCCCTGCTGGTCGGGCGGGAGTTCGTCAGGCAGTATTACACACTCTTAAACAAGGCGCCGGATTTCCTGCACAGGTAGCCATGTGTGGCTCATGTGGCGTCTTGTGTTTCCTCCTTGATTTCCGCCCAGCCTGGTGAATGGCTCCAGGGCTCCCCCAATGGCCTGATCTCTCTGTCTTTCAGGTTCTACGGCAGAAACTCCTCCTACGTTCATGGCGGACTGGATGCCAATGGCAAGCTGGCGGAGGCAGTATATGGCCAGGCTGTAGGTTTCCCGTGGACAAACTGTAGCTACTGCTTGCTGACGTGTGCCCATGGTTCAGCACTAAAACTACTGGAAGCTTAAGTACTTAAATTATTTTAACTTGAACTTGGAAGACCACTCCTCTGTTAAGTATTGCAATTGCTTTGACCCACAAGATGGAAGTAGACATTGGATAGGGGACATTGGTCTGTTTACTAGGTCAGACTCCTTGGCTTGTTTTCCCCTATTAATAGCAATTTTTATTGTTGTTTGTTCAGCCTGTTCATACTCTGAGAATTCATACTCTGGGAGTTCATACTCCTACTATTGACGGATTAGGGGCTTTGATTCGTTAATGGATTAGATTCCTTGACTATTTCTATTTACTGTTTGATAAAAGAATAAATATTATCTGTGCTGACCCCCCTCCCCCTTCAGGAGATCCACAAGAAGGTGATGTCCCTGCAGTTCAGCGAATGCCACACAAAGATCCGGCACGTGGATGCACACGCCACCCTGAGTGATGGCGTGGTCGTCCAGGTGATGGGGGAGCTCTCCAACGCCGGACAGCCGATGAGGAAGTTCATGCAGACCTTCGTGCTCGCTCCGGAGGTGTGTGGGCTTGGGTATTTACTCTGCCTATCACCCTGTCTGAATGCCAGTTAGATCCAGACCCTGTAAGATCGGGGCCTTAAAGGTCGCAGCGTGGTTGTGTGCAGGTTCTCTCCTTTTTTGTTTTTGACTTTTGAGGCTCGGCCTCCATTTTGATAGAGCTGCTGTTTTACATGCAGGGTTCTGTGGCTAACAAGTTCTACGTGCACAACGACATTTTCCGTTACGAGGATGAGGTCTTCGGAGATTCGGAGGCTGAGCTTGACGAAGGTAGATATGCAGAATGTCATGTGACGCCAGTAATTGGGGTGGTCTTGGCCCTTGTAATTTTTCCGAATTATGGTTTTGGCTTCTTGCGGTAACATGGTCATGTTGGTTACTCTTCATGAAGAGTCTGAAGAAGAAGCTGAGGAGGAGCAGGAGGAGAGGCGACCTTCTCCTGAGCCCATCCAGGACAGTCCCAACAGCAGCCCCTACTATGAGTCACACCCTGTGGCGTAAGTGTCCAGCCTTCTGCAGCCTTCAACCTGAATTTCCATGACAACACTTGACTATTCATGTATTACTGGCTGAACTTGTTTCTGGTTTCAGTCTTGAGACCCATCCTTGTTGTTCAGTTGGATGCATCAAGACTTAATCTGATAAGATTGTTGGACATCACGGCCTGCTTAGCTGCTAAATATGGCTGCGCTCTTTAACAGTAATGGTGTGGAGGAACCTCCAGAGGAACCTGCCCCGGAACCAGAACCAGAACCTGAACCGGAGCAGAAGGTCGAGGAGCTAAAGCCTGAGATTGAGGAGAAGGTTCCTGAGGAGCTGGAGGAGAAGGCACCCTCCCCTGTTCCTGTCGAGTCTCCACCCAATACCCAGGAGCCACCTAAGGTCTGCATCTCTGGTTCTTCTTCATTGGATGTTTTCGAAAGTGTCAGTTTTTGGCACAGGTGTATTTTGTGTGGTCAGCTGTGAATTTTGAGAGTAGCGTGGACTTCTCTTGCTTGTAGACCTTCTCCTGGGCTTCAGTTACCAGTAAAAACCTACCGCCCAGTGGAACAGTCACTCCCTATGGAATATCGCCCCATGTTGTTAAAGCTCCAAGCTCACAGGTACTTAAAATCCTGTTGTGTTGTCCCTAACTTTTATGTAGGAAATGATGGCCACGTTCCTTACTGTAGCATCAGGGAATATCTGACATTTGGCTCAAAAACATGGTCCTCTAAACGCTGCTTGTGATCAATCTCAGCCCAGGGTGGAGGCCAAGCAGGACTCGCCGGCTGCTCCGCTTAGAGTGCGGGACCAACGCACCAGAGAGAGGCCAGCCTTCATTTCACGAGGGCCCAGACCTGGTGAGTCATCCTGTTTTTCCCCATGTGCTTAGGTGACACACACAGCCCCGTTAATACACTAGTACTTACATGTTCTGTCACCTATTAGATGGAGCGACATCGGAGCCACAGGTCGGGAAGCCTCCCTTCAGCTTCGTCAGCAAGGGTCAGTGCCCTGGTTTTGTGCCTGATCCGTTTTCCTGGCTCTGGGCAGCGGTAAACACTTGCTGATTTACCCATTTTAGGAAGGGGAGAGTCGGAAGGGAGCGAGATGGACAGCAGACGGCCCGTTCGGTACCCCGATAGCCACCAGCTGTTTGTGGGCAACCTGCCTCACGACATAGACGAGAACGAGCTGAAAGAATTCTTCATGAGTAAGTGGAGGCGGACGCCAGATTCGAACTGGGATTTGGTGGCTGATTTGTTAGATAACCTGGGAGACACTCCTGCATTGGCTGACGTCTGTGTGTGCTCCCCACCCCCTTTTTCTTCCTCTCCTGATAGATTATGGGAACGTTGTTGAGCTGCGGATCAACACCAAAGGCGTTGGCGGCAAGCTGCCCAATTTCGGGTTTGTGGTCTTCGACGACTCTGACCCCGTGCAAAGGATCTTGGGGGCGAAGGTAGGAGGGGCAAGTATTGGCTGTTAAATTTATCCCCATCATTCACATGGGTGGTGGTGGTGGTGGTGAAGGTGGTTCGGGTAATTGGCACATAGTCTGTCTTTTGCACTTCCCAGGTCTAGCACATCCTGTGTTTTAAACTAGTACTGTCTAATTTGATGGACTGGGAGTAACCCCCCCCCCCCCTGCAAAGTAAAACTATATGGTCTCATTCCTGCCTGTCTTTCACTGTCTTGTTAAATTGTGAATGCAGGAAGAAGTGGGTGATCCTGTTAAATCTTACTTTCAGATCAGTTGTTTGATTTTTATTTTTTTTTTTTTTTTGCAATCTGCATACGCAGCCGATAATGTTCCGGGGAGAGGTGCGGCTGAACGTGGAGGAGAAGAAGACACGGGCCATGCGGGAGCGGGAGACCCGGCCTGGTGGCGCCGACGATCGCCGAGACCTGCGCCGCAACGACCGGGGCCCCGGAGGCCCACGGGGTGTCGTGGGAAATGGGATGATGCGCGATCGAGATGGAAGGGGCCCCCTTCCTAGGGGAGGGATGGCTCCCAAGCCAGGCCTGGGCTCAGGGAGAGGAGAGAGCCGCTTTGCCACCCAGCGCCGCTGAAATAGTGCCCCCTGCTGTTTGGAAGTAGTACCACGTTCATCTTTACTTTTTTTTTTTTTTTTTGCGTTAATTAAATCACATGTATAAACACACTTTTCTCCCTCCCCTTTTTGGCTTTGGAATGTGACAGCCTGTCCCCCATTTTCCTTGATGTGAAACCAACTCACACGCATTATACCAGCTTTAAGCTGAAATATTCCTGCTCAATTTGTAAACGTTACTTTTGTCTTTTTTTTTTTTTCTTTTTTTTTTTTTTTTTGAACAAGCCCACCAGGAGGGTGAGGAAAAACCTGCAATGTGAAGAGGGACCGGGATTCAGCGTTTTTAGTCATGCCAGCCCACCAGTCAACAAAAGATCATGATTATACTTGCCTCAAGCTATGAGGAGGCCGCTTCAGGGAATCCCGTTGCACTTTCTGAATTTATTGGCCCGTCACTGTTGGAAATGAGGTGCAGATCGTGTAGTTTTGGTGGTGGTGGAGGGGAGAACTGGTCGCCTCTATTTTTAACACTGCTTAAATCAAAATTGCAGTAATGCACTCATCAATATGCACTAATGGGTACGTCTGGTCACGTTACATTGGCTTTTTTGGTAGGATAGCCGGCTGACAGTGTCTGGCTTGCTGTGATCAATTAATTTCTCCCTCTTTCCTCCTATTTTAGCCTCGTGTTTTTTTTTTTTTTGACCCTTACCAATGTTTTAGTTGCTGCTGGGAGCAAGAGTTCTGATTTATCGACCAATCCTGCACTTCAGCTCGTTTTACGATCTCCCCCCTGAGCACCAAGCACAGCTAGCCTCTGGCTTCTCTGTGCCTTTCCTGGCGTACCATTTCTGTTGCTTTGCCGTCCAGCTTCAGAACGGGGGACGAAAAATCAAAGTACTGAAAGATATAATAAACGTACAGCTGTATTACTGTATGGTTCTGGGTTTTTTTTTTTTGTGCATTTAACTCCTTGAACGCTTCATGGTGCCTTCTGGTGCATCTTTCCAGGCTTACTGGTGTGGCTGTGGTTCGATCTCACAGTGGAGCAGTTGCACAAATCCTTTAAGTTATTTGCAGTATTTCTCGTAGGGGAACAGGGTTGCTGGTATACATGTTTGTTTTGTTAGCCAGGTTTAACTTCGCGTTCCTTTAAGACAAAACTTTTGTACAAGAGTTTTATATCGTTTCTGGTTTCGGAGACTAAAGGTGCCTGAATCTGTCTTCACTGGTAAAATTGTCCAGCTGCATTAGTGCAAGATGGATCTTGCATACGTTAATTTTCTCAAACTGCATCTCTGAGCAATGTGTGTGTGCGTGTGTGTGTGTGTGTGTGGGAGGAAAAGACTGGAATACCTGGTTTTTACAAGTGGAAGTGGCTGCCCTGCCCCGGCACAAAAAACAAGACGAATCGGGAATCTAAGTGGGAGATGCTGCACTTATGTAAAGCACGAATACTGACCATAGAAATCCAGACCTAAAAAGACACTTGGCTGTGGATGTGTCAAATGGCATCTAAAATCAGTGGTTTTGAACCATTTGGGGAAACTTGAGACAATGGACAATATTGAATGGACTTTTGAACGGACCTTCTCATCTCTGCCCTCTGCTGTTATATTGGAGGTATTGCCACCATCGAAGCCCCTGAAATCTGCAAGCTGGGTGGGCCATCCATTCTGCTTGCCTTTCGCTCACAGCTGTCGTAGCACCTGCTACGGTTCATACTGCAAATTTGTGGCCTTTTTGTTTGTGGGTCCCCCCCCCCCCCCCCCAACTTGTTGGTATTGTCTTCACACCCGGGATGTTCAAACTCCGTGTAGAAATGGACTGATGTAGCGCCTTCGGGATTTTCCTCATCTTGCACTACTTCCAGTGTTTCTGGGATGCGTTATTGGTTCGAGACCTTTTTTTTCGCTCTTCATTGTTAAATTTAAGGTGTTAATGTGGTCTAGAAGTTTACACGTAGGAACTTCACACTGAGGGAAAGTTGCAAGGTTGGGTTTAAATTACATAATAAAACTGCTGGTTACATGCTTTGAAGTTCCTTCATATCATTCCTTGACTCTACTGCTTGCTTCTATTGTTCGAAGGCTTTTCTACAGTGCTGTACGTAGCAATTCCTCACTATCCTGAAGGTCGTCATAGCCACTCTCCAAGGCAATTGTCTGCTTAAAACTAGTGGTCCCTGTTAGTGTAGCTGGCTGTCAGTGTCAGTGGGCCTGAGCTTTTTCTTTCTGACATCTCATGGTTCCTCCCCCCGTTGGAAAATGTAAGCGTTGCACATTTCTGCATCCCTGAAAAGTGTTACAGATGTCTGGATTGGTTAGACTGCCGTCAGAGTAGGTTGCTGAATGAGCAAAGCACTTTTCAGAGGCTTTTAAAATCTGACTGGTTGAAACCGCCATAAGCTTCTATGATTTTTTTTTTTTTTTTTTTTTTGCCTGGTTTTAGTGGTTAGTCTGACTCAAGAGTTTATGTGGTGATGTGTACCGTTGGAGATAAAAAGGGAGATTCCCCACCAACACTGCTGCTAATTTCATACCAAGAGCTAGAAGCTTCTCTGGTCCCCTGCTTTCAGTGGATCTGCATTGGCTGTTTTGCGTCTAGTGGGTGTATTAACGGCTGGATTATCATATTGGCCTGCTTTATCATTTAACACGAAGACCCCAGATATAGCTTAAATGGCGAAACAAATAATTAACTACTGATTAACATCAGCATCTATTATTTTGTATAAGATGTTTTCATCGTGCGTTTGTAAATTTTGTAGGTTACGCCTACAGAAATGACAGTTATAATTAAGGTTCGTTTATTTGACTTTAAAATTTGAGTAACTTTACTGCCACCTAGAGTACATTTCGCAATTTACGCGCGATCTGAATGCCTACTGTATGTACTAGGTGCCTAAAGACATCTAGCAAGCTAGTAAATATTATACTATACGACTTCCCGTTGATGAATCGTAGAATTATGAACATTTGGTATAGTATTTTAATATTTTTGCCTTTTAATCTGTCAACTACTCGTTGGCTAATGTTTTCCTTTTGTTGTCGACATTATGACCTTCTCTTAACCGCTGAATGGAGCCTAAATCAAGTTTCCCTGATATGGAATCAAGAGGAAAAGGGGTGACTCTGGCTATCCCAATCTAGACTCGATGTGTGCAGCCGCACCCACATAAAGAGGTTACGTCAGAAAATCCAGACCTTCTTTGAAATCATTCCAGCGTAAGGTGTAAAGGGGAGTACAATGAGGCACATAGCCATGCAAGCAAGCAAAAAAAAAAAATAATAATAATGCTGAAAGAGGGCAAGAAGGTACAAGTGGAGGCTGGTAACAGCTGCTGGCTCGATGATGCTGTAAGTACAGGTTTCACCAACCACAGAGATTTTGCTCAGACCGGCCGATGGATGCGCAATGAATGTGATCGCCTTGCCCATCCCTTACAGTGAATCACACTTTCATACTGAGTAGAGGATTTTTTGACACAGAGACCTTAGATGTGTGTTTAGAAGTATGTGTTTTTTGTCCATCAGGTTATGATGTCAAGCAGTGTCCCCAGTCCAGTCACACGTGATCGCAGGACAGTCGCATTGGCAATTCATAGTCGCTCTGTTAAAAGTACGTACGTGAAATGTGAGAATAAACTTGATGAAAGACCGTACATTAATAACATGGACGCTGAAGATACTTTGAAGGCATTTATTGGCACTTACGAGTTAAATTTGGCCATCGTCAGTCATAAACCAGTTTCTCGACCACACACTGGGGGTGTACTACTAATTTAACTTGCATAACCGCACACTGAAGCAGGGTGCACCACCTCTGGTACACCCTGCCTGTTGTATTCACCCGCGACTGCTTTTTGAGGACCACCCTATGTTTTCCTCTGATGACTTGGAGATCCCTAACTCATTAACTGGACCGGAAATCCAGCTTCTAGGGAACACGCCAAAACCAGGGACAGCGACAAGACCTGAAGACCACGGGCCACCGGCAGAAAGCACATTGCTGCCGGGAGGTAACCTGTAGACTGCCGGGTAGAAGAGAAGTACGCCGTAGGGACCCTGAATCGTGACCGGGACGTACGGTGCTGGGGGTAGGCGTACCGGCGTGCGCTTCTGCGGGGCGGCGGTGGCGGCGAGTCCTTCGGTGGCCGTCAAAGGATCATCAGTGACAGGGATGATTTTACACGGGGACTCTGTGGGGTCCGTCTGTCCATCGCCGCGATATTGTCCGTCAGGCACTACATCGACCTCATTCTGCCAGCCTGCTCGATGGAAAAAAAAATGAATGAATTCATAATATACATATATGAGTAAATAGTGTCGTAGAAAATTCGGTTATCCTAAAGGTTCAGATTGATTAATTACCCATAAATTAATATTGATCATAAAATAGCCTAATTGATGTTTGTGATTTCTGGTATTACTTAAAAAATTCTAATCCAAAAAGCTTCCCTAAATAATAACAGCAAATTCCAATGCTATCCAGGCATAGTCTGTTTGACAGTTTTGTCTCTATATATGTATTAATTTTTTTATCTAGCTTTTTTTTTTGAAAAAAAAAAATATATATATATATACCTTATATCTTATTTTACGTCAGAATAACTTGTTTTCTGTTTCACAGATCATGTACATTTTTTGTAAATACCTCACTAATGTAATTATTATTTTTGCTGTTATTGATCGAGTCCTGCTCCTTCTGGCGTGGTTAATAACAGCAAAGAATTTAAGTATAAACGTCTTTACCTGCAGTTAAAACATGCTGAAGCAGAAATAGGCTGAATACAGCTGTAGTCTGTTTGAAATCCATGGTAGAGGAATGAGTCAACCCACGAGGAAGATACTTTAAGAAACCTGCCACCCCATAATTAATTTGTATATGACTCTATAAACCTGTTTACTTCACTGTCTCCAAAACGATGGATCATTTTGTAAATCGGGGGCCATATTGATGCTTCTGCGCAAGACAGTTTCTTTGCCTAAAAGAAAAGCGTTGTTGACGATTCAATAATATTCCTGTCTGGATACTTAGTTTAAAACATGCGAATCTTTAAACTTCTCACATTATTTCCGTCAGGGTTTACCTAACGTTAAATTATCAGGGCAGCCTGGCTTTGTGAACTGTTTCTTTACTACTTTTTCTCCCTTCTTGCATTAAATCAAGTTCGCCACACCTTTCAATTTACTCAGATATGAAAAAAATGACGTATAAAACATTAAAATAAATGTAACAAGACTGATAGTAGCTGAATTATACTGGATCACAGTCTCCATCTCTTAACCGTGATCGCTTACAACAAGATTTAAACTATTATATTACGACATTATCTTTCGTTTTGCAATATGCTTTCCAGGGAAATTAAGGTTAAGATGTTTTGAAAAATGACGATGATAACGTTAATAGATATTTATATAGTCGTTTTACATCTATGCGAATTATACATATTATTTGCCAGCAGCAACTAAAATGTGATTGGTTGTAAATCACGTCATTCACCCTTTTGGTATGATTGTATCCAATAATGAGTAACGATATCTAGTTGCCTAGCAACAACGATGGTAAATAAACATAGGTACTTGTATTATTTGTATACTATTGTCCCATGCCGTTATTGTTTTCACATAACGTTAGTTACTTTACTGCGATGATATCGATTTAAGAAAAATGTAAACTGTGGAATAATAGCCTATTTGTTGTGCGATTGTACGTCTGCATTCCTCAACGGAAATGTTTCTGAAAAGCTGACAAACTTACGTATTTGTCCTGGAACGCTAATGAAATTTTCGCTGTTTTTACAAAGGCACGTTTTCTGAACAAATTTCTGCTGAAATTAACAGAAATGTGTCCACAGTGCTTGTGACGCCACGAGTCTTGTGTAACCCGATTCTCCAACAAATGAGACTCTGGGATTTTTTGGGAACAACTGGGAACAAGATGGCTGGCGATGGCGAAGGAAACACTTACCCTCCGCATTAAGCTCTACCTTAAGATTGCAGCTGGGATCCAGTCGCTGATAACAATAGATAGGCGGAAAGCGGCATAGTTAATATCCTGTGCTTATAAGTAGATAGTCGGACACTTCACCATTGAGAAGATTTTGGCAGTTGTCTTACTTTTTTCCCCATCATCAGTTTCTTACTTGATTTGTTAACCACCAGATTAAAAACTTCTTAAAAGCAACTTTAATCGCTCAATTTGGCTTAGATTTCTAACAGCTGACTAGATTGCAACAAAAACGTGAGCCGTACGCGGGGCAGTGTGCTGGTCAGTTACACTTTTAGGAAGGTAAAAAATGTGTCTGCGGAAAGATAGTTTTTCAAAAGCTGGCTAAGGTTCCCGTGGCGCAGCCCTTCTTTCTGGGTTTGGGCATCATCTCGTAGATACATTCCGTGAAACGCCGAGGGTAATTGATGTATTAAGCGCATCAGTGCATTGAACAATATGAGCTCGAATCGAGTTCGGTCCCAGCAGCCGCAGAATCAGGCGGGCAGGCTCGGCGCTGGACCCGCTGGTTCCTCTCTGAGTCGCAGGCTGGATCCAAGCGAAGGAATCGAGATGGAAAGGATTCATCATCGGGACCTGGGGCTTGGGGGGTCCCCGGGGGCGTCCAGCCCACCCTCCTCCAGCTCAAGGCAAGCATGGAGCCGTGACAACCCAGGGTTCGAGCCCGAGGAAGAAATGCTGGATGCGGACTGGCCCCCGGCGAGCCCGGGCAGAAGGTCCGTGTCCACCGCGTCGAGCAGCAGCAGCAGCGGGAGTAGCGGGCTGGGGAGCTTTAACGGGGGCAGCAGCAGTAGCGGCGGCGGCGCGGCCCGGATGCACCGTGGGCTGTATCCCACCCCGGCCCCCGAAGGCCAGCATCAGGACACGCACGGCCACCGGGACTGTGGGAAGCGGATCCTTGAGAAGATACGAAGTAAGTGCGTTGGCGGTCATGTTAATCCACGGGCGAAGTCAACACGGGGCCCCAGCAGTGCGACAAGCGTATACACAGTACACTTATTTAAATCTAAAAATGTATTGCTGGACGCGGCTGATGTTTGATTTCAGTTTTGTGGGGGACGCGTCTAACGGAGGACAGTGAGAGCAGCAGGGAGAGGTACTTAAAGAACGTCCTTCGGGAGATGGTCACCTACATCGTCTTCCTTATCACCGTGTGCATGTGTAAGTAACACCAGCTGTCATCATGCGTTGCCAAAGTAAAGGTAACTTAATATAAATGTAATGCACTTTGTTCCCCCCCCCGAAATATTTTATTCAGGGGTGTGCTTGTGTGCATTTATCACGGAGGTGCAGCAGGAAACCCCATATTCCAAAAAACATAAAGTTAAAGTTTTTAATTTTTTCATTTTCCCTGCACATCACAAATCCTCATGGGAGGTATTAGATGTTACCTTACCTGTTTTGACAAGGACAGGAGGGGTTGGCCAGTTGCATCTTAATTAAGTACTCAGCATTTTGTCTGGCTTTGTCCCCTGCAGTGACTTACGGTATGGTGAGCTCCGATATGTACTACTACACCAAGGTCATGACACAGTTGTTCCTGGACACACAGTTGTCAAGCTGTGATACCACCAGTTTTAGAAAACTTGGAACCATGGATGAGTTCTGGAAGGTATGAATTCTCTTTTCAAGTGAAACGAGTCATTTGAATCAGAACTCATAAGCTATCAGACACAAGATATCATTGGTTTCCTTAGGCTAGGGGAAATGATAGAGAAAAGTCATGTCACTGCTTATAAATACTGTTATAACTGTAGGTATACAGTCATAGATATTCCTTGAAGAGGCTGCATTTTCAGTTTACAGAGGGACCACTTCTTAATGGACTGTACAGGGAGGATTGGTACAAGAACAAGACACTTTCTGAGAATCAAACCTTCATCTACTATGAGAACCTCCTCCTGGGGGTCCCGCGACTGAGGCAGGTGAAAGTGAGGAACGGCTCCTGCTATGTCCATGAAGATTTGAAGGATGAGGTGACAGAATGCTACGGCCTGTACTCCACCGCCAATGAGGACACATCTCCATTTGGGCTCAAGGATGGAACCGCGTACGTTCGTAATGAGCCGCGGGTTGAAGGCAAATATACAGCTGAGGATGATCAGATTCTTTTATGGATATCTGAGCGGGCATGAAAGCTAAACTGGGTGTTGGGTGGAAGGTTTTGTCAAAATAATAACCTGCAGGGATCCAGCAAAAGATGCATTTATTATGTTATTATTGGAGCGCTTTTATGGAAATAGAAAACACCCTTAAGGAAAGGTTTGGTAAGAATATCGAATAGCAGTTTTAGTGAATGGTCTGTCTAACAGGTGGGTGTACACGGACGCAGCCCTTACGAACGGAAGCAGCTACATTGGGGAGATCGCCACCTACAGCGGGGGAGGGTACTACCAGGACCTGTCCCGCAGTAGGGAGACAGCGGCTGCTCTGCTGCTCCGGCTCAGGACCAATCTGTGGATAGGCCGGGGCACCCGGGCAGTGTTCATCGATTTCTCCATCTACAACAGAAACATCAATCTCTTCTGCATCGCCAAGTAATGCAGGCTGTCTCTGTGTCTAATGCTGCCTCTATGGTTCATGTCCATATCCTCTGGTGCAGGAAGCTCACGGGAGTTTAACTTACACAAAAATGTTCTGAGCACAGAAAGATAGATGATTGGTTCAGAGAGATAACCAATCAGATTGTAAAGGAGGTGGATCCAAGTGATTAGAGGAGGCAGGACCAACCAATGTCTTGGTCCCACCTCCTGTAGTTGCTTGGATCTACCTTCTCTACAGTCTGACTGGTTATCTCTCTGAAGTAAAACTCCCACGAGCGTACAGGAAGGTGCTCTTAACCTGGGGCCATTTCCCATTGACAGGCTGGTGGTGGAGTTTCCGGCCACTGGGGGTGCTGTGACCTCTTCACAGTTCCAGACAATCAAGCTGACCCGTTATGTGTGTGGCTGGGATTACTTCATCGCGGCCTGCGAGGTCGCCTTCTGCTTCTTCATCATATACTACTTCGTGGAAGAGGCCTTGGAGATTCGTATACACAGACTCCAATATTTCAAAAGCTTGTGGAACTTCCTGGATGTGCTTATTGTTCTGGTGAGTGTGACTTGGGAAGGTGCTGAGAGCTGATGCCTGTGCCTCAATATCAAACAAAATTATGACGCGCGTCAAACTCCATCTGTATCCTCATGCTGTAATTCTGCATTTGCATTCAGACAGCTCCCATTTCCTTTGTCACATCCTCCCACAGCTCAGCATCCCTGCCATCATCATCAGCATTTACGGAACGTCCATGGTGAGCGGTCAGAACCTTCTGGAAAACCACGACACTTACCCCAGTTTTGAGCAGATGGCCGAACTGCATTTTCACTTCAACAGTCTAGCAGCTGTGATTGTCTTCTTCTGCTGGATCAAGGTGAAGCTTTTTGCCTTCACATTGTTTATAAAAATGTACTTCATGTTGAACCTGCCTGCATTGTTTTACATTTTTTGGCAAAACATATAACTAATAACGTACTGGTTCATTAATATCCTTTCTTCAAGGGAATACATTGCTGCTTGCTGTTAGAAACCACTCTGTCTTCGTTCGTTGCAGCTCTTTAAATTCATCAACTTCAACAGGACGATGAGCCAGTTATCGACCACCATGTCTCGCTGTGCCAAGGACATCTTGGGATTCGCCATTATGTTTTTCATTATATTCATTGCCTACGCTCAGCTGGCCTACCTTGTGTTCGGGACACAGGTCAACGACTTCAGCACCTTCAAGGCTTGCATGTGAGTACCGGAGCTTGGCATTCAGACCCGAGAACATCCTGGCAAGATCGATACCCAATTTAGGGTTGCAAAATTCTGGGATTTTTCGAAGTTGGAAACTTTCCATGGGAAATAACAGAAATATGTGGGAATTAATGGGAATAAACTGGAATTTTGCAAAATTGCTGGTTTGCCTACAATAGGGAACTTAAATGTAGTTAAAAAAAAACATCATTTTGTTGTTCAATGAAAAATTCATTTATAAAATTTTGCATTAGAAATCTTTGCTTGTATGTTTGCTTGAGAAAATAAAATGTTTATTTATTTTTTGTATGTGATATGGTTCCAAATTTCCAGTTAATTCCCGTCAATGCCCATATATTCCCATTAGTTCCCATGGAAAGTTTCCAACTTGAAATTTCCAAAATTCCCCAGCTTAACTTCCCATGGAATGGAAAGTTTCAGGAAAGTTTCTTGAAATTTACCGCACCCTAATTGGACTAAATTGACCTGAGGTGTATGTGTGGTTTGGGGGCATCAACCTAGTGTTATTTATCCATGCCAGGCTTAATTAGTTGCATTAGTGGTCAGTCAGTTATTTTGATAATGTCCTCCTTCGGTAGCTTCACGCAGTTCCGTATCATCCTGGGTGACTTTGAGTTCTCGAAAATTGAAGAGGCAAACCGAATCTTGGGCCCTATTTATTTCACTACCTTCGTCTTCTTCATCATCTTCATTCTGCTGGTAGGTGTTGAGTTAACATGTACTCTATTTACCTGGAAACAAGAATGCCTTGAACATTTTCGACAAATAATTAATTTCTCACATCAGAGTAATTGTTTTAGGCTCCTAGCATGTCCTAATCGCTTCTTGATGGACTCTTTGAAACAGTACAGTGGTGAATGTATCAGTCTGGCCCTGCCCTGGTAATGACATTGGCTCTTCCCATCTCTTCAGAATATGTTCTTGGCCATCATAAATGACACCTACTCTGAAGTAAAAGCTGACATGGCTCAACACAAGTCTGAAATGGAGCTGGCGGATCTCATTAAGAAGGTATCACCATGAATATGAGCTCTGTATCAAAGTAGGCCCCACATATGGTAGCCATTCGAGGTCTTTGCAGGACGTTCTTTGATGAGTCCGTCTCTGCAGGGCTACAACAAGGCAATGGTGAAGCTCAGGCTGAAGAAGACCACAGTGGACGACATCTCAGAGAGCTTCCGGCACGCTGGAGGAAAGCTGAACTTTGATGAGCTGCGGCAGGATCTGAAAGGGTGAGACTGCATGGACCTACACCCTGATCCACAAGTCCAGGTCTCCATGCTCCCTCCTCCCAGTAGAAGACACCCGCAAAGCAATGGGACTCCCATAGACTGAGAGAGACTGTGTTTGTTGCCAAATCAGGAAAGGGCACACCGACGCAGAGATTGAAGCCATCTTCTCCAAGTATGACCACGATGGAGATGAAGAGCTTACGGAGCATGAACACCAGCAGATGAGGGATGATTTGGAGAAGGAGAGAGTGAGTGGTGGCCCCAGCTACCTTCACAGGGATAGTCCCTGGTTTGGTCACTGAAACAGAAATTGAGTGGTAGTGGTGTATTACCATCATACCAGTCCAAGCCGGTGCTCTCATTGTATCCGTCTGTCTACCCACACCAGGAGGACCTCGAGCTGGAGCGTAGCTCCCTGGCCCGTCCAGTGAGTGGGCGGAGCTTCCCACGCAGTCAGGACGACTCCGAGGAAGATGATGACGAGGACAGTGGCCACAGTTCCCGTCGCCGCGGCAGCAGCTCGGGGGGTGTCTCCTACGAAGAGTTTCAAGTGTAAGTTCTGGAGTTTTGATCCAGTTGTGCAACTTACACTCTGCGGTTCTTGTAGATGTGTGACCTTACGCATCCATGGCTATTCTGTGCATGTGACCCGGCGGGCTCTGTTGCTCGAACAGGCTGGTGCGGCGTGTGGACCGCATGGAGCACTCCATCGGTAGCATCGTTTCCAAAATGGATGCCGTCATCGTCAAGTTGGAGACCATGGAGCGAGCCAAGCTGAAGAGGCGGGATGTGCTGGGCCGGTTGCTGGACGGGGTGATGGAGGTGAGTAGCTTGGGGCAGGGGCTGCTGTCAAGTGAAGTTAGGACTGGAACACTCATTGGTGTTGACTTCCCTCCATTTCTTCTGGAAGGATGAGCGGATGGGGAGAGAGAGTGAGGTGCACAGGGAGCAGATGGAGCGCCTGGTGAGGGAGGAGCTGGAACGCTGGGAGTCGGATGATGCGGGTTCGCAGGTCAGCCACCAGCTGGGGGCGGTGCTTGCCACTGGGGCCCCCTCCCGGCCCCGTGGGTCCCGCCCCTCATCCTCGCAATCGACCGAAGGCCCAGACCCGGGGGGTAATAATGGCGCACACCTATAAAATCACCCCAGCTGGCATAATTCTGATCACAGCTGTAAGTGTTTCCTATAACCACTGAAATATGTGTGTTTTCGAATTATATAAGCTTTTTATACCTGGCCTGCACCTCAGTTGTTTGCAAATTTGTGAAGTATTTAGTGAAGTACAGAAATTAAATTATTTTAAGCTTTGAAATTACAACGGTACGGTATTACAGTTGATTTCTGTGAACTGTAATGAGGGTGAACTTGAATCTTGAATTGATGTGGATGGGTGCTTATTTTAGTGAAAAGCAGTCACTGTGTATCCTTCGCATTAACCGTCCACTGAGTGAAGGAAGCCAACCCACCCGAATCCCCAAAGCAAGTGTGGACAGCCGCTGTTCTTAGTCTTACCCCTAATATACATTCTCAGAAAAAAGGGTACAAATTTGTACCTTTGCTTGTCACTGGGGCTGTACCCTCAAGGGTCTGCCAATTCTGCCCTTAGCTGTAGGTAATTGTACCTTTTAAGGTACAGAAATGGACTCGGGGACAATTAACAGCAATTAATGCTGTTTGTACCTTTGGGATGTTCCTCAGTCTGTCTGTCTACCTCACAAGGATCAATTACAAGGGTACAGCCCCAGTGACAAGCAAAGATTTTTTTGCACTTTTTTCTGAGAGTGTAACAGGCTGCAGCCAATTTTTATGATGAATTTTAATGAAAATGATATTGCTGAAGGATGGTCAGCGTGCGCTGGGCTGGGTAAGATACTCTGCAGTTACGGATTAAGACGCACCATATGATTTTTAGCTTTGCCGTTTTTAATTTGAGGATTATAGAGCATGGGCTTTATAGACGAATTCCTGTAAACAGGCTAATTACGCACTAAGGCTGTATTTCAGGATAGTTTAAAGCTTTTCACCGGTTAATCTCCGGAACCTTCTGCATTCTGCTTCGCAGCTTGCTTCCATCTGTCTAACACAGGCCCACGTTGCCGTATAGGTTGTCATATTTACAAAGGTATTACTCTGTAATGATTTATGCATGACACCTTTAACAAACTTCAATTTGAAGTGCACGTAGTTTCATGGGAAGCCCATATGTATGACTGTACTATACCATGCGGAATGTTCTAGTCTATTCATGTATATTTTTTTCAGGACTTATTAAAGGAGTTTTTAAAATATATCATGTTTTCCAATTTTCCTTTGATGGTTTGTGGACGGGTAGCACTTACTTCACCTCCTCCACCCTCCGTTGCGGGTTTAATTCCTGCCTCTGCACTGTTCTGTACAGTGCTGGACATGCACTACTTTGCCAGGCCTGCCATGGAACTGGGCATGGTGTGAGTGATACGGCTGTGGGTGGATGGTGAAGGGTGGGGGGTAATGATAGGGATGTAGAACCCAACACCTGCCAGCCAGCCCTGGGAAGTAAGCCCTGGGCTGGAGAGCTGAATGCTTGTGGGCAGAAAGAAAAATGATTGGTTATCTCTCTAAACCAATCAGATTGTAGAGGAGGTGGGTCCAAGGAACTAGGAGGCGGGACCAAGACATTTGATTGGTTGGCCCTGCCTCTGCCCTCAGAAGATTTCGGCGTAAGTAAAACTCCCACGACTGAGCTGAACAGCGGATACTTAAAATGTACAAGAGATGCATACATTAGCAGATGAGTTTCTTAATTGATTTTATTATAAAATACCATATCTACGGTTTATAAAAACAAAATGGCATCTATACAGACTAAAGGTGTGCAGTTCCAGTCATTAAATATGACTAAGACGTGAGTAAACTCACAACTAAACATGTATACCACCATAACAAAGACAGCTTATTTCATTCAGCTGGAAGTGGTAACTGATACATTGTAATCAGCATAAATAATAAGATCATATATGCAAGGACAAAAACCGTTTTAAAAGCCTTTCAACTAGAAGTGACACCTTTGTAAAGGGCAAATCCCCTTCTGCTGAAGTGGCTTCTTGAAAGTAACAGTGTCCGCTACAAGCAGAGGAACGTGAAGATGGATAGATGGATGGTCAGCCGTATTTATGAGAATTTCTTAATGAAGCGTAACTTCAAGTATGTGATGATCAGAAAAATGATGATCATTATTGCCATGGCTAGGTGATTCTGCCATAATCCCCAAGTTGAGTAGTCAATTCCTTGGTAAGTCAGATACTGCTCTCCAGTGCACCTGTGAGAATGGAACAGTGTTTGACAGTTCTGTGTGTGTATGTATTTACCACACTGTACAGATGAAATGTCACCACAATGTGGAAATACCCATTACGTTTTACCTTTCTGAGATATTTGTCAGGTCCCCACAATATAAACCTTAGATTTTTAATAAAATCTGTGAATGCAAATCAAACAACTACAAAGTCTTGTATGTTGCCTGGTTACTTATGTTTAAGGTTAGGACTGGATGATGGTTAGGGTTATCACAGTTAGAATTAAGGTTATGCCCATAGAAATGAATGGAGAGTCCCCACAATGACAGGAATATATGAACTCTTTGTTTGTGTGTGTGTGTGTGTGTGTCCCACAATGTAATAAAAACTATTATTTTGAAGTTGTGGGGCCCTTTTTCAGATCCCCACAAAAATCTGTGACTGCAATCAAAAAACTAAACATGCCATAATTCTCATATTTTGTTTGGTTACTTACGGTTAATGTTAGAGCTGGGTTGAGGTTAAGGTTGTCATGTTGGTATTAGAATTTTCCCCATAGAAATGAATGGAGAGTCCCCACAAAGATATAATTACAAACCTGTGTGTGTGTGTGTGTG
>JAODLD010000091.1:1075747-1087506 GCA_026781065.1 Mormyrops boulengeri
ACACACACACACACACACACACACACACACATACATACATACATACATACATACACACACACCAATTACACCTTTAGGGTCATGTAAAACACACCTTCCATAATTAATTCCGAAAGGTCCCATCTGTACTTACTGTCAGACCATAGCGAGGGATACTAAAGTACTTCAACCATTCCAACCAGTTCATGACACTAGGAAGATTCACCAGAAGACCAGAGAAGATCTGAGGATAGAGCAGTTCTGATTTGAAATGGTGGATATTATCGACTGTCATGTTCGTGGAGGAATTCTGTCAGCTTCAGTTCAAACAGAAATTAAGCACTGGGGGCTCACCATCATGAAGACGAAGATGACGGTCATGAAGAGGTTGGCCATGGCCACAATGCTCTGGTCGGCCGAGATGGCATATGCCATAGATGTGGCCGTCCAGGCCACCATCATCACGGTGAACATGAAGATAAAGAAACACGCCGCCGTCTTTTTCAGTCCTACGGGGAAACGGCGAATTCAGAGAAGCTCGTCACAGTAGGTTCTCGGAAGCTCGAACCTTCAAGCAAATACCATTCATCCGGCATCATCGCATGTTCCACACCTATCATGAAGTACAGTATGCAGCTGAAGAGGACAGCAGGAATGGTCCGCATGGTAATGATGTCCGACATGATCTTGCACAGGAAGTAAACCGAAATTCGGTAGTAACCACTAATGTACTCGTGCCTAGGGACAGAAAGTCAGCATCCATTAGCCTGGGACAACATTTTCCATTTCTGATTCAGGCATGACTGGAGCTCAAAACATCAGACTTTCAGAATTACAGAAATGCATGTCACTGTATTTATTATTTAGGAAGGACTCCTACACTAACATTAACTAATGATTAAAGCTTTCAGCGGCAGTAGTACACAATCTTGGCAGAGTGGTAATACTCACACAAAGAGTTTCTTCTCTGTGATAAAGAGCTCAGCTGCTGACAGAGTGCTGAAGCACTGGTTTGTCGTGATGAAGAACAGCACTCCTATCCTGAAAGGTCAACAGGGACAAGTTTGAACCCATCATGGACTTTAACCGTAACTACCAAAGTGTGTGGGAACACTGCAGGACACACTCCAAGCAACTCCGATGAAGAGTAAATAAACAAACAAAACTAACAAATAAATAAATCGACAGGTAATAAAAGTAATAATATTCCAAAGATACAATGGCCATATTTTAAATAACCCTAAAATGATCACTGCTTGGAACAGAGCTACCCCCCAGCTCCAGTCTCTGAGGCCTGTACACAGATTTTCCTTATTCCTCAACTGGTCCTTGGACAATTAAAATGTGATTTACAGCCTTAAGTGGGGGGGGTGGGGTGTAAGAATTTCCGGAAACGCATAAAGACAACAAACCTGTTCTGGACGCCGCTCTGGTCACTCTTAACTCCAAAGAATATAGCTCCGACTATGAGGCCCAGAATGATGGTGACTACAATCTGAAGACAGAAACAATATTATAGCAGAGGTGCTTGTATCTAAACTGAACATTGCCCAAGGGGGCAGGTTTGGAACGTGCAAAATTAAACGGCACACCCTCCACTATGTTAAGGGCTCTGGTTATATAAAGTGCATTTGTTCCTGAGCCAGCTGGCTTTAAAACGAGGCTACTGGGGAGAAGATGAAGGAAATTAAACAAAAAACAATGTCTAGTTTTATGAAAAAGCTTCATCGTCCATTAAGTATTTTCTACTTTTACAAAATAAAATGTATAAACACAGGACTCCAAGTAAATCAGATTTAATGCAAACCACATTTAGTTTGACCTTCACATATCCAAAAACACAAACAAAAATGCGACCCTTTTAGTAAACTTTTTACCATTCAAACCCTGGGTACAAATTCCCTGCCAAAACATTTATTTGTACTATTTGTACATTTCAGAACAGTTATAAAGACATAAAAATAATAAAACATATTTGGAATTTTGCACTGACCAAAACAGACAATAAAGCGTGGGTTGGGACTCAGAAATTTGCTGGTTCGAATCCCGTGGTCAGCAGAGTACTGACCCACTATTGTACCCTTCAGCAAAGCCCTCAACTCCAATTACTCCAGGGACAGGCTGACCCTACAGTCTTCTCCAAACCATTTTCGTGAAATGGCCTCCTGGGATGCTTCTTTAGGTCCCACATACATGATTCATTGGCCCATTTTCATTCCTCCCAAATCATCTCTACTGTGTTTAGGTCAGGTGGCCAGGTCATGTGATGCGACACAATCACTCTCCTGTGTAGGCGTGCCCAAACTTTTGACTTGTACTTTAGCTGGGGTCACTCTGCCCATTTGATTCTGATGTTAAGAAATGTGCTTGGGAGTGTGGGGTTACAGAAGGACCAGAAACAAGTCTTTGATATAGAGACTCGCATAGCTCTGTTGAATTCCCATATTAAATCAACACTACGGCCACCTGACCCTGTCTCTGCACTTACGTTAATCTCAGATAACTGGCTCAATCGTGGTTCCCAGGATGAAAGGCTATGTTTAAAGGGTTAAATCATTTTCCCACCCAATTCCCAGTGTGTGGAAGTGCTGAAAGGGTCACAGTCCCATCATGTGAGAGCTTTAGCGAGACGTCATATCGCTTCGAATTCCGCCACAAGAGCCGACACCAAGGTCACGAAAGCTACTTAGTGAAAACTGGGGATATTATGCTTCATTTAGAGCTGATTAACAGCTAATAATTCTTAGGGAGAGTACAACTGATGACATTCGGTCGCAGAAGGTCCGTAACGAGCACAGAAAGTCTCCTGGTGTGATGTGGATCACAGAATTCCCTAATTAACACGCTGATTACTTTCAAGTCAGTTACTTGGCTAAATCCAGTCATAAGGTCATTAGTGATTAAATCCACCTCCTGTCTCTTTGATGCAGAATTTGTGATATCAGTCCAGTGGCTGCTTATAACTTTTGCAACATTACGGACCAGCTTAGAAGTAGTGAGAACTACAGATATTCAGGAATTCTGCAGACAGGAGACTCAACTCTGTATAATGTTGCTTCATGGTAAAACCTAATAAGTAACATAATTCTGTTTCCCACATTCAGTACCTTAATCACTGCGTCCCCTTGTCAAGCAAAGATATGGTAATTCATTTTCAGAAGTGTACCTGAGCTATGGAGGTCTGGGGATTGAGCATGAGGTTCCGGTATGCTCTCTTGAGAACCCAGAAAAGCTGGTGAAAAAAGGAGGTGTTGTAGGTGATGGTGCGTGACTTGGGCTTGCTGTTGTGCTCTCTGCCTTGGAGAATCTTCTCCAGTTCCTCCTTAGTGTCTCGGAAGTGAACGGAGTTCTGGAACTCGCTCACCAGACGCTCCTCTATGGTCTGTCTGAACTTGGCCTTCTCCGTGTCCAACTCTGGTAAAGCAGCATGACAGCGAACACCAGCCATTTAAATAATAAAAATGTACCCCAGTACATGATACCTTGTTTTAGGCTCTCAGGTTTCCATTTTCAGTGCTGTTAGAAGTTGTGTTGCTCAGTATACACAGATGTTCCCCAGGTTACAAAGGTCTGACTTTAGGATGGGTATGATAGTTCAATAAATTTAATGAGATATTCAACACTTCATTGTAAAATAGGTTTTGTGTTAATGATTTTGCCCAATTGTAGGCTAATGTAAGTGTTCTAAGCATGTTTAAGTTAGGCTAGGCTGGGCTACGATGTTTGTTACATTAGATGTACCGTATAAAGATATTTTCACCTTTATCGGAACGCAACCCCATCGTAACCCGGCGAGCATCTGTAGTCCGCTAAGGTTTAGTCAGGTGACTGAATTCACATTTAAACAAAGGACCTGTTTTTCATTAAGGATCTCAGTGTACCTTTTAATATACTGTACAATGACCTTTCTCTGAAACCTTTTTTTCCTCAGCTGCAGTATTATAATTAAAGTGCATAATGCATTCATTATATTTTATGACAGTGGACACGTGTACCTTCGTTATTCTGTATTTTGGTCAAAGCAAACGCTGTGGAATCTCCATTGATGACATCCAGGAAGAAATCGGCTGGGTTATCGTGGGTTTCACAAGGATACCCTGCATTGGGAGATTCAGAAACACTTGTCGTACCACAGGGCTTTGAAACTCCAATCCCACAGTTGTATACATCAATGGAAGTGTTCTGGGGCCAGTTTTTTTTATATACAAATTCTTACAGCCTGCCTTACCAATATTAGTGAAGTAGTCCAAAGCACTTTGAGCTGGTCCATGATAGACTAACTTGCCACTGACTAGTAGAGTCAAAGAGTCAAATAGCCGGTAAATGGAGTAACGTGGTTGGTGGATGGACAAGATTATGGTCCGTCCCAGACTGGACATTCTGGGGGGGGGGGGGAAATTCAACTGAATCTCTGAAACAACTCAAAAATCCTCAAGTGACTGGCAACAGATTGTCTAAAGTCAATTGACGTAGACATGGCAAAATGACTATGCCTAGTTAACCAGGAAATCCAGCAGTATACCTTTTCAGTAGGAGCAGGACAGAGTTTGCAGTACTGGCATCCAGACCAGTGGTTGGCTCATCAAGGAACAGAACCGGGGGATCAATGATGAGCTCCATCCCAATAGCAGTTCTCTTCCTCTCCCCACCGGAGATTCCCCGGATCATCTGTGTCCCTACCTGCACAGCAGAGCACGTATGGTCTGAAGGAACCTCCTGTGATGTACATTTACGCACCTTGAACATTCAAAGGGCAGCAGAACATGCTATCTACCTTGGAGTCAGCCACTTTGGTCAGGCCCAGCTCCTGGATGAGGTCAGCCACCCGACCGTCCTTCTCCTTCTGGCTCACGGAGTTGGACAGCCGCAAGGCAGCACTGAAACGGAGGTTCTCCCTTACGGTGAGTGTGCCCATTAACACGTCATCCTGGGGGGCCACAGAGCATCACTGTCAACATGCCCCTCCCGGGCTACCAAGAGGCAAAAGAATGAGATCTACAGGGTCAACAGAACTCATCCACAGAGAGGAGGGAATGGGTTGGCAGGAGGGCATCCAATTCTGTGATTTTACTCTTGAGTACTTCAATCAAAATGAAAAATCTACAGTACAAGTAGCACAGAGGTTAAGGAACATGCTTGGTTTGAGTTCTAGAAGGAGCTTTATGAGGCGACTTTGAGTTGGGCCCTTAATTGGAATCCAGGTTCTATGCATCTGGACAAACAGGTAAAATTCAAAAGTTGCCTTGAATAAAAGCATCAGTGAAGAAAATGTACCAGCCAGCCAGAAAGTGTCATTTATAGATCCTATACATCCATACTCTCAAAATGATGTGTCTGTCTGGACCTTTGCCAGCTTCTTATAGCCAGTTATCATTGTTAATGAAAACTAAAAGCTACAAGAAAATATTTTAGTAAACAAATAAAATATGAATTTTTTTTTACTAAAACAACCATAAATACTGCTTTGGAAACTAACTGAAATTAAAACGAATGTCAAATTCTTTGTTAGTATTTAAAAAAAAAAAAAAAAAACTAAACTATCTACAGTAAAAGTTCTCATATCCAGCACCGTGAAGCTCTGCTGGATAGTTGAATTTTCAAGACAGCTGATTGTTACTTTTTAGAAAATGAATTATAACACATTCGTTAGACATATTTCAATCCTTTTATACACACATAAATGACAATTGTACTGTTACATTGGATGTTATAGGACTAATATAGTGTGCTTCTCCATAGGCAATTTACTGTAAAGTTTTAATATAGTATTACTAAATGTACATTTTTTATATTGATATTATGCCAGTAATTTGAACGCCGGATAACCAAGAGCTTTTGCTATAGCTAAAGTAATGATTTGTTTATCTTCATTGACCATTAATAATACCTGGAACATGTTTTGCCCATTTTAAGGACATCAGTACCTAATGTTGCCAGAGTCGGTGCCCATCTGACCCTCTCCCATGTGTCTTGTCCCCATTTGGCCAGCAGGTGTCGCTGGCCATCCTGCTTGCCCCTCTCTGTCTTGGAGTCCCTCAGTCCCTACTGTGTTACCCCACTCCCTGGGCCGCCACGTACCTCAATGGGTCGAGAGGCTAAACCCCTCTAGTCATGCCTCACCTGTTGTTTCATGTATATTGGTTTTATATTATCCAATATATTATTTTATATTGATATTGTTTTTTCTATGCCCTTGCTTTGTGTCCCTGTTTTTTAGCGTACCTTACTCGTGCCTTGTTTAATTATGTTGTATTTTTGTTCATAGTCTCTCCCCGTTGTTAGCCCTCAGTATTTGTTAATGTGTCCTAGTTCCAGTGCTTGTTAACTGTAATTTGTTCCAGCTGTTTGCTGTCCCGTGCCTTTACTGATTGGTTATTTTGGTTATGTTCCAGACCTGCCCCTTGTTAGCCCTTGTCATCTGTGAGGATTTAAGGGCCTGTCCTCATTCTGTTCTTTAGTCTGTCATTGTGGTTGTTACCGAATGCTTGTCTCCCAGTCCTGCTCCCAGTTTTGCTCCAGTTCCCCGATTAGTGTTTTCTTTGTGAATAATTTTGTTAGTTTCTTGTATTACCCGTTTTGGTTTTGACCGCTCCTGGTCCCTTTATTTTAATGGTTTCTGCTTTGCGTTCTTTTGAGTTTAGTAAAATCTTTTGTTTGTGGTACGCTGCTCCGTGGATCATCTCTCTTTGCTTTGTCAGGCCCTGCCTTGACAAATGTACACTGTGTATTCATGTAGGCTTCTTTAAAGATCAAACACATAAAATAGCTCGACAACTTTTGGCCATCCCTAGAAATAAAATTACTGAAACTTAGACTGCAACTAAAACATATAAAAACTAAACTAAATATATTTTAACTAGAGCAATTTCCTCCAGGATTAATAAAGTTAATCTTCTGATTCTGATTCTATATTATTAAAATAAAAAATAAAACCACACTGAAAACTAAACCATTTCAAATGAAAATTGAGAATAATGTAATAAAATTAAAAAGTATAACAATACAGCTTATAATCATGTTTCCCGGCTTTGAAGAACCGCCCTCACAACATACCATGATGCTGCATTTTTGTTTGGCTAACCATTAGGAATGTGTTACATAATGTTAACTTCCTGTCTTTGTCAGTCCACAACAGTGCCAAGCCTTCCTTGTCACAATACATGTACCATTACCTAAAAACAACCAAAATGTACTTCTCTGATTTTCCACATATTTACCATCTGTATAAATCTAATTATTCTTCTCTCACTTCTTAGTATATTAGAAATCTATATATTGTATTTTTTACACAGTACACATCTCTACCAGCAAGAGTTGGGGACTCGAGTTTGCAACTTGGACTCGAGTCGCTCTAAAATTGACTTTCAACTTGACATGCAACTCGTTACTTTTTGGCTCTAACTTGACTCCGATTCATTGATAGCGACTCGTGAACAATAAGAGTCTTTAGAGATTGTTGATACTTCTTGGCATCACGCCTTAAACACACTTTTTCTGTTTTGCCACTAGCTCAAATTGGGGACCCGATTGGACAAAGAGCGGGATATTCCGAGTGTTATTTTACACTATGTAGGTTATGTATAATTTATGACAGAGGTTAAGCAACGTCTATTTTTAGGCCATCTAGTGTAGTTATACAGTAACACAGATCGGCATAGATTGCTATAAATCTGATAATTTAGCAGTTATGTCCCAAAAACATTTCTGACATACCCTTCCAAGTCAAGCTTTCTTACAACTTAAAACCTGCACCTCCACCTTTTCATTGTGCCCTGCGTACCGTGTGTTTCTCGGATTTGCATTACGCATTCAAATTTAACAGTTTTTAATACAATAAAAACATAAAACACCAGGAAATAATTTGATTGAACAGTAATATCACTGACCACGCACCCGTGACTAAAGGAGTAGCAGGACAGCACACGTTAACTTGTTAGCATAGCATATGCATGTACTTTAGCGGCACGACAAACGGGGTCTTGGTTATACTCATTCATTAGCCAATCACATCACTTTAAGGTAGCTGGGGGCGGAGTCCGGCATGGTTCGGTCTGGTTGCCACATACACCGGAAGCTTCTTTTTTGTTAATCATATCGGGAAAGGTTTCCACTGTGTGTGTTTTTATAAAAATCTGTAACTGCTATAAAAAAATAAAAAATGCCAAAAGTATTTTGTTCGGTTACTTATGGTTAAGGTTAGGGCTGGGTAGGGGTTAAGATTGACATTGTTGAGATTAGGGTTTTCCCCATAGAAATGAATGGAGAGTCCCCACAAAGATATAATTACAAACCTCTGTGTGTGTGTACATAGTTGATTGTAATGTTTGGACCTTCTTTGGGCTATGTTTGTAATTGTTCACACTAATTAAAAGTTTACCTGTTCTGCTGAAGGGATGCCTTCATTATAATGTTAAATTTGAGAAAGTATTAGTCTTAAAATCTACATGAGAAAAGTACTTAGGCTCTTACAAAAATTTTATTGCTTCAAATCCATTTGAAATAGCGATTACCTTGAAAATGTATACAAGCTTATTGGACTATGAGACAAGCAGTTTTTGAACTTTTCAAGTGATGATTCCCATTTAGTCACATCAGTTGCTAATAGAAAAAAAATAAATAGGTGGTTGCATTTTTGATAAATAGCACGTCAAATTAGAACCACGATGGAGACTTGAGACTATACTCAGACTCGTGAAAATCCCTGCTACCGGTCCGATGTGCGAAACGGCAGAAACGCTTTTCTTCCTCATCCATACCTGGACAACATATCCCGAAAGGCACTTGAAGTTCGGTGGTTGGGGGGCCCCATCGATCAGCACCTCCCCCGAGAGCCCGGAGGGGTCCTTCCTGGCTGCCAGGACATCCAGGAACCTTAGCAACACCAAGGTGAGTGCCAATCAGACCAAACATTTGCAACTGCTGAAAGGTGGGATGATACTACTGTACAGAAAAATTAAAGGCATGTCAAAGTCAACTGTGCTCTAGAATTTGGTTTTTATGTACATATTTTGAGAAGGTACTTACGAGGATTTTCCACCTCCTGTCGGTCCTAAAATTGCATTTAAACCTGGTTTCATGATTCCACTGCAAGTACAAGGATAGGACGTCAGTCACAATTCAACTTAAAAAAAAAAAAGGTCCCTATTTGAGTTACTCCCGGCTACCTTTTCATGCCATAATATGATGATCAGCTTGTAGATTGGAGGAGACAGAGATCACCAAGATAATTACGAATGGGGGCTGCATAGAAGAGTTACCTAACCAGGTATGTAGGACATGGCCTTTCACCCAGTTCTTGGAGAACTCTGGCTTGTTCTACACGCAAACACTTCACCTTAACATGCATATTAAAGTTTTATAAGAGCCATAGATGATGTGCTCATGCCAAATATATTCAATATGCACGTGTTTACACACAGTGTGTAGGATGTGACCAATGCTTGACAAGTTTAACTAGTAAACTAGTGACTAGGGAAAATTTTTGATGACACCAACCATGACCTAGTGCACAAGTATGATAGCAGTAATATTTGCCTGCAGGTCATTTTCAGATTCCTTAACTGGGGTGGGAAAAAAATGCAACCCACTAAAAACTACTGGAAAGGCTTGTGTCAGGTGGTCACATCTCTGCCTGCCTGTAAAATTTATTACCGAGAAATCATGCTTAATACTGAATAATTAACATAGTGGACTAAAAAAAGACCAGTGTAATTTGGTCAAGACCATTGTCACGGGCAGTACAGCAGGACACAGAGGGAACACCATCTAGCAGGGTGAAGTAACAACAACAACAACAGCAGCCCAACACCACCCACTCAGCAGTCAATAATAACTACTAGCTGAAGATAAAGGACCTGGATTGCCCTGACTCCATTAATAGACCGACTGCTCCAAACGAAGATCATGTGACTCGGCTATACAGCAGTCGCTACCTTCTGTCAATTCAGTGACATCCTATAACGCTAATTTCATTGGAGTCCAGTCAGTTAGCTACCCAAACACATTAGGTGTGTCTAATGCAGTACGTGCGATCATTCTTGCCGCTACTCAAAGCAAGCATGACGCAGAAGGCGCAGCACTAAGGAGATCGAGCGGCGCTCACTTCAGATTGACCAAGACCTCTTTGGTGATGCTCTTCTTTTTGCACGGGGGACCCATCTTTATCGTGACCTGGTACTGGATGTTGTGGAAGCTGACGACGGACCCATGTGGCATCTTGGTTTTTGTAATGATCTTTGGCTGGGGGGCACCATTGGTGTTTACGGTTTCCTCCAAGGGGACGTTCACCTGCTCTGACCCCTCCATCATCTGATAGCGGTTCCCCCTGTGGGGCCAAGAGAAGAACACATTTAGAAAATTAAATAAAAAACTGAAACACACACACACACACACACACACACACACACTTTTCCTTTACAATGTTTTATACACTTCAGCTTCACAGCTTCAGCTTTGCCTTTGTAAAATAGAAACTCTACAAAACTACTGCAAATAATAACCACAAGTAATGGTATGCCATAAGGATGATTTAAAGAAACAGTTAAAATTTGAATGCTGGTCTGTGAGGATTCAACTCTGCAGAGAAACCACAAATCCACGCATCGCCCTAAAATGTCAAATCGCACAGATATTCCATTAACAAATCAAACTCAGGAAAGGATCATGCCTTGAACATCAAATTCAGGTAATCATGCCAAATGTAGATTTCTAATTATAAATAACAGAAGAGTCACACTCTTCAGGACACTCTAGACTCAAAGAAACACTGTAGGCTCCAGAGGCTTGCAAGATAAGACAAACTGACCAATAACGGGGCTCCAAATTACATTTTACCACTAGCAGCACTGGTGCCCCTTACTAAATATCTTAGGAGAACAAACACAAAAATTTAGGCACACCACTTAAATTGACGGGCAATGAAACACATTCACAAAAATATCAATCTTAACTGTATTATTGATAAATCCTTTGGTAATAAACATACTGTAACATACAAACTGCTCTTATCTGCTATGATTGTCCATTAATGCGTCTATGCATGTTCTGCCAGTTGACCTTGGACCCCCCAGGGTATTTTTTCCTCCCTACTTGGGAGTTTTTGGTTCCTCTCCTCCATAGTTTTCTTTCTTTCCTTTCTTTGTCTTTCCTTTTCCCTGTTTTTGTATTGTTCTTTCTTAATGGGGTTGTAATGTATCACAGCGCACCCATGTAAAGCGCCTTGGGCCAGCTCTGTTGTGAAAGGCGCTATATGAAAATTATTTGAACTTAACATACAATGTACAGAAACACTGTGAAACTTTATTTTAAAAGGGGAAAAAAAAAAATCAGAGTGAAGTAATGCTTTAAGTGGAAATATATCATTAAGTTAAATTGTGCTTTTTAAAACAAAGAGAGAATACTTATGGAAAGGACAATTTGACTTTAGTTACTCACTTACATATCACCCAGACTACCTTATATCCAACAGGTTATCCCACCAAGCAAAGACATCCTGCTTCGGGAAACAGGCTCCTGATGTTTCATGTTATATTCGATTAAAGTTTAAAAAAAAAAGAAGAAAAAAAGTCGCATATAAAAATTAGTTCCACTGAACCCAAAAATGGTCGCGAAATCCGACTAACTATTCGCAGACTTGAACCCTGACATAACCTTTCCCACTAACCAGTGGCCTGTACTACGAAGCGGGGTTACTGGATTATCGGGGTAACTTGTCGGATTTAAGGTAGTATGGGCAAAATGCAAGTGAATGAATATTAAGTCCATTTCATCTTTGGTACCTT
>JAODLD010000091.1:1117185-1130546 GCA_026781065.1 Mormyrops boulengeri
AGTTTATGGCAGCTCGGCCTTAATTGTGCCTCCTTGGGCTTCACTCAGCTGAGTTTCATTCACTTTCCAAGCACATCGTTTTCCCCAGGATTTGCTCGTTAGATCAGTGTTTCTCAACCCAATCCTTGGGAACCCCTAGACGGTCCATGTTTTTACTCCCTCCGAGCTCCTGGCCAGGCAGTCCAAAATATGGGAGGGAGCAAAAAAATGGACTGTCTGGGAGGGAGCAAAAACATGGACTGTCTGGGAGTCCCCAACAACTGTTAAACGGAGCTTGACTAGATACCGGCTAAAACAGTCCATAAACCAGGAGAGAATAAACACGCTTGGAGACTGGATGCGGTGAGAACACTCAAAACCTTTGTTTATTGGTACAGGTGCAGCTTAAATAGGAAATCATATGGCATAGTCACATGATCACATGGCATAGTCACATGACAAACATACCTGAGAGGAATCCACAATAATTGGGAGCACACCCATTAGCCAATCAATCAATTAACAAGAAGCAGTTGGAGAAACATTGCATTACATCTATTTATTTACCCGAGGCATTAATTCGCAGACACTTACAATTATTCATATATATATACAATCACATTAGCTGCAAATATAAAAATCAACACAGAATCACGTCACAATAAAAGAAACACAATAAATATGTGTTGGACTAATTCCAAGGTAGTATGGATACATATACAATACAGTAATGTTAATTAGTTGTATAAGAACCAGAAATATTGCACACTATTTAATTTCATTTTATTTACTTTGTTGTTTCTTTAGTTTGTTCATAATGAAAAAAAACCTTCTAAAAACAGTAGACATTTATTCAGATGCATATGTCTGTAGATCTTCTATAGTGACAAAGTATTAATCTGCGAGTATAATGGTGAATAAATATTGATTATACATAGTCTTTTATTAATAAATTAATTTCGTCTAGCAGTTGTGGTGTGTATGACTGATCAGGTTTTCTTTCCGTTGCATTATCTGTGACAGGGGCGGTAAAGATTTAGGGCCACATGAAAGCATATCATATTTGGCCCCCCAGTCCAGACAATACAATTATTTTCCAATTTTTTTAGGACCACTCCGGAACCCTTCGTCCTAACTTTCCCTCTCCTTACGGCGTCCCTGACCTGTGATACGGAACGAGAACGAGTATCCGTGTTATTACGGTAGTGGATAATTAGGGGGTTTAGTCCATAATTAAGCAAGTGAGTGTGTGTCGCTCTATAACTGATGTTTATTGTGATCACACTTCTGCTTCGTCTCCGAGCCCGTAAGTACAGTCCAGCGTAAAAGATATAACATGACGTCATACCTGCCATTGCAGGTCCGTTACAGAAACAACAATATTAGAAAGAAAAGCTCGATTATGCTCTTAACTGAAATGGAACTAAGCTGTAAAAGGATTACTAGGATTTTAAAGTCTTCTATAGACATACATACTGCAGGATTTAGAAACACACTCGCATGTCCAGTTAGTGGTTTCAGTGATTCGTCAGTAACTATATAGATACAATCATCCAGAACTTTTGTCGAGTTTACTGTAATTACAGTATAACATTCTTGTTCAGTGTCTGTTATTTATCGCTTCCTTGTCGGACCTGGGTTAGGTCGTTTACTGACGATAAGAGGTAACGAAGATTTATGCCAATTATAAGATACATTTTAATCATGGATTAAAAATTCCAAATAATAATTTAAGCTGTATTTCCACTGTGATGGGTTGGTACCCCCCTCCTGGGTTCTTCCCTGCCTTGGTGCTCCGGACCCCCCGCGACCCTGAATAGGAGAAGCGGTTGCAGAAAGCGGATGAATGGATGGATGGATCTTTTCTCTTGCAACCGGGATCCCGAGATGTTTCGTCGTGCGCTGGGACCGCGCAACGCGCTGTACCACTACATGCTCCCCGACCTGACCTGACCTGACCTGATATTTTTCGAAAAAAAATTCCCATTAAAAATAACTTAATGATTATGGCGTTGATGATAATGGTGGCCGTCCGTATGCTTGATTAGAGTGATAATAATGACGGTGGGCATTATGATGATTATTAACAATGACAATGACGGTGAAGATGATGCTGATAATGAACGGCAGGGGCGCCCCCGTCCCGTCCCGTCCCGGCGCGGCCCCGCGCGCACCTCTGCCGGATATCTGTGACGGACATGTCACGTGATCAGTGACGCGCGCCGATAATCTGCATCGCGACTTCCTTGTTGTCGTCGAGCTTGACCAGCGATCCGGGAGTCCAGATGATCAGGTACGAACTACAGGATTCCGCTGCCGTTTTTAATGCTTTATTTATCCCATCCCCGGTTACGGATTGATGTAGCTTTTGGCCTCTCTCTGGGGAAACTGGCCCGGAGCGAGGGGGGGACCGCGACGCCCGAGAAGCTTTGGGCTGCCCGGAGATGGAGCTGCCTGGGTGTTAGAGACGGTCGCCTTCTGGTGTTCGGCCAGTTCCCTGTCGCACGGCTGTATTCCCGTGGGTCTTTTTCGGTCAAAGCTGACTAAGTGACTCCCGCCCCTCTATAACGGGCGGATTTCCACTGGAGGGGCGAGTCTGCCGGTGGCGAGTCCGCCTCCCCGGCGCTGGGTAACGGCGTTAGCTTGTTAGCCAGAGCCGCGAAACGGGCGCCCCTGGTTAGCCCGTCGCATCGGCCCGGCCGCCCACAGTCCAGTTTAGTTTAGTTTACCTTACTTTGGTTAACTTACCGCTGTAAAATGGCACCGTTAGCCGGCTGGTTAGCCTGCCTGTCCGTGTCTCCGCTTAACGCCCCTGTTAGCTTGGAGGGTAGCCGGATACCTACCTTGGGAAATGGCTTAATTTTTCCTAAAAGACTAAACTAAAGAGACTAATTACCTCATGAATAACTAACTGGAAGATTGTGCTTTATTTAGCCGGGAGCCCTATTTGCGTGCTGATCTGGTTGTCATTACCTTCGTATCTACCTGCATGCATAATTTTAAATTCGCTTCTTTTCGGTTTACAATCCCTGAAACGTATCTGAAAATGTACGAGGATGCGCTGTAAAATAGACACGGTGTTTTTAATCCTGTAAAATACGGAGTTTTATACGAAGCTGACGTGTTTCGTATCAGTGTTTTTTAACTGCTATTGTCAGTGTTTATTAATGAATTGGGAACTTTGAGTACTCACGTATACCCGTGATAAATGCTGTTCAGCCTTGGTTATCTCCTCTGTTGTTATTTTCAAATGTGGTTTATGTACAGAAACAACCGGATGGCATCAGATCCAAGGTCGTCATCACGAGCAGTGGGAATCAGCTGATTCAGTTGGTGAAAGAAACTGGAAGTATAATGTAATATAACCTACAGTGCGAATGACGACGAATTAGAGTTGTGGAGGGAGAAAGAAACTTCTAATTTTCGTATTTTCACTGCCTGAATAGTGGCGTTTTAAAAGCGTATTTCTTCTGTCTTGCTAAATAACAGCCCTGAAGATGCTGATGACCTGCCTAAGGGTTGCAATATGGCGAAAGTTATCGGATGGAAATGAGCAGCGATCAATTTGGGATCGAATATGATCCGATTTACCACAAAACCCAACTTATCTTTAAAGGCAGCTAACCGGACTGAGGTTATTTAGTTTGTATATTGGTCTGTCTGTCTATCTATCTTTACAAACGGCACGACTGCTTCAATGAGAATTGTACAGGTGCTTATCTTTGTGATTCTCACCACGGTTTCTGTACCATGTAATCGGCGGGCTCATTAAAAATAGTGAAAGGCATTGCATCAATTTCGCGAAAATTCAGTCGTTAAGTGGCAAAAATACGATTCCCAGACAACCGAAATGTTTTCCGTATAATTTTAGCAATTTCACCTATATACATTTTTAGTAAGCATATCGTATGTGGAATATTATCATTCTGACCCATCGATTTTAACGGGAATAAGAATCAACTTAACATTACCCCTGTTTCTGTTGCTTCCGAGTGAGGGGAGAGAGAAACGATCCGGAAGGTCAGCCTTACAGACTGGATTTTTTTTTTCGTTTTGTAGGAGAGATCCAAGGGCGCAGATTTGGGTATGGACGGTAGGGACCAATGTTGTGCGCCTACTGTGTGTGTTTAGAGGGGCGGGGGGTGCGGGGCTGAATTGGTTCCTATTATAAGGCTGATGGTTGAATCAAGATTTGCAGATGATGGAGTTCTGGGCGTCAAGAGAGGCTTTCTTTTCCCATGCACTATCCTTTCTATCCTTCCCATGCCCCTGTGATGTTAGATGTATTTAGTACCTGTGTCTCCCAAGTTTTTGTGGAAAGACATTTTCCAGAGTGCACTGTTCATACAAGGTTTGAGATATGGGACCACCACTTCTGTGATACTCTGCACTGAAAATTAAATGCATGCTTTCATGACCACTCGGCATTGAAATATGTTCAATGGAAACCGTTTGCTTCTCCACCTTTGAATGGTATGCTGTTGCATGCACTTTTATTTTGATCCTTAGCATTTTTAACACCCTTTATCCAGATTAATGCTCAGAAAATGGCATTTTAAATCCAATGAAATTTTCAGTGCTGTGGTAGCCCTGATCAGATCAAATGTCCTTCTGCAGTGGCCCGAATGTAGGTCTAGTTTGCTGTGGAGTTGATGGTGCTTCTGCACAGCTTGTGACTTCGTGGTTTAAACTCTAATTAGCACATACCAGTCTTCTCTGCTCTATCTAGACCCTCGCCTGCTGTGGCAGTCTGACAGACATCTCTGCCAGAAAAACGTTGCACTGTTATGTTAGGCTTATTTATACACTAGGTGAAGATGGCCTTCTGGGACTGCAGGAAAGTTAACAAATATTTATACGTTTTTCGTGATGTAGACTTTTTATATTTGAGTGTCGTTACTGTGGTTGTTTGTTGAATTTTCCCTTATCAGGAGGAGGACTTTTAAAAACTTTTAAAAGACTGTTCTATTCTAAAATGGATATTGGTAGTTTTATACTGAAATAAGTGTGATCTGAAGCTCAGCGCATTTTACCGCCAGCCATGCGGTGCTGGGCTCTTGGCTGCATGCTTACCTCAGTACTGGAGCTGGGAGCTGCCGTGTGGTGACCTGCAATCAGCCAGGGGGTGTCCTAAGCTGTGGGTTAATCAGGGTTATTTTTTTTTAATATTATAAATGTGGTATGGTTTTGTGCTCAGTTAATTGTGTAGGGTGGCCTCTAATCACGTGCCAGTGTGCGGTCAGCAGGCCTGCGGTCAGATGCCCCTTGCTGACTGGTCCACAGCAGCAACTCTTGCCCAAAGCTATGGCTAAAATGAATGATTAACCTGGAGGGGACCCGCAGTGACCTCTCAGCCTGCCTTCACAACATTCTGCTGTGGCTTGTTGAGTTTGAGAACCAGAAGAGAAACTTTAGTATTCGGTGTTTTTACGCCCCCCCCCAAATCTCCTTGCAGGTTGTGAGAGTTTTTTATTTTCTCCCTCTATGTAGTTATGAGTCATCTGATATAGCTGTAATTCCTCCCTCCCTCCTTTAGGCCTACTGTCTGCCCTAAAGAGAGTGGACGGGGCCTCCAAACTTAAGGCCTCCCCAGCCCTGAGCGACCATGCTGTGCTGGGGCAGCACGGCGGCGGGCCAGCTGGGCCTGGGCGACACGGGGCCCACGGTCCCCGAGCCAAGCGGCTGCCGAGCCTTTTTCGGCCGTGGCCTAAGAGAGGTGGCCTGCGGTGGGAGCCACTCACTGTTCCTGTTGCAAGATGGCAGCGTCTACACCTGCGGCTCAAACAGCTGCGGCCAGCTGGGTCATGGGAAGGCCAGCGGCATCCCAGGTACGTCCGTCCCCGAAAATAAACCTCGCTCCCCGCACCGGGGCGCTGATTAGTTACAAATGGCAGCCCAAGGAAAACGAATGTAAATAAACCCAGACATGTCCCTGGCCCTCAGCCAAATAAATGTACCTGCTTATGGCTACTGATAAAGAAACCACGTGAGTTGTGAATAGCTATTTGTGGAACGACAGGTTTTGTGGGGCCGAGGATGCTTTCGTTAAAGGCAGAGAGATGTGACTTTTGTCTAAGACAAAGTAGAAGCTGCCTGGGGTAGGTTTTCCTGCATTTGCACCTTTCTGCCAATGCCACCGTGCAGGATCCGTTTTATGTACATAGTCAGACTGGGGAGCTGGTCTTAACTCAGTTATTGTTACTGCTGTAACCTGTGAACCTACGCCTGGACGGTAGCATTGGTTCATTGCACCATCCCTGGGGCTGTGACCGTATTTGCTGACTCCATGGTACTCTGGGATATCGTGGGGTATTTTGGGATGTTCCACCGTCCTCACACGACTCTGAGAGATGCTGTTCATTTAGATGTTAGCTGTAGGAGAGGGCATGTGTGATGAGGTGAACAAGAATCACCCGGATTGCACATACAACCATTCTGCGTTAGAAAATAATGTACAGATTAGGCATTTCAGTGAAAATCCACAGATGAAACGGTCAGTTATACACTATATGGACAAAAGTATTTGGAAGCATATAATTGGTATGCATATCAAGATATTTTGGACAATTCTGTGCTACCAACTCTGTGGGAACAGTTTGGGGAAGTCCCTTTTCTGTTCCAGCATGACTGTGCCCCAGTGCACAAAACAAGGTCTGTAAAGACAGGGTTGGGTGAGTTTGGTGTGGAAGAACTTGACTGGCCTGCACAGAGCACTGACCTCAATCCCATCGAACACCTTTGCGATGAATTCCAACAGAGATTGAGCCAGGCCTTCACATCCAGCATCAGTGCCTGACCTTGCAAATGCTCTCCTGGATAAAATTCCGGTGAAAAATTCCCACAGACACACAAAAGTCAGCTGACACACAAGAGTGGCAGCTGTTATAACTGCAGAGGGGGGCCTAACACCATATTGATGCCTATGGATGTAGATTGGGATGTCATGAAAGTTCCTGTAGATGTAATGGCCAGGTGTCCTAATACTTTTGTCCATATAGTAGAGGAGGGGACTCGAGTCACAAATTTGATGACTTTTGACTAGACTCGGCAAAACTGATGGAAAGACTTGGACTCGACTTGGAATTGAGTGCAGTGACTTGAGACTTGGACCAGACTTGGAGCCTATGACTCGAAGACTTGAGGTTATGGTCCCCCCCCCTCTGTATATGATATCATTAATTTTATAATATCTGTGTATATTAATTCTATGCTTTCTGCGTTTTCAACTGGCTGAATTAACAGTTTCCTGAGAGAGTTTGTTGGAAAGATGCATCACTCCCTGCATATTGAAGGACATAAACTGTGTGAAGACGACCGTTGAGTAGACATACTTTCAACCTGTCTCTGTCTTTAAAGAACATATCCCATGACATACTGTGGCGTTTTTTTGCTGCAGCAAGTTTTAATCACTAATGGTAAAAAAACACTGACATACAGGTGACTGAGGTAGGGACTCAAGTTACATGACTCACAACTCGACTTGAATTCGAGTCACAAATTTGATTTAACTTGTGACTTGACGGCAAAAAAAAAAAAGACTTAGGCAAATGACTCAAGACTTGACTCAGACTGCAATGTTTGACCTCGAAACTTGATTTGAACTCTCCAAGGAATGACTTGTGTCCATCCCTATGATATAGCGTATGTCTGAGCGTATATGTGCTATGTCAGAAGCTTAAATAGGACTAACCAGTGGTTTCAGTGTTTATGTTTAAGTATTTGCTTAGTAATTGAGATGGCCTGTTTCCCAAGGCTGTGAGATTCTGCATTTAGACATAATCAGAGTATGAAATCGTTTAGGTAGCTGGCCAGGTGGCGACCTGAGTGAGCTGTGATGCCCCCTGCTGGTGTGCATATATGGGGACTTGGTGATGGTTTTTCTGCTCGCTTTTCAGAGCTGGTCGGGGCTCTAGATGCACAGAAGATCGCGGCGGTGTCCTGTGGGCGCTCCCACTCGGTCGCTGTAAACGACCAGGGCCAGGTCTTCACCTGGGGGGCAGGTGGTGGGGGCCAGCTGGGCCTGGGCACTACGGAGGAGGCCGTCAGAGTCCCCAGGTGGGTCCGTGTCCTGCACCCGCTCACAGATGGATGGCATAAAGTGAGACGTTTGAGCCCCTGGGTCTCTCTCTTCCTTTGGTCACCTAGGTTGGTCAGGAAGTTGTGTGAACATCGCATCTCCCAGATCATGTGTGGCAACCAGCACTGCATTGCACTTTCTAAAGGTAATGACCTAATGGACAGCTTTCCCCGTTCCTAAATGACGACGCTTTGTCAAAGCTGACTTTCGACCCTATTCCTGTTCAGACGGCCAGCTCTTTACGTGGGGTCAGAATTCCAGCGGTCAGCTTGGTTTGGGAAAGGCTCACCCAAGCACGCCATCACCGTTGCCCCTCAAGTCCCTGTCGGGCATCCCCCTGGCCCACGTTGCCGCCGGGGGGGACCACAGTTTTGCCCTGTCCCTCTCTGGGGCCGTCTTTGGCTGGGGCAGGAACAACGCAGGGCAGCTGGGACTCAATGATGAACAAGGTAGGTAGGATTAGGGTTAATGTTACACGTGCCAAGAAAATGTTACGATAAAACCACTCTTACCTGATAGTTAGTAGTTTAGTGTACAGGTTAAAGACTGGAAGGTTGGTAGTTCATATCCATTGGTGCTATGTGCACAAACTCGAATCGCCTCATATTCTTAGTAAAAATATTCCCAGATCAAGTTCCTTGTTTGTACAGTCATAGTACCTTGGTGTGCTTTCATGCTAAGATGAACATGTGGCGCTGTGTTTCCCGTGATCATTTCCAAGACCGCGCCGTTCCCTGTCATATCAAATTCCTGCGGTCGCAGAAGGTGGTGTACATCAGCTGTGGAGATGAGCACACGGCCGCCTTGACGAAGGTATGCCACCCACGCTCTCGTTAACATGATGTCAGCTTGTGGTGTTGTTTTCTCAGTTTGCTCGCTGGTGTAGATCCTGTGTATCACATGTTCCCAAAGCTTTGTTGAGGTTCGGGCCTGCGATCCATCTTCGTCCCATTTGCGCTTAGCAGCCCATATTTTTTGTAACTGCCTTGTCGGAGCTCTGCCAAAGATTATACATGAACCACTGGCCCCTCCTCAACAGGATGGGGGCCTTTTTACTTTTGGGGATGGCTCACAAGGGCAGCTGGGCCATGACTCCACCAACAACGAAGTCCTCCCCAGACGGGTCCTGGAGCTCATGGGGAGCGAGGTGTCGCAGATCGCCTGCGGAAGGTGCGTGACGGCTGACCGCACTGGGCACACATAGCTGCTATGTCTGCCACTCGCCCTCTGCTCTGTTTTGAAGGGTGTTTTTTGTATTATGTATCAGAAACATGAACCCTCATTTAACCACAACCCTACTTTATCACAACAGCTACATCACTAGCACTTGCCGAGCCCTGAGAAAGCTGGGAAGGTTTTTAATGCAGCCACTATCACAAAGCACTACAGCACGGCGACTCTTAAGCATGAAATCTCTTGCCATTTCCCTGTTTGCATGGGTCTGTGTCGGCAGCTTGATTACCCGGTTGTTTTAGCTTGGCGCTGCCATGTTTGTCATCTCGTGTTCCTTTCCAGATACCATACCCTGGCTTTCGTGCCTTCTTCTGGCGTGGTCTACGCATTTGGCTGCAACGCCAAGGGCCAGCTGGGCACAGGGACCCGGGGCAGCACCAGCTGCCCACTGCCCATTAAAAGCAGTCTCTTCCATAGGGGATCCCCCACCACAGGTGACATTTGCACTGTTTTCCTCATTTTATGTTGGGATAGATGTTGGGTGTGGCCGAATTCTCAAGTCTAGGCAATGAATAAGCAGAAATGGAAACAGTCTGGTTTGTATCCAACCCATTACATGAGCGGGCCCTCGATTTTAAAGTAACTTGCAAATGAAGTCAAACTATATGCCCGTCAGCTTCCCGTGACATGAATTGTCAGGGGTCACTATTTACGGTCCCCAGTAACCAATTTGCGGAGCTCAGCTCATGAGCATGAATTCCGGAATCCCAGGCCCCGCTCTTTCGGCAACATCTCCACGAATTTTCTATTGTGGTTGGACCGTTGACAGTATGGAGGCTCTGTGTATGGATGAAAAGCTTTTTTTTGGGTGTGCTTTCACATGTTGAGACAAGTCTCTCGTTGAGTGAGAACAGGCACAAGGGCTTTGATCTGTTTCTTTAAAAAAAGTTACGTGTTTGAAATTTTATTTGTCGAGTGTGATATGCATTAGAATATACTTTGTGATCATGATATGTTGTGCTTACTATCGTAAGTGGATTTAACGTATAGCTAAACTATTAACGTATGCCCTGAATACTACTTAAACATGCCCCGTTATCAAACATGGAGATGTTTACTAAATTTGCTGTCCATCTGTTTCTTTCTGTAGAATCTGGAATTTATGCCGTTTTCAAAATTCATTGTGGAGGAGACCATAACTTTTTATTGTACTCCAACCAGGAGGTAAGCTTCACTGGCAGAATATGCCGGAACACACTTTGCCGTTCTCTGGTTTGGTGACATTCCGGCGCCGTCCTGTTTGTAGGCATTGTGGGGCGGAAACGAGTTTTTGGCGGGGAGCTGGATTTATCCCAGAATCATGGGCTGAACCAGTGGTAGATAGAATTAATGTGGGTTTGGCTTCAAAGCTAAGATCTGCATGGGGTTTGGAGTTCCCGCGTTCTGTGATGAAAAGCAGGAATGAATACGGTCCATCGTATGGTAAAACGGAGGAATGTGGGTAGAAAGGCAAGCTGTGATTTGAAGTAGATTCCTGCCTAATCGTAGATTCCTGGCTGTTTAGTCCTTGAGGTGGTGAATTTGAGTGCAGTTGCACATTTGCATCACAAGGTGGTGCTGTCGTTCAAGCAGTAAGGCTGCAATGACCATCATTACATGGTAGTGTAAAGCAGGCCTTTTGTAGGTTGTTCCATGGTCGGTCTGATGTTTTCCGGGGCTGTGTTTCTGTTAACAGGTGCTGTGTTTTTTTGTGGCTAGCTGTCAGCCACACCGTGAGTGCTGGGAGAGTTCTAATCTAATTACATCCTCGCTGGCAATGCCAGCTCCGGTCTGTCACAGTGCGGCTGCGTGCGGTTCTCGCTCCATCAGCACATCACGCCTCCGCTCCTCTCTTCCCCACAGAGCTGTGTGCCCCCCGAGGACTATCGTGTTATCAACGCCACCAAAAGCATCTCGATCATTAATCACGAAAGCCTAAACGCATGGAGGACAAAGCTGGTGGACAGCACAGACTCCAGCATCACCAAGTAAACATTTCAGCTCCATTATGATGCTTTGACTTTGACCTGTAATGCTGCAGCATTGTTCTGCTGCTGTTGACTTTCTCTGTCAGACAATGATGTTCGTTCCACTTCTCTCACGTGCAGTAATGTTCCCATATTTACTTTCTAGCGACATCATTCTTCTCCTTTCTTCAGCTGCTTGCTGGAATGCCAGTTTCCTGGACCAGAGGTCAGAATCTCAGTGGTTCATAGCCATTGTTTGTTTTTGTTTTTCTTCGGTTTTGTCCCAACTGGTTGGAAATGGTTGCTTGCTGGATTTTGGAGTGTGAATACCTGAATGTTGTTGAGGGTCTTTTTTTTTTTTTTTTTACTTTTTTATGTTCTTTAAGGAAGTTGTTTTGTTGGAATTTCATTTGAGATTGCTGCTGTCCCCATTAAAAACATATGACAGCACAATATACAGTAGAGTCTCGCTTATCCGACATTCTGTATTATCCGACGTCCCACCGCAAAAAAAAACGCATCAATCGGCAACAAGAACTGCAAGTTGTGAGCGTCGTCTATTTTTTGTTGCTCCGGACTCTACCCCAGCTAATTAGTTACCCCGACTGTACAGTGGCGCGCCCGTCTACACTATGACTCATGTGTCTGTCATTCGCCCCACCCTCACTCACTCACTGTCACAACTCACTACTCAGTGCAGTGCAGTTTATCACCGTATGTGGATCGGTTTATCGTCTGTTACGTGCATATGTGTCTGTGTGTGTTAATTTGACAATGTTGTTTAAAAGTTGAAATTTAAAAGTACAGTAGTATGGCGACGAAAAGAAAGAAAGTCGTCGTATCGATGGAACAAAAACTTGAGGCAATCAAGAGGCTGGACAAGGGAGAGACAATGCAGAAGGTAGCTGACGACTTTGCCGTTGGACGGGTAACAGTAGGAGACTGGAAGAAGAAACGAATAGAAATAGAAAAATGGTGTGCATCAAGAGTTACGGAGGATGCAGTAAAAGAAAGGAAAACTATGAAAACGTGACTGAAAAAGTTAGTGAAGCTTGTTGTTTTGTTGTAAAACATGATTATTGGGTTCATAATGTATAAAATTATAACATAGTTTGTGGCTTAATAAGCTTTGTCTATTATCTGATATTTTCGCTCATTCGACGTTCTGCCGGCCCCTTTATGTGGGATAAGCGAGACTCTGCTGTATGTCAAAAGTGCCATTAGTGGCTGATATCTAAAAGTATCAAAGTAGACACTTTTTAATTAGCATATTAAAATTGATTAAGAATAACCAATGGTCTGGTTCCACTCCCCCCCCGAGGTGTGAGGCAACAGAGTAGCCAATGAGCTCCCATGTGATGATAATGTCATACCAAGTTACATTCATTTAATAAATATATTTTACAGGCCAAGTTTTGTTTATTTCCGTGACATTGCAAGTAAGACCGGTACGTTCCGCAGCCTGGTAGGGTGCTGGCCTTGGCAGAATTGCTTGTTTTCATGTAATAGTGCTCATATCCAAGAAACTGATAAACAGGCCATATTTACATGATGAATTGTGGCTACCTAAGAGAGCTATCCGCAGCCTCTGGAACATTCTGTGAATGGTGTTTGTCCTTCATACCCTTCGGTCATTGTTGGGCTCTGCTCCAGCTCATCACAGGGGGATACAAGGACCTCCTGATCAGTATGACCTTATGGACTAGAGAACTCCTTACATGTTCGATTGGAGTCTCTTCCTTTCTCAACACTAAATTGACTGAAAAGAGTGTGAGGTGGTTTCCTTTGAATTTCTTTGAACTGTCTAGAGAGGTGTCCTGTTACTTTCCAAGCCCCTCCCACAGTAACTGTAATTACAGACTCCATTTCTCACCCACCAGTGACGATGGACACTTCAAGACCAACCCAAAGGTCCCCGGCATTGACCTGACCTTGGTCAGGCTGTTCTTCGAGACGCTCATGAAGCCAGCGTTTTCCAGGCTTCTGGAGCAGGTACGTCTCCGTCTGTTTGGCAGGCCTCCCTAGAGCAGGTACGTCTCTGTCTATTTTGCAGGTCTCCCTAGAGCAGGTACGTCTCTGTCTGTTTGGCAGGGCCTCCCTAGAGCAGGTACACGTCTGTCTGTTTG
>JAODLD010000091.1:1160457-1171229 GCA_026781065.1 Mormyrops boulengeri
CTAAAAGTCAAAGCCTGTGATACAAGGTCACATTTACTTTAGCCCAGTTTCTAATGCTGGGAAGCAGCAAACAAACGTGACATTCCCCACACATGTAGAGTGCATAACATTCACAATAGTACATATACAAAACATACATATAACTTAAAAATGTTTGTCTTTTGGTATATTTCACATAATATTACATTATATTTTCCCTATTTATACAGCAGTTGGCGAATCTGCCAGAACAAGCATTTCACTGTTGTTGCACTGCATGTGACAAATAAAAACTTTGATATACAGGTGATATGGGACAGTGGGGGGAGGGGGAATCAGACTGACAAACAGAAGGACATGCAGGCAGTTCTCAGCTGACACTAATCCATTCCACAAACCCTTCGCCAAGTCAAGTTTTACACAAGTCAAAATTACAGACGCCTTATAGGAAATATTTGTGATACATACTAAAGAACACATTAAAAATGAAAAGATAATGTACACGCAAAGATCACATTTTTATGTCAGCACATCCATGAACTATGTATCTTGGATAAGTCTGGATTTAAATAAGTTGGCTTTACATAAACAGAGCTTCCTGAACTAACGAAAGCCACCCACGTGACCTACAGTGCAGTGCTCTAAACGCACAGCAGAGGGCAGTGTGAACACACCAACCGGACCCCCGCAGCCTCACTCCCACCTCACGCAAACCCTGGCGCCACCTTCAGGCTCACCCTGGTACAGCAGCAGGAGTTCTGCCTGGACGCCGCAGGTGACGACGCCCCCCGGCAGCTCCCTCAGGAACTGCTTCAGCAGGCTGGCTACCGTGCACGCGTCTGCCTCCTGGTGGAGGTCCACCTCCTCCCCGCTCTCCATCCGCCGCCGGAGGCTCTCCACCATCCGCACGTTCCCGTTGACCCGGAACAGACCCTCCTGCTGCAGAGCTGGGGGTAGGCAGGCAAGACCAACCACTCACAAAGAAAGACAAACCAAAGCAACAGCTACCTTACCTTATCATAATAAGTACATTTAGCAATGAAGAGCTTCAAAAGCCCAACACTGCCATCTAGTGGCCAAATATCAACATGCAGCTGATCTGTCGGAAAACTGGTTTTCCTGTACAGAAGCCCTTCACAGACGATGGCGTTACATTCCGATAAACCCAATCTAAGTTAAAAGTATTGCAAGTTGGATATGAGTATGAGATGACATTTCGGCGTTTGGTAGATGACGAGTTTTGGAAAATTAGCTTAAACAGGAAAAAAACAGTAACAGTACGATACATTGTTAAACACTGCGTGAGACGTTTACACGCGCGATCGCCGCAGACACTGGAAGCGTGGCTGCGGCGACCGCCTGGCATCAGCAGAAAGTATCGTACGCCGTATTGCTAGCCCGGGAACAGATCAAAATTCAAAGTCCGAAGACTGCTGACTGTGCGTTGCTGTCGCACCAAGTTGAGCCATCGTGACGTGAGGAGCGACAGTACAGAGAAATATAACCTTCAGGAACCATCGTCATCAGGACTTCCCAGGAGGCTGGTTGTACTGTAACATCACAAAGACACCTTCTGCATGAAGAACCCACCTATCCAAATGGACAGACCCTGGAAAGACACCACACGTGGAAATATTCTCCATTTTGGATCGGTGACATTTATTTGTGGAATAAGTTTATTATCCACTTGGGAAAATGAGGGAGAACTTGAAACTGATTCTGCTGCCTTGGCAGAACATGGGCGCACTGACAAATCCATTTTGCAGCAACCATGGCAACCAGTGAAATACATCAAAATTCAGTGTTACAAAAGAGAAGGGGCACATTAGGATGCAGAGGATGTGTCTGGCCGTTACTGACCGTGCTCTCGGAGGAACTCCACCATCCTGCTGAGGACCAGGGGCACGCCGCCGGCCCCCAGGCCCAGCTCTCTGAGCTCCAGCAAGGGCACGCCGAACAGCCTTCTCCCTGCACCGGGGGGCCTCTGCTTCATCATGGGCAGCTGCACCATCTTCTTCACATCCTCCCTGATCTGCACGGCTGCCCTGTTATGCTTCCAGAAACACAGGAGAGACGTACAGTCAACCACGGCGACGGTCGCCATCAGCGGGAGCCACAAGGCGGCCCGGTGGCCCGTTTGGCAAACTGGACCCAAGGGGCAACCCACTTATAAACTTTCAGGCAATTTCCCTGGACGCCCACAGTGGAACACCGAGTTCTGGTAGTCAGGGAGAGGAGGGGCCTGCCCCTCACCACCGTAACTAACACAGACTCCGGTTACCTGGCGCTCGTATCTAGGGGCGTGTCTTTAAGGGCTTGAATCGGAAACCACACATGGCAGTGGGCTATCACAGCACAAAGGTGGCCGAGGGCCTTAAAGCGGCAAAGGTCTTCTAATGTGAATTTTTCGACTTTATATTTTATACTTGCCTGAGCGTCCATCCAAACTGCACTGGCAGGGTATGGTCTGCATATCAGCAAATGCGGGAATAAAACCCATGCTTTTCCTACAACATCCCCCATCTTCCTATCTATGAGATGGCTTCATTGCTGCAAAAAACCCTCCTGACGCGGCTACACTGTCAAAACTGTTCATTTCCATTCCCACTGGCTCTGTGCAGCGTCAGACCTCCAAAAACCTACACTGGCCCCTGAATGGGGGTTAATGACAACGGTCACACGTTTCATAACGGCAATTTTATCTATCGTGATTTATTAACTTTGCAGTGATGACACAGTGAGTATCGCTGCCCTGTCCAGCCGAACATACTCTTCAGCTTACAGTTGCAAGCAGCAAGCCGCCCTTGAGGACGAGAAGACACAGACCATTTGTTCAGCTATTTAGAAGATCAGTGATCAAGCTCAACAATAAAATAATCAAGACAAAATTTCTTCCTCCCACCTTCCCAGGAACAGGACATTTCATACAAACATGTCATTTATGCTCTTAACTAAAACATCCATTATCACAGGCCTTGACTAGTTTAACATCCATCCATCCATCCATCCATCCCTGCTTGTCCTGTTCAGGGTTGTGAGGCTCCAGAGTCTATCCTGGAAACTACGGGTGCATGGCAAGGAACAACCCAGGATGGGGAACCAACCCATCGCAGGAAACACGCAAATGCAGACGCACACCATTCACACACATTCTGGCAACTCCAACTCGCCTCAGCATGTTTTTGGATGGTGGGGGGGACTGGAGAAATTGAAGGACACTCCACAACGACACAGGGAGGGCAATGAAACTGCAGAGACTCGAACCCTGATCCAGTAGGTGGAGAGTGACAGTGCTAGCCACTGCACCGCCTCTACCAGCTTAATACAGGAGCTCTGACACAGTCATTTAAAATCTCCTAATAAGAGAAAATGAGGCTTGGGATAAGTGACAGGGGAAATCGTACATGACGGCCCACAGCCAACCAGTGAGGCCACACCCGAGCGAGACTCCTCGCCCAATGACTTGGCCAGTGTCACATGTCCTCGCGCTCTGGCCACATCACCAAGGCTTGGGGAGGGACTGTGACATCATGGGAAGAGGCATGCATTTACACTTCCACTGTGGGGTCACGCCCTGCACAGGGCGCTAAGCTGGGACAAGACAGACCCCGACCGTCGCTCCCGGACCCCTGGGGTCCATGAGAAGCTTGTCTTTACACACTACCCCAGCAGCAGAGTGACTAAGCACTCCAACTCCTAGGCCTTTAAAGGAAAAGGAGAATCACCAGAATACCAAGGCAAATCATCTTCAATTTAAGATACACAACCCTTTCTATACCCGATTTTTATATAGATTTTAAATAAAGACACACATGCACACCAACAATGTCTACACCAACGTCATTTGATATTTTTTTCTATAGGAGTCTAAATATTTGCTGGCACTATAATGTGTATTTGTTATCATTGCTGGTACTATTATCAATATTTATATTTGCGAGACGCTTTATTCCGAGAATCATACAAGTGAGGCAGGTACACCACGGCTATTATCAGCAAGTGTATTGTTAAACGTTGGACTTTGCACACAGCGAATGTTTAATGTTCTCAGCACCTGAACGTTCCGTCATAACAGGCATAACGACTATTTCGTTGGCAGGGCTGCTAAAAAAATAGAAAAAACCGAAACCCACCTTGTCCGAATTAATCTAAAAGCGGGCTTTTGTGTGCGTGTGGTATTGGCGGTACCGCGGGAGGATTTCGGAGTGTGTTAAGCTGGTCTGAGCCCCCACTGCAATGACAAGCGCTGCCTAGACAGATGCCTCTTCAATCTGTCCACTTAGCCCCCCCCCCCCCCCAACAAGATCCGGACACTGTCCTCGATGACACCTCCGTTCACACAGATAGCGTGAAGGGGCGGCCGTACTTAAAACCACTGACTCTCCGACAAACCATCAATCACGTGGACATCGCCCCGATAAACTGTCCCCCGTCTAATAACGCGGCTGACGAAAAGAAATGTTTGCAAGGGGGGGGTTGGGTGCACGCGCAGTGACAGGGAGAATGCGGCTCGTCGGATTCAAGCTGCGACTTGTTCGCTCCCCCGTCGTGGGTGGGCCGGACATCAACCAGCGGGGGTGCCCAGGACGCGGCATGAAGCGCAGCCTGCGACAATAACGTACGCAAAGTGCGCAAGCAGCGCAGGCTACCTCACAACACAACTACTAAGCACATAACTTAGACAGCAATAATAATAATAATAATTATGCATTTTATTTGTGGGCGCCTTTCTAAAACCCAAGGTCACATTACATAGCCCATAAAAGACAAACAATAAAAACAAATAATTAAAAAGAGTTATTTACATAATACTCCCAATATTCAAAATATTCCCAAGGCCGACATTAATATGGTAAAGAGAAGTCTACATATTTTACTGATTAATCTGTAAACATACAGCATGGGACTCATCTGTTCTCGTTTGTAATAATCCGTTTTTAATGGTTTATTCAATATGGGAGAGAAGAAAGCGTACTTATACCGCTGATTGAAACTAAGTGCTATTTATGTCTAGCGTTAAATATCCCGCCCTAGGCACCGTAGCAACAGGTTTACAAAACACTCCCTGCTTTAAGGATGGCGACGCCAATTTCACTTCCCTCCGTTAAAAGTATTCGTACTTTTCAAGACTTTTAAAAAAGCTAACTTCAGTAGGGAAAACGCATAAAGATTGACTTCGTAACGGCTCGACATTTTTTTTTCCCGAATTTGTCTACAGGAAGTTTTGATCAGCACAAATATCCATAAATGGATACTTCTGTTAAATGTTTGTTTTCCCCCGTTTAAATTGCGTGATTCAACAAGACAGTCCGACGGACCCCTTGGTGACCGTGACAGAGTTGATTAACTGTTTTAACCTTAAACAATATTGAGATGATTTTAAAAATGGATCAAATGGCCTAATGAACATCCGAAATGAGTCTGAAACATATCTGAAGTAGCGTTTTTAGTGTTTGAAGGGGGGAAAGCGCACCGACGCATCCAGAAAAGCCACAGAAAAGCGGAAACGAGCAGGACCACACAGGTATGCAAAGGCGGACACCTCGGGACACGCAGCTTAAAGCCGCTAAATCACGGGCAGTAAAGCGCCCGCCGCTACTCACACAGACAGTCAGCGCTCCGGCCCCCATGCTTCCAGGAAGAAGCCGCAGAAGAGGGATGCAGCAGCGGCTCCGGGTAGCCGCTAAGTGCGCTCACGGCAGCGCTTCACCTTCTATCCCATTGACGGGAAAATATCGCAGGCTGGGAAGACAATAAATGCAACATCCGAAAGTTCGGAGCTGCCCCAGAGGCGTCGGGAGCGGAGGAAGCGGCCGAAGACGCCGTCACGCAACTCAGACTCCTCCAGGCTGAAATCTGAGCCCTGAGCTCCTATTGGCTCCCGTGTCGGGTCATGTGACCCTCTGGATGAAACTTTCAAAGCGGGATTCGATGCATATTTAAAATCTGGAGGAATGGTCGCTGATGTGCTATTGTTGGTATATCCATTATTTGTTGCTTTATCACTTCATATCACGTGTGTTTGTCTTCGATAAACCGCCCACCACCTCTATCCACTTTATTTCCATTTGCACCGTTATTGCCATTTATTATTTATTCTAACATACCATTTATGTAAAACTCTGCAGATTCGAAATATAACTGTTTACGTGTACATTATGTTAACGTTGTTCATGTATTTTTTTTTCCATTTCTCCTGTATGTCTATGCGGTTTATGCATTTATGAAGCACCGCGGAATGATATTCCGCGTCACTGTACGGAGTGTACTGAGATTTTTAACTACTGTACTATGCAGCATATTTTACAAAATGAAGCACGACTTAAGGACAATAAAAACTACTAAAGTCGACAATACAACAGCAGGCTTGACTTGGAACAACTGATTAAGTTAAAGTATTAACGTGGGGAGTTCCATCGGAGGGAGGAAATGGCTCGCACTTCCTCACCGATCTTCATCGATCTGCAGCGACGTCTACCGTCTGCAGGTCGCTCCTGCAAGCGGGCTACACCGATGGCTAACGCCCGAAACTCAAACAGCAAAGAAAAATCCAGCAAGGGATCATTGAATAAAATAGGAATGTCAGGGAAGTACTTTTTGGGAACACATCATATATTAGAAATCCAAAAGGATAGAGACAGGTCCGGCGAATGCATTAAGCATGTACGAGTCAGCGTGCTGTCTGGCCCTATTATCATTATAAAATATTTTGACATCTTGTCAGTTTTCACAAATTCTGGTATCTTTACAAATTTGAATGTTGTCACAGAATATTACATGTCAGAAAGGATTTGGCAGTTAACATCCATCTATCCACCTCATACACATTTATCCCGGATAAGGTCACGGGATACAATTAATAGCAAGTAATTTGCAGTTTACGTAGGAAAGTTATTTTCTGCATGACGAGTTACACACTGCTTTTGTATTGACAGAGTGAGACAGACTTCTGCACGTCCAAGGCGTAATAAAAGGTGCCTGTTTTCCTATCCCCGGCGCAGTCCATCTCAATCCGGGGAGTGATTTATGTTCGGCTTGGTTGAGCCGCCTGCTCATAGATGAACTGCTTTATCTGGTCGCGGATCCAGGGGGAGAAGGCGGAGACGCGGGTGAACACGGACGGCTTTTTGTCCTTGGCGCAGCCCCTGGCCCCGAAGCTTACAATTCCTTGGACTTGCCAGCTCGCATCGGGGCCCTCGGCTTTGTAGACCAGCGGTCCCCCGGAGTCGCCCTTGGGAGGGGGTTAGAAAATGGGTGAGGAAAGATGAAAAACACACACGCTGCGCTGGCAAGAAGGGAAGTCGTCCGGATTTCGCGGCCAGCCTGAGGAGGGCGCTGTTTCCCAGCGCAACAGAAGGATTAATGGTGAACAAAGATTTTGTCTCAGAACAATTATGTACTTTTAATGTTGAATTCCTGACTTCTGCTGGAGCCTTAAGGAGGATGTTCCCGAGGTTAAGTACAGCAGAAAGTCACACCCTTCTACCTTTAGGATGAGTCACTTTCACTATGCACATGTACTGGAAATATATGTGAAGCCTAAATTTGTCTCATTCAAAATCCTTGCATGATATGGAAATTCTGATGAGAAATTTGGATTCAGTGCAAAATAACAAAACTTATTTTGCAAAGTAAAAATTTGTTGGCCAGTATCATTGAGCCAAACAAGGAGGGACCATGTGGCAATGGCAGACACTGAGCCCCACCCCTATCTGAGCGGACACAGAGCCCTGCCCCTAGCTGAGCGGACACAGAGCCCCACCCCTAGCTGAGAAGACACAGAGCCCCGCCCCTAGCTGAGAAGACACAGACCCCCGCCCCTACCTGACAGGCCGACTTGAGCTCATCAGGGGACTCGTAGCCAGCACAGATCATAGACGGACGCACACTGTCCCACCAATACTGCGGCTTGCTGCACGTCTCGAAGGGGACCATGGGCAGTGGTGCCTGGTTCAGCTGTTTGGACACCACAGGGAACAGGCTTCCTGCAGAGACAGGAACACACCGGGGCCACTTTAAACAGATCTACCCATCCAAGAGTTATCGGCGTGTCACCGCGTGAAAGCCGTGACTTAGCTTTCGGGTGGGACGCGAGTTAATTAACTGTAAGACCCTTCCTTCCATGCCGCTCTGAAGAAGACTCGTGGGAAGTCTGTGTTTTGGTGAAAGACTGGAGGGGTTGGTCGCATCAATTAATTACACCGTCACCGTGAAGTATTAATGAGACCAGGTGGTGTGTCTTCGTCCAAGCACAGGGCCATGGTGAACGCGGCACCAGAGCAGATGTGCTTGTTGACATAAGGGGAGGTGACTTCAGCATTACTTAGCATCACGCTGACAGGTCGGCTCTCTTGCAGTTTCTCCTCACTGTAGACGGAAGCTCATACTACCAGCATCTCCGTTCTCTCACATAAAGTCGCGAGCAGTTTCACAAGGGAACTGGCTCTTAAATTAAACCACCTTTGTTTTTGAAGGGGAGAGTTTGAAGTATTAATTAGCTGAATCTGTTGGATTTTTAGCATGTATCGTGTCAGTGTCCTTGTAAATCTGCCAGCGTCCACATGAGGACGCTCACCTTTCTCATCACCCCAGCCAGTCACGAAGCAGTGCGTCCCTCCTGGGAGAACTTCGTCATCCTCAGGCAGACACACTGGGCTTATCTCCCTGGTCATGTTGACCTTCTGTGCCAGGTGGACCAGGGCGACGTCATTGGCTACAATATCACTCTGGGGGTAGACGAAGCCGGGGTGGGTTAGGATCCTATCCACGGTGTAGCAGGCCTGCGTGGCTTCGCCTGATGTATTCATGTAGTGTTTCCCCAGACAGAGCTGCCACATGTTGGGTTTGGAAAGCCTGGCACACAGAACCATCGGTTAGAACCCGGGCCCAACATGACTGATGACACTAAAATTAGCCTGGGTCACCTGGACCAGCTTGTTGGGCCCTGTTACAAAAACAACGTTTATAGGACCGTGCGGTGAGTCCGGTGCGTCGCCTTTTTGGGTCACTCACTGCATGAAGCAATGGGCCGCTGTCAGGACCCACTCCTCGTGGATCAGGGAGCCCCCGCACGCATGCTGGAAAGGCATGACAGCCAAGAGCCGGCCCTGATGGGGACAATGACATCATGGGGTTACATGTTCTGTCTAGTCAGGTGACTTTGCTGAGAAGTGACAACGGAGACTGCGGATTGGATCGCATGTACACAGCTGTGAGAGGGCTCCCCTGTGGGGACGCGAGGCTGGACTCCGGCAGACGGCTGCCTGCAGTGTGTGCTACGCCGTGTGGACTGTCAGTGTCAGGAGGCCCTCACGCCCCAGCTCACCTGCATGGACACCTGCCAAGGCCAGGAGTGAGGCACGGCCGCCACACCATTTACCACACGGGCCACAGAGGTACTGGGGGGCACGGCGGGCCTGCCGCAGGATGCTGGCCAGTCTAGGTCACATGACATACATATTACACCAGACACTATGGGCTATGTGACTATACACTAGATCCTGTGACTATGTGACTATGCACTAGATCACGTGACATATTTACACCACACACTATACACTATACTACGTGACTATACACTAGGCTGTGGGACTACATGTGATTATATGTGACTGTATAACAATACCCTAAACTATATGAGTATACATTATATCATGTGACTATATGTGACTACTGTATAACTACACACTGAACTATGTGACTATACATTATATCACAAGGCACACATTACACTGCACACTAAAGTCTTTATGGGACAAAATAGCCAAACTCCATCCCATTCTGTTCCCCCAACGAGTAGCTGGGTCCCTGCTATCAGTATCAAGACTGCCCGGCTCACCGATGGTGATGTCATCCCAAGGATTGGTGGGCGGAGCTGGCAGAGTAGGGAACACACTGAGGTCCGTCGTCCAATATCCACGGAAACCCTTATCCTGCTTTGCGCCGTTACTGACGAACCTGATCACGGCTGTGTTGCCCGTGGTGGTTATCGTGGACGGAGCCATAAAACCACAAAAGGTTCCTGCATAGCAGACAGACCGTTGTATGAACGCTCACGGGACTCAACACACGTTACATACAACCATCAGTGTTCAAACCTGTGGTTAGACTCCTTTATTACAGAGCAGACCATGCCTGTGTCGATCTGTCTTCATAAACTTAAGATATTATTATTTTTTATTAAAAATAAGACTACAGTACATATGGATCAGAGAGAGGTGGGGAGGATAGAGAAGATGAAGTATAAAATGGGAGGAAACACGCATGGAGGAACAAACCTAGCTTGGTAAATCCTGTGCCCTCTCCTTCATAGACCTCAACATAGTCCAGGCATGACCCCAGAAGGCTGACAGCTTGCACGTTGAAGTCAGTGAATTTAATGTGGATCTTCTTGGAAGGGGGCACAGAGATGCTCCAGGTGCATACCGCCTGGGCCAGGTAGTCATAGGTGGGCCAGCCTGGGGACATGATCTGCCCCTGCTCGCTGGAGAAGTGGCCCCCACACTGGATCAAGTCTACCAAGTCAACGACAGACAATCATGTTCTACCTAAGATGAACAATGACGACCTAACTAAGACAGACAATGATGACCTAACTAAGACAGACAATGATGACCTAACAATGATAGACAATGATGACTTAACGAAGATGGACAATGATGACCAAAGACAGAAAATGATGACCTAACTCAGAGAGACAATGATGACCTAAGATAGACAATGACGACCTAACTAAGACAGACAATGATGACCTAACTAAGACAGACAATGATGACCTAACAATGATAGACAAT
>JAODLD010000091.1:1195626-1230638 GCA_026781065.1 Mormyrops boulengeri
TACACAACCCACCCACACACCACCCCCCCCCCTCCCCCCCCGCCTCCGCTCCCCCCCCCCTCCGGCCTGGGGGGGGGGGGGGGGGGGCCCCCCCGGCCCTGTGTTACTGCAGGAACCTAACCAGTAAGAAAAGCCTTCAGATGGAATCTGAGATTAAATTCAGCACCGTCGAGTCCGGAGGCCAGCTTGGGGACAAACACAGAGCCGAAAAGATAATAACTAAGTCCAAAGAGGGAAATTAAAAATGTTACCAATTTGACATATAAATAAGGGTACTCAGTAAATCCTGGGGAACGTTAAACAAATTCATACACTCCACTATAAAGAGCAATGTTATAGTTAGTCACACACGTTGTGTAAAAGTCATTTGCTGAATGATACACAGGACTATGTGAGATGGAAGCAAGTCCATGTTGGGGGGAGATCTACTGTCAGCACTAATTCACATGCAGCTTGCTACATATTATTGCTGTTTTTGAAATACTGTTAAAATCTTTGCCCCCCCCCCAAATGGTATGATCTAAACTGGTTATAAAACAGTCAACGGGACACCCTCTTTCCTGACTGGCCGATTCCGCGGACATACGAGTTCAGCTGGACGCTGGAAGCGATCTCTCGTACCAACATCCCAACGGCAGAGACAGCACCGATGAGGCCGCCCTGCCTCCCGGCCCGGGCCGCCCGCCAGCCAGGCCGCCTGCCGTTCATCCTTCAGTCCAGCACCGAGGAGGGGGGCGGTCTCGAGCAGCAGTTTGGCCGGCGGACACTCTGCAGCATGGAGCGGAGAACGCTGCGGTTCCCACGCTTGGGCTTCCTCCCCTGCGAGGCCTGTGAGGAGATGGACTTGCGCAGTGAGCTTCGGGACAGTGTCTGATTCTCGTGCTCCTTGATCTTGTTCTGTAGGTGGCTCTGGATGGCAAAGCCAAGGGACTCGGGGTCAACGGCAGCCCCATATACCTCCCATGTCATGCCCTGCTCATCCCACACCACGTCGTGGATGCTCTTCGACTTGCTCGCGGCCTCTGTGTCCTTCTTCCGTTTGTCCTGCTCCCTTTTCTTCTGTCCCACCAGACCCCGGCTCGCGGTCGTCTCTCGGTCGGGCTTGTTGCCTTGTTGGCGAGTTGCCTGTTTGACGGCTCCATCTTTCCTCAGCTCCACCCCATCTCCCTTCAAAAGCTTATTTAATTTAGGTGGATCATCCACTTTTGATTCATTCCCTTTCATGCAAGGAGGTGCGGTTTGTGTGCAATGGTCCATTTGTAAGGCAGGGGGTATGGCAGAGGAACCCTCGGCTGCCTCTGGTGGTGAGGCAGCGATGGCCTGAACTACCTGATTGGATGTTGCAGGTTTTATGGGCAGACCTGCGTCTGACACTTCTGCTGCATGTCCACTAGGGGGTGCTACAGATAAGGTCGGGGCTGTTGTGAGTAACCCTTTGTTGTGCAGGTCGCTGTCAGACGGTGGGTGAGACTCGATGTTGATTTGATAAACAGGCTGCAAGGGCGGAAGAGCTTTTTGGATGTTGCATAGAAGCCCTGATTCATTCGGTTTGGACCCCAGCCCGATGTCCTGCTGCAGGGCTGAACCTGGACACTGGTTGATGCTGGTGCTCATATTGGCGCACAAACCGGCCTCTAGTCTGACCTTCTCGGCTAGGTGGTCTACAGCCTGGAGGCTGCCACGGTGTTGAAGGCCCGTGTGGATGTGTGTGGCCACAAGCGTCTGGATCCCTGCGTCGCAGAAGACCACGCCCCCTGCCAGCATCTCGTTGGAGGATGGAGTCTCTGTATGTGCCTGGTAGACGATGGTGAGGCTCTCTGCTTCCTCCTTTGTGGTGCTGATGGGCTTGTGCGGCACTGCGAAGGGAATCATATGGGGGCTGGTGCCTGCAGACTGGCTACGGACATCGGCGACCGCTTGCACCTCAGCATCCTGGCACCTCTTCACGGAAGGTGGGCAGCATTCCGCGGAGGCTGTCATGGTGGCGGCTTCCTTATACTGCTTCTGGTGCCCCTGCAGGTTTGCCTGCTTCTTCTCTGCATTGGTGCCCTTACCGTTGATAGCTTTGCGCTCCACATCCGAAGGAGACCATTCTCCATTGCGTCTTTGCCCCTCAGATGTGGGGTTGTTGCTTGGTGACGCCATTGATGGCAGATCCGTTTTGGAGATGGGCTTGGAGTTGCCTGGACTCTTTACATCCTTCTCAGGACCCATGGGATGTAGTAGTTTTTTTGTGGTCTCTGCCATGTGCCTGTGTTCCGCTAACATCCCATCTCTCAAGGTGTCGGACGACTTGTTCCTTGTTTTGTGTTCTGATTTTTGACAACCCACCAAAGACGTTCCGGAAGCATCTGTCTTTGCACTCTGTAGGGGGGGTTGTGGAAACATGGGGCTGGAGACCAGAGAGGTGGAGATGCCAGGCAGAATAGCGCCACCCTCTGAGAGAGGCATGCCTGTCTCTTTGCCCACCCTGGTGCTGTTCGCGTTCCTTTGCATGCGGGATGCTTCTGAAGAGCGACTCCGCGGACTTGACTTCAGAGCCGCGGCTGATCCATCATTACTATTCCGCAACCCCTCACACGCATCCGTTCTGAGGTTCTGTGCTTTTGATTCTGCTGACACTTCTTCGGACCATGGAGCTTTCGCTCCTTCGCCGTCCGTTGTTGTATCGACCTTTGATGGTGCATCTGGTGTGGGCAGACTGGCTTTACAAACATCTACTCTCCCAGCAGTGGATAATGTGCTAAGATTTGCATTGCTATCCACGCAGCTGCTCCTCACGTCATTCGGACATCGACCCATCTGGCCTTCACTAGCCCCTGGCTCCTCATCTTTCTCCAGCTTGACACTTGCAGGTCTACTTGTGTAAGATGGGCACCTAGCCCGCAACTTTTCACCCTCCAGAGGCTCGCATGTCGTGAGGGTGGTCAACGGGTCTGAGCTCTCCTCGCCCTGCCTACATTTTGACGTCACCACTGACATTAAGTTGTGGTTCCTCTCCCTTTCCAGGTTGGTGTTTGAATCCCGTCTTCTCAAGGAGTTGCTGACAGCTAGCTGAGGGGCCAGCTGAACTGTAGTGGTCCTTTTGGGATTTGGAACAGTCCCCATTCTCAACTCCTGTTTGCGTCACTAAAAAAGCAAAGGGATCCGGGGGGGTAACTGTACTTCTCAGAAGTCAACGGCTGCCTCCACGTCAGATTTCCTGAAGCAGAAGACAAACATCAGAGTGAATTTGCGTTCCAGCGCAGGATGAAAACAAACTGGTATCTACAGTGACTTACTATGCATCATCGCTTTGCGTTGTGTACAGGCCTCCTCTGCCTAAACCCTAGGATTCCTTAACAGGAAAGTCCATTATTCTCAGCACAATCACACAGTCATCTCCATTTCAGCCAGCTTGTCCTGTGCTTCTTACAGTCTCCCTGAGAGAAGCTTAAATGAGCTGCAGGGAGAACATATGGACCCAGTGGTCCCCGTGTCCTAACACCGAAATCCCAGAGTGGAATATATGCTGAAATGCTGAAATGAAACTGAAAGTGGGACGTGCAGGGTATGGATTTCTGGCAATGATCTTCAATTCAAAGCCATTTCTCTGGCAACGCAAGGTGGTCTTAGGGGGGCGTGTCAGGCTCTTCTGGAGCCTAGACGCAAACCGCTGCATCAATGTGACGGAGATGATAGCCACAGTGTCTGGATAACACCGTCACAGCTTTGGCAGCACAAACGCCTCCGGGAACGCTGAAAAGGCCCACACACACAGGGAGAAAGTCGCCTCCCGCAAAGCCAAAGACTTCAGAAAATCCCTCTGCAGCTGAGGAACATGTCATGGGCAATATTGACCTTTTTGTATAACCTCCGCAGCATGCTTTTGTTTAAAAAAACAATGTCTGACAGTTCAGTGAAGAGAAAATTCTCTAACCCACATATAGTTGTCAAAAAAAAATCCCAAAAACCAGGGGTTTAATAAATGTGTATATTGTGAATACAAGTTAAAACCTTCATTGTACTGATTGCTTAAATATTCTACAAAATTTCCCCCAATGAAAAATGGAATCTGGATGTCACTGGTGCGGGACACGTGTCATGTGACTTCGTGGGCATTTATTGGCACATGGCAGTCCAGCAGACTTTAACCTAGATGATGTCATTACTATTTGGCATCTTATTATTCTTACTACGTCCTTCCGCGTGCGGAAGCTGAATTTTGATTACTAATAGCGTTGCAGTCAAGAGTCCTTAACCAATCATAGAACACCACTTTAGGCCGGAAGGAGTAAATATTTCAAATAGCTAAACATACGCTATTTCAGATTACATAGATCGGTTAAGCTGGGGCGCGGCTTTCTAAATAATACGCTATGTAAATTTAAAAGTAGGGTAGGCCAATCTTTGCAAAAAGTGAACAACTCTAAAAGCAAGCGAGCACATCTTAAAATATCTGACACCGAATTAAATCGACAGACACCGAATCATAAGAAATTTAATAGGTGCACAGCTACCTATTTAGGCTAAGTGAGATTTAAGACATTCCGACGGTATGTGGGATCTGGGATTTGAGGGATGAGCTTAGCCTGAGTAACAGATCCGTCACTTTAAAATATTGCCCTGTTTCAGAAACAATATTTTACTGCTTTTCCTGTCAAGTAATGGAGACACCAAAGGTCACTAGTGTTCATTTTCATTCTCATCGAGAAACCAACCCTAAGACTTGACCGGTGCATCATCTGTGTGACACCCACATAAAGGACTGACCAGATAGCATTTCAGCAACGTACCCGAAACTGTGTCCTCTGAGAAAATAAATAGGTTAGTGGCAGTAAAATGGAGTGACGGCGCAGAGTCGCGATCACTGCTGCGGGGCGCGTATCGACTCTTTGCGTCGGACGACACGCGTTCAGCCCAACATGCGACTGCCGAGGTCAGCGGGCGTGCAAACCGGCACTGCGTCTAATTTCCAAAACAAATCCATGGACGGCTGGAAGTTGGCGTTGAAATCAAAACACCCCCATCCACCCCAGTGAATTCCAATGAGGTATTAAACAGTAAGTAAATTTACTTTAAAAAAAAGAGAGAGCGAACCGGAGATGCTCCAGTCGTGTAGGATCCGCAGAATATGATGTAGGTCGGCACGGAAAGCCTTTCCACATACTAAAAAAACGCGCCTCGTGTTTTCGCGAAGTGCTTGATATTAGAAATAAAATGTGCTGGTCATTTACCTACTAATCGTAAATGCATACAGTGGTTTGCTTTAAGTGTACAAATTGCAGATGATACCTTAAAAATGTATTAATCGATAATTGAGAAATTATTCATTTTCCAGCTCATATTGGCTTTGTGTTGTAAATTTAAACGACGTTTCTGCGCTTTAAACGCACTGAAAAATGATATTTCCCCGACCATTATTTTCAATATCTGTTGTATCTTTTCAAAATGAGTGAAAATGATACCGTTTTTTGCTTTGGATAATCCTGATTTTATGGTTCGATTTCATTTCCGAAACGTATATCACACGTGCCCGGCATCTGGCAAGCAGATAGCAATATACACATTAATGTCTACGTACGTGTGTATAATACCCCAGATCTACGTTATTATATATAGTATTTTGTATACATAGACTATATAAACATTTTGATATTACAGTTATCCTTTCGAAATTTACTTGTACGTAATATTTCTAATTAAGTCACCGACAAAGGAAAACGACGCTTCAAGGTTGCATATTAATTCTGAATGTTAACTTTTGTAGTGAAAAAAAAAAACATAAATACTGGATACAAGTACAAACAATTTATTGGGAACTGTAAAGAAGGTAAACTGAACTGAATTTAGATGCTCTGGACACAAATCAAAGCTTGTAGTCTCTCCTAACACAGCGCACCAAGCATGTCTACAAAATGTATCAACCTTCCGGAATTTACCTCAGACTAAAATTACCCGAATTAAAATTAAGATCGTGCTATCATACGAGTAGTGCAATAAATTAGAAGAGAGTTTATTTTGCAAGTGCAATGTCACGCATTTGGCACACAAGTTAGGCAACTAGACAGAAAGATAATCAAGCCAACTATGGCTGAGTTATATGAATTATTGAAACCAAACCCACCTCGGCGAACGTTAGATTTCCAGGAGCCGGCTTCAAAGCTTCATTTGACCTTGCGGACGAATTCATTGTTAAGCCGAAATCCATCGGATGCCAGTGAATCGCAAATGAGGGACGGCTTACGCGCAGCTGCTTTTTCTGCCCGCGTCTCCGGTAATTGTGATGTTGATTACTGCGCTATTTAAGCATCGTTTGTCTGTGTCTGTCCGGCTATAAGGCACTCAGCTGCATATCAATGAAAGACTGAGGCGGACGTCAGTGACACGAAACCACGCCTTTCGGAGGGCGACTGGATGTGGTCCAAACCACAGGATGGGAAATAATAATTAGGTCACATCGCTCGTTGATTTACCCTGAGACGTATTAGCGCGGTGTCCAGCGCAGACCCACTGCTGTCAAATTCGAATGGGGCTTTCATATAAATTGTTACATCGAACTTTTTTTTTACAATAACCATCAGGAAATCACACATAGGCCTACATATATCGTATAGCCCAACGGTCTTATGTGGGACAGATTCTATTTCCGCCGCATCGTGTAGAGAAATACAACCTCAACGGGACGGAAACACATGTAAACGGGATTGTATTGGTGCTGTTTAACATTCATAAAAACCTGTTTCATAATATGTTCCTGACATGAATTTGTAATTCAGCATCCCCTGAGAGCTGCCGTGTTAAAATGTATTGTTTTTCGTATATTTACATCCCGAAGCATCGGTACTCTTCTGCGATTGTAAATGCATTGATTTGTTTTCTATCTGCACCGCGTATCTCATTTAGACCACGTATTTAGCCTCGTTCGGATGGAAACAATTATCTGTGTGAAAAGCCCTACAGTGTCAGGGGCTGCTGCAGTGCCCGCTGAATTTGGCCGCCGTTTCGAGCTGCAGGCAGGCGACGTGCTGCAGCATTCTGTCCGCGAGGCAGAGGGGCGGCACACCGGCACGCGGACACGCTTCTGCCCGTCACATTTCACTCATTTCCGAGAAGCGGGTTCCAGGATCTGCATGCAGCCGCGCGAGCGATAAGGGCCACAAGTCAGCATGGGGAGCGCGTGCTAGATGACGGGTCAGTCACGCATGTCCCCAAGGATTCTGGTTAGGTGCCAGAACATAGAGAGTGTATGAATGGATCATGCACTGGTGTCATGGACACCGCTTGCTTTTAGGTAATGGATCCACTGACAAGTATTCCCAAAATATTTAAGCTGTTGAACATTCGTGCACGTCTTAGGAAACTCCAACCTGAACATGCATACTACAAAAACACAGATCAGGTCTGGGTTTCGAACCCCTGCCTTGGAAGCATGAGACTCCTATGCTGAGCATATCCACCCCTAAAGATGGGTAAATCTGACAGTACGACAGTTGTGGCCAACCACATATATAAAAAAAAACAGCCCAAACTGCTAACATCTCCTGTGAGGCTTCAAATTAAAAATTTATGTTCACACTCTATCAATTTAAGTGGCTCAATTAACTAAAGTGCTCTTTCCAGGAGCACTCTGGTCGCTCAGATCATGCCTTTGTTGATCATGGCAAGGGCACCCATGGTGAGTTAGACTTAAATCAAACAAAGCACTTCCCCACTGACTGCCATGTTAAATCATACAGCTGACCAGCGTATTGCTCGTGAGATGCTGTCTAGAGGCAGTAGGGTTTATGTCATTCTGAGATTATAGTGTCCTGCACGGTGCTTAATGGAGTTGTACCAAAAAAAATAGTGACATGGCCCAGAAGAGTCATCTGCTTCCTGGCTTTATTCTGATATCAAAGTGATATTTTGGCAAAGCTGGAGCCAAGGGAACGAATAAAAATATTCAGCCAGAAAGCCTTAAGCATGCAAAGTGTAAGTGTGGCAGTCGTGTATCTCTGAGTATCGCTGGGTGTCCCACATTCACAGACTTGCTTACTGCAGTTTTCAATAGACCGAAGACCCGGGATTGACCTCTGCCTTCCCATGAATCTGACGGAAATAAGGAGGCAGGGAAGATGGATTTTTTCCCAGTACCGATGTGTATCACACTATATTCTAGAGCAATATAACATAACTACACTGTCCAGAATATTAAAGTATAACATTACAATATGCTATAATATTCACAATTAAAGAGGAGATATGGTGATACCCGAAAGATCACTATCCTTGTTTCTGGATGCTGAAATTTAGGTGGACGACTGATTCGCAATCAATGCAATAAATAACCGCGTGTAATCAGTTCTCTTAATGAAGAAAGTCTTGTGTTTGAAGTGGAAAAATCTAGTCGGTCTGACGATGTGAGAGCTGTCGGTATTGTTAGGTGCCGTTTAATGACAAAACAAAAATAACCAAGATGATTCTGTGAAACAGCAATGCCTGCATGGTACGCAGGGCTGGTCAAATCCTTTTCAGGGCCCTAAGCAAAATCTGAATTGGGGGCCCCTTGTTGTAGCATTTACACAGCACAGGCTGATCAGATGGGGAGACCCCTGGTGGTCGCTGGGTCCTAAGCACCCACTCATTTATTTATTTATTTATGGTTTATTTGACATGGACAATGCACATTAATAAACATAGAATGTAAATGTGCCAGAATTAGCCAAAATGGCTATTTTACATCTGTTGTCCATGGACCGATGGTAACAGGTCAAATACATTTCACTTATGCTTTAATGATATCTTCCTTAATCTGGTCTTCCATCTTTCTGCTGACTTATATTCAGCATTTCTCTCCCCTTTTCCTATGGTCTACCTTATCTGATCATGCACACATATTAAAGGTTCTTGTTCAGTATCAGTTTAATCACTAAAGCAGCGTTCCAGTCCTGGACAACCAGAACCCAACACAGTTTGCAGATTCCCCTGCTCAAACACATCAGCTATTTACTAGGTTTAGGAGGTCTGTCTGAGCAGGGAAATCTGCAAACTGTGTTGCAAACTGGCCTCCGCATACTGGAATTTGTGTGTTAGTTGGACATGATGAGAAGAGGAAGTTAAACAAGTTCAGTATAAATTCAGAATAAATCCAGAATGTTAAGAGCAAAAACTCTTCAGTCTCTCTTTTTGGTGAGATGTAGGCCTTCTGTTCAGTGGAAGGATTCAGGATTTTGGAGTTAGCTGCAGGTCAGCTCCACCACCTGGTGGGGCTCCTGGTTCATCGCCTGGAGACTGGGGTTTATTTATCATTGGTTTGTCATTACATGATTACAGCAACAAATTTGTTTAACCTTACTCTCTGTGAGAGAGGCTTCTGTCAAGGAGCTTGTTGTGATTGAGGTTCCACAGGTTATTTAGGCTGAAAGATTTACAAAGGTATGGACCCTAATGTAGAATCTTAGCTAGATTAGATTATTGGGGAAATTTAAATGTGAATAAATAGTTTGAACTATGGGCCAATTTAGACAGCACTTAGCCAAACTGCATATCTTTGGACTGAAACACTACAATGATTTTTAAACGAGATCGGAGGTCTGGGTTGAATAAAACACAGGTTTTCATGCAAAAATCACAAGAAGTATAGGTTAGTTCATATTCCTGCATTTGAAAACTGACCGCACAGTACAAATATCAGATTCACGGGTGGCTGAGCCAACTTTAATTATTCTTATGCTGCAGTATTCCCGTACACAGTATCAGTGTAAACAATATAGCTACCAGTAAAAGGCCACAAAAAGAACATATACGCCCCCTGGTGGACATTGAACAAATATTCTTGCACCCTGTACTGATTTAGGCAGCAGTTCAAAATAACCAATGTTTAAGGTAAAAACCTAAAATACTGGTCAGGAAACCAAACTACTATGTAATGCCAAGTGTAGATTTTTGGGAAAAAAAAGAAACGTTACGATTCGGCTTATCTTCCCCCCTTAACGGTTAGTTAGACAGAGCGAATGAGGCTAGCTGGCAAGGCCGTCCTTAAGGGGACACAACAGGGAGGAGAAGGCGAGCAGAAACATCGCACCGTAACAAGGCCAAGGGGGAGAAAGGCTCCGCGCTCCAGCGGCATCAATTAGCGTTCCTATTATGGGTTACCACGGCAACGGGATGCGTCACCGTCGCTTCTGCGCATGTCAGACGCGGCCGCTTCCGGTTTTGTTTCCGGGCTCCCAAGCTTCGGATGCTAATCAAAACGGCAGGCAACTGGAACCTAGTAGCGGACTTATTTACCCCCATTTCTGTGTACGGCAGGACTGGGCTTCAGGTATCTCATCTCTGTCGAGTGTCTAGGATCGTACTGCTGCCCGCTGCTTTGCCGACATCACACACACGCTGCTGGTGCTGTGTGGTAAATTTTAGCCCGCTATTAATGAACCAGCCTGCTAGCTAACGTTTTATCCCTGTAATGTAACTGTAATGGAGCGAGGCAGTCGCTTGTGATGTGCTTTTCCACTAACTCGTGAGCAGTTAAAGTTTATATAAATAGGATCCTTTGAAGATGTTCTTTGGTATGCTCGATATAGTAGAAAACCAAGTAGTACTGCATTTCAGCATGTTATTATCTGAGAAGTGCTATGCAATTTTTGCTGTAAAGTCTAAATACATGGCTTGCACAAATTAGGTTGTAACGAGCTATCGTACACATTTATGGTAGCTGCGCTCTCCGTCTCAAGTTTTTACAACCGCCTTGGGGGGGCTGTAGGGTAACATTTACTTGCCTCCGCGTCCCACACTGTCAGGATGGACACAAAGTATAATGACTTAATGGTGATTAAGGATCTGTCATACTTTACAGTAACCGCCCATTATGTCTCTTGGTAATGAATAGCGCTAGTTGGACACGTCAGGAGGAGGGCGGTGCTTGGAGAGATTAAAAAGCAGCCGTCCTTGTGGTACACGTGTCCATAGACCAGGGCTCTTCAAATCTGGCCCTCGATTCAAAATCCAGGCCTTGTTTTCAGTTGCCCCAGGTAGTTGATTTAATCATTACTGATTCTGATTGGCCGGGGCTTCACACTTGGTTCACAGGTAAAGGAAGGCTGGAAAATCAGCAGGGCTAGCACCCTAAGGATTGTGACTTCAATAACCCTGCTATCCACTGATTGAGCTTATTCTGTGTTAACAGTGCAGGTTACAAACAGTCTTGGTGTGCCATACAATAGAATGGAATTAAAATGCATAAATTTGTTTTAATCTCAAAATAACGTAAAAACATGCTTATTTTGTAGCAATATTCTTTTAGTAGTAATATGTATAAATGTTATTTTCATTTTTTCTTTTAAAAAATGTTGGATTAAAACTGAATGTATGTGCTTTTTGTTTTCTCCGTTCTACAGAATGCTGGGGTACATCTGGCAGTACTTGTACAGCTCCCTCTTTCGATTGTGGTTGAAGTGGTTCCTCAGACAGATAACGGGGAAATGTGAGCTGCAAAGGATCTGTGATAGTTACAGGCAAGGGGGGGCGCGGACAAGCAGGGCAGGTGAGGAGACTGGCAGTGACTGTGACAATGGCTGGGAGTCTGTTCATTTGTTTTGTACGTTTGTTTCTGCCCTGGAGGTGAAAAGTAGGGCGTTGTCAGTCAGACCTTTATCCTAATTCGGTTCTTGTTTCACTTACAGAATATTCTCTTGAATGCTCAAAAAGCATGGTGAGTTTTTTTTTTTTTTTTTTTACTTGAAAAGAACTTTCCTTTGTTTTGTGACACTACTTTACATGCCACACTCGTTTGCTTTTTGAAAACAAAACTGGTTCTCCGTCTCCCCACTGTAATCTCTCTTGCAACAGACGCTACGGACGGCCATCGATGTTGAAGAAAGTGGGTTAGAGCAGCGTGTCACCGCTATAATGGCTGAGAAGAACATCAGATCGGAGAAAGATCCCATGTAAGAGCTTTAAACATTCACACCAAGGTGCCAGAGATTCACAGAATCCCCCGTTCGAGTAATTAGGCCTAAGATTAAAAACAAAACAAAACAACACTATTTTGTATCAGCTATTGTTTACTAATGATGGAATGTGCTGTTTATGGTTTAGGTTTAAAACAAACCTGAAGGTTTGTTTACTCCAAATAAATGGATACAGGAAATTGTACTTATACGTGGAGGACCTCAGAAAGCAGATGTTTGAGTCTGAGAAAATGGAACATGAGAAGCTGCTTTTGAAGGTAGGGCCTGTTTTTTCGAAGGCCGAGAGTTTTAAATGTAGAGCTCAGAGTTCCGACATTTGCAAGATGATGAGGAAAATCCTATCTGTGATTGAGGATCACAAAAACAACATTTGTCGTAGCATTGTGATAGGGGATTAATTTGTTGTTTGGTGCCCATGTGATCGGTGTAGCCGGTTGAAGTTTAGCTAACATTTCTTTTTCAGTTATGGGACCTGCTGATGCCTTCTGTGAAGCTGCAGTCCAGAATTACTAAGCAGTGGGGAGATATTGGTTTCCAAGGCGATGACCCCAAGACTGATTTCAGAGGAATGGGCATGCTGGGCTTAACCAATCTCGTGTGAGTGCGAGACATGTGACCTGCATACTGATGCTACAGTGGCTAAAGTTAATTAGCACTCAAACAGGACTCTCGCTTCAAGGAGCGTGGGAAAAAAAATCTTACCAGTTCTGACTTTTAAGTTGCAAAAGTTAAAATTAAAATAGCTAGGGGCCAGCGTGTGGCTCAGTGAGCTAAGCATCCGTGCGTGTGATCAGAAGGTCGCCGGTTCGAGCATGGCCTCAGCGGAATAGCCACATGTCCGTGGGCCCTTGAGCAAGGCCCTTAACCCCCAGCTCCATGGTGCCACTGCAGGTGGCAGCCCTTCACAGCCAAGGTTGCTCTCACGCGTTTTTGTGGGTCATGGAGAGTAAGACTAGGTAGGCAAAAAGAGAATTTCCCCTTGGGATCAATGAAGTGATGATATAATTATTATTATTAATAATAATATTAATAATAATCTTATTAAGTAATAATGATAAAATTGGTACTTGGACTATGTTTTAGGTTTGTTTCTTATTTTCTGATTTTTACAGTTTCTTTAGCGAGCGATACACAGAATTATCGCGGCAGGTCCTGTCACACGCGAATCACCCCAAGTTAGGGTAAGATGGCCGCCCCCTCCTACACATGAGCAGTACGGTCAATGCGTGTGCGCAGTATTGCTGTTGTGGCTCTGTCCATGGCGGGCCTTCTGCTAGCCTCCGGCGTTTGTGTGTCTGCATTGGCAGTTACTCCTATGCCATAGTGGGTATCAACCTGACGGAGATGGCCTACAGTCTCCTGAAGAGCGGCGCTCTCAAGCCTCACTTCTACAACACTGTGGCCGGGAGCCCGTCCCTGGAGCATTTCCATCAGCTGTACTGTGAGTGGGAAAGGGGCTGGGGTGAGAAGCCTAAGGGGAGAAGGGTGACTATTCCTGCCCTTGGCATAGTCAACATGAACCGCGTATGGTCATTTGTCCTGAGGTATATTACCCAGAAGTATAGTTGCTAACTGTGGTAGCAACTTACATAGTTGGAACCCTGCAACCGAATGGTTCCAACTATATAGGTTGCTAACGGAACCTTTTGGGAGACATAGCCCAATTTGTTTCCCTGTCCAAGAAACTGATCGCCGTCTAGTTGTGGAATGGCTGCCAGATCCAGAAGGCAGTACTGTCACTGTTTTCATTTTCGACAGGTTTCCTTGCCTACGAGTTTGATAAGTTTTGGATCGAAGAAGAGCCGGCCAGCATTATGGAGTTCAATCTGTACAGGGAGAGGTTTCACGAGAAGGTGAAGATGCTCCTGGGGGAGCCCGACGTGTCCCTCTCGCTGAAACTGACGTCGTAAAAGTTACCCTGAATTTCTTAAAGGGACCTGTGCGTTTCATTAATGGTCTGGATAAGTATTAGCAATACGCTACCCATCCCCTTTAATTTTTTTTAACCATTACATTTTTACACAATTTAAATGTAATAAGTTAAGGAAAAGTGTAATTTGCCTAAAAAGCCCACCTAATACTCACATTGACTATGGATGGAATGGGTGTATTTAAGTGATGGGCATCAATTGCACACAGGGGATACTGAAGCTGATTTTCTTAGAAGAATGCTAACCAATGAGATTTAGCTTAGCGAATAAGACTGACTGCTGTTTTTGTTTTTTTAGAAAGATACTTCCTGCCTGTTTGGCTTCTGTGACTGAATCTCAGGAATTCTCAGGAATTTAAGGGCCATTGTTTTACTGGTTAATTAAGCAGCACTTGTCTCATGGCGATGTGTTTACTCGTTATGCAGCATTTTAACCTTTTCCCGTCTCCGTTATTCTTCTCTTAGAGGTCGTTTACCTTCTCCGGTATAGCCGTAAAGGTGCTTTAAAAAGATGACATGTTCAGATGGTACGTTTTTGAATGACCCCCTGCATGCCAGCAGTGGGAGCTCCATTCTGCCCCCTACAGCCCGCTCTGGGCAGTCACGCACAGCATGTGCACTATAGCTACTTTTAGTGTGTTATTTATATGCGGTGTTCTGCTTCTGAAGACTTTGTAATTTCGGAGGAATTTGACGGTCTGTTCCTTTGTACATTCTGGCAGAGCACCTCGCACGAGAATAAACTGACTTTTCACGAGTCTGTTTTGTTGCTTCTGTTGCACGTCTTGCGCCAGAAGTGTTTCGAACTTAGCTGTGTAAGTAGCCAGTAGCTCTCTTCCCTTAGCTGTGATTATACAGTACACCAGCTATTACTTTTTAAATTCCAGCTTCTAAAAGCTGAGCCTAGTCCCTTAAATATGAGCAGATGATTGATTAACACTATACAACTCATATCTACAGGCTATTGCTTCAGATTGTTTCATTTGCATGTCAACAGACTCAACATATGTCTGTCTGGCTTGGCATGCCTTAGCTTAAAAAACAGAAAACACCGATTGTATTTTAAATTTTTTTTTTAAGAAAATTAATTGCATTTTGTTTCAATAAATATAAACAACCCTTCTATCCATTGATGCGGATGGGATAATCTTTTTAAAAAGTTTGCTGTGCGTATCTCATTTACTCCAGCTTGTCCGCCGCAATTACCCCGCAGCCGGATAAACGTAGAGTTCATGAAAAAACAGAATCCAGGTCACTGTCGATACTCAGTGGCCACGGAAGGTCAAAAAAAATTATCCTGCCCCACAGTACAAAGTGCATACGTTTGGCACACAGAAGCTTGTTTATAGGGGAAGAGAAGCCCTTGTATCAGCTGAGGTCCAAGTCCATCATCAAGTATCTAAAGTTACAGCCATCTGGGAGAACAGACCTCTTTTTTTTTTTTTTTAAGTGCTCAACTCGTTCAGACATTTTCCACAATGCAACTATGTGTTTAAGCAATGGGTCATGTTCAAATACCTTAGCCACACATGGCTAATTATATCTGGTAACTAACTGGATCTCAGGATATGCAGTCATCCCGTCCCCTTGTATTGACAAATTACTTTTTTTGTAATTATACTATCTAAAGGTAGTTGCCAGAGGTGGATAGCTCAGGTCCAGAAAGTTAAAAATCGAGAGAAGATTTTGTTTCAACCAACCGGTTGAGTTTAAAGAAGCTCAGTCACAGAGTACTCAACTGGTTGGTTGAAACAAAATCTTGGTCTGGATTTTTCATTTCTAACACTTAAGTATCCACCTCTGCTAGTTGGTCTCCAGAAGACAGAGAGGAGATGATCTGTTTGTGCTCTGTGCGGGTTGACTGGATCATGGGTGGAGCGATTCATACAGGCTCCTTCCTCTTTGGTTTAGTGTCACTTGTCTCCGCCTGATTTCTGGAGACCATCATGGCCCTCTTCAGCTGCTCGAAGGACACAAACATCACTATGTTCCAGGAGCCCAGTCTTAGGAAAGAGGGAACAAACCTGTAGAAAGGAATGAAGAGAGAGACATCAACACGGACCTACTACCACGGTTCCATTTCTATGTGATTTGCTGTGCCACAATGATTGGCCAAAGGCTATGTCTGTCTTTTAGAGGCTTCTTCTCATTGGCTGCCCTGGATCAGGTAGCAGCAGTGGGTATTGAGAAGCCAGGTGAGTCCATTGTAGCCAATGCTGGGAGCTCACCCTTTGTAGAAGGCCGTGGGCCCCTCCTTGGTCAACATGGTCCAAGCACAGTTGACGGCGCTTGTGTACTGGCCAGGCGGGGAGTTCATGTACCGCGTCTTCACCACATCCACGGGGGAGGCGATGACAGTCGTGCAAAACCCAGCCCCAAATGCCGAAACAAAGTGACAGGGCAGGTTGTCTGTGGTCCCAGGAAACAAAAACACAGTATTTGTTAATGGCGACCTCTCAAATCTACAGACGACCTGCAATATCCAGGGGCTTACTCACCCGACATCAGCTTGTGGTTGAGAATAGCCTCCTTGATGATGTCATAAGTGACCAGCTCTGTGCAGTTAACCAGGGCATTTCTGGTTATGTTGGGCAGAGTCCCTGAAAGCAGCCAATATTAACACTTTAATAACTTAAGATGCTTTTTGAGATGCTGTTGTCAAGGTTTTGACTGTGAGCTGGCAGAGGTGTGAATAATGGCCATCAAACCCTGAGACCCACCCACCTTTCCACAACCCTCGCAGGCCCTCTTCCCGGAAGATCTTGCCGTAGGCCTTGAGGGCGCCGCTGTATCTGCGATCCACCCCCTGGAGGTTTAACTGGGCCTGGAACCGAACCTTGACTACATCTGTTGGCTGCGCGATGGACACTGCCAAGGCCCCAGTGGTACAGCCAGCCAGGATCCGAATCCCGACCCCTGGATCTGGTAGGACGAGGAAGATACCAAGAGTCACGATACACCTTCAAATGAGAGGCTCCTTAGATTAGCATTGCACTGAAAATGGTTCATTTGGCTACAAAGGATTGGAGAATATGCCAATTGGATAGAAGTGATTCCCAAAAAATGAGTTCAAGATCAACAAGTTTAGGTTTTTGTAACTTTTCTATTGTCGTTCGTCACAAAGAATAAGCGAACTAGGGTTTCCTGTCAGGGTTTGCACCCAGGAAGCGAGACGTAATAGATTGAAACCCAACATTGCCCCAGACTCACTGTCTCTCCCGCCGGTATACAAGAGCTTGACGTTATCATAGAAGCCGATGCGGATGGAAGCGAAGGCCATCTGCCGGTGCAGACCAGCGACCAGGCCGTTGTAAAGTGAGCGTGGCCCCTCTGTCCGCACCATGGTGCTGATGGTCCCAAACACGCCCCTGTAGCGGATATCCTTGGCCGCCACCACTGCTGCCTTCTCTCCCTGGATCTATGATTCGCAAAAACAAACAGTTGTGACGAGGGACTAAGGAAACGGGAGCCTGGAAGAGAGAAATCAATTATCCACAGAGGACCGGTACCTGTAGCCGGACTTTGGCGGTATCCAGAGGAAAGGTGACCAGGTCGGCGATGCAGCCAGCCATGCCAGCACTCAGGATCTTAACCCCTAAAGGTGGAGGTACCTCGGAGGGCTTCAGTCCAACCATCCTCACCTGCTGAGAGACACAAGGATCTCAGCTGTCTGTCATGTAAACTTTTTCCCAGTAGGCAGAGATACCTTATACTTGTTTCTGCATATTATGTAGCTCCGGAACCCTGGAATGGGCACTCCATCAAAATTACTTCAGCTTTAAACAGCTTGAATGTCATACTGCAGGGAGTTACAGAAGCAATTCAATGCTAGTGGCCCAAAGGTATCACAGTTCAGCCCCTATTGGGACTTAAACCTGCAGCCTTTGGGATACAAGTCCAGTTTCTTCACCTATTATTATTATTTTCTATTATTCTTAAATCTGCCACTCTTCTTAAAAACCACCACTGTTTAAATCAAGAATGTTCTAAGATATGCAAGTAGTGGAGTATGTCAAAGTATATCATACTGGTATTTCCCCTTGCATGCTTTTTCATGGTTTATTTTTCATTGTAGATTGCTGCTTGCAACTGTCATCTTCAAGCAGGGCAGCTTTTTCCATTTCATTAAAATGCAAAGCACTATGAAGTTAAACCGTGACCGTCCTCGGCTCAGAACCTTCATCTGTACATTGCGAACCGTTAGTGAACTTGCTCCCAGCGATAAAATTATAAAAGTCACTTACTTTGTCACCCCAGGGGAATGGAGACTGGTTTGTGCTTTGGAGCGTTTAGGGTGTTCCACGCTCACTCCTCCAAGATTATCCTCTTTCTGTTCTGCTCATGTTTTGGGCGCCTTTATTGTGACAGCCAAAAGGAGGCGTCACTCCGCGCAGAGGGCAGGGACAGTGGGTCGGGAATTCAAAGTTCATTCGCTGTCAGTGTGTCAACCTCCATTCAACACCGGGAGCAGAAAAAAGTTCATATTCTGACTGGAGTGGCTCTTATGTACAGGTTGGCTTACACCATAAGGTGTTTGTGGTGGGGAGTGGGATGGAGGGCGTGGCCTGTGTGTCTTGATTTACAGTAAAGATTAACTGATCAACCCAAGGATCTAATTAAGATATCAACAGCAAAGTCTGAAAGCACCTCAAGGTGAAACTCCGAAATGGGCAAAACAGAGCCCTGGGCTCCTTGTGGGAAAACGTTGTGTGGACGAAACACGGATTTCATCTCTACGCCCTCAATTGCTCAAACCAGGAGTGACAACACGGGTGTTCTCCTCCTCGTGGTGTCATGACATGGACAGGTGTCGCAAAAATGCGAACCGGTTCACCCCACCCCCTCTCCCGATTGGACCTTCCGTCCTGCCGTGTTTGTCCCACGTTGTGACATCAGAGGTTGGGGGGGGCGGTATGACGTCCGTGGGCTGAAGTCCAGGGCAGCTGAGGTGACGGCAGGTCGCTGAGTATTGCAGAATGCGTTATAGGACCGGTAGAAAACTCGCAAATATGTGCAGAAAGCTCGGGCCCGTGAGGTGGTCTGGCGCCCCCTGAGGCCTATCCGGTGGCTGCGTCGGGACCCAACTGTCCACGGCTCCTGACAATCACGACAATATATGGAGGGAGGTGGTGCAATTAATGTTACAACATCAGTTTACATATCCTTTGGAGAGAGAAATTGTTTTTGTGTTGCATTATGCCTTAATGAGATACCAGCGTCAGATATCCTGTGCCATGTTAAAATCATCACAGTCACACACTGAGACTTAGGAATCCCACTGCCAAACTACTAAGCAGTGAGGCAAAAAGCTGGTTATTCCAACATCTAAACCATTACCTGAATAAAAGCTGATTCTGGGCAAATAAGACCTTCACTGGAGGTGGGCGTTAATAATCCTTTAGCAGCAGAAAGGCACTCAAGAGAACCAGTCAGGACACGACAGTGCTAACTCTGACCTCAAACCTACCGGTCGATTTACGCTGCTGTGATAAATGCTTTCCATTAACTACGGTTAATAACTGAGGTTCAATGAGTTTAATGTTTAACACACAATTCTTTCGAATGTGCATATGAGGAGTTAAGGCTTTTTTCATTAGCGGAGGCCGGACATAAAATACAAGTTAGAAGCAAACCGGCCATAACCTGAAGAGCAGGCAAGCATGCCAGTCATCAGTTAAATAACTTGAGCACTTAGTATTCTGTCATTAATCACCTGACAATGTTTTTGTTTTTTTTAAGCAGCGGGTGACGTGAGCCAGAGAAATTCAGTACAAGCAAAATTGCCGAGTCACACCAGACAACAAAGACGACAACGACAAAAACAACTGGGAACAGTTTGGCCTAATTTCTCCTTTGAAGGCGTCAAGTCTTGTTCAGATCGGTCCTCGGAAGAAATTCCACAGCCCGGTAGCTGGACCCGTAGGGCTGCGGGTTTGACTCTGAACTGGAGTGAGGGTCGGGTGCAAAGGTGCATAGTTCAGGTGAACCGGAGACACGGCTGATTACACAAACGCCCAGTTCCCCACCGCACAGATAATACACGGCAAAGTACGACTGCTGACAAGGGACGGATGTAGGGAGTCACGCCCCAAACGTTTGTCCATCCTCGGTACAAATGTGAGCTGAGTCTAACTCCCACAAACTATGGTGTCATATAGTAGCTTTGTGATCAGCTCTCTAAATGGCCACCAAATGTGATACCAACCTTGTTTCCCCGGTTATCGTTACTGGCATCACTTAGCACCCGAACAGAATTCCTGGTTCTCAAACATAATTTAGAATGAAATGTACTTAAAACAATAAGACAATATTAGACAGAGCACAAACAGAACGTATTTTACAGTACCCCCAGAGAACATAATAATGCTGCAATATTAGCAGAGCATGACCGGCACTTCTGATTGGCTGAATTTGCACACACCCCCCCTCCCCCCCTCCCAGCAACGTGGAACAGAACACAAATGTATCTCTGAATCCTTTGAACTGCAGGACAGATTTCCCCTGTTATGTAATAATGCCGTAGGTACTGGGTCCAACAAGCAAAGGGTAAAACTTCTGAGTATTACAGACAAATTACCTTTTTTTTTTTTTTTTTTTTAAAAAAAAGTTCTTAATTAAAATCAAATGTGGGTTGGCGTTTCATACAATGTTCAAAAAAATAAAAATTAAACAGTAATAAAGCTAGCGTGCCAAAAACACTGCAATAATACAAGAAAATCCTGTTACGTGACTTTATTGTATTGAAAAATTGTACAAAAACGCTGTACGCAACCCCACGTGACTAGTTCGGGTTTAATCTGGGTACATAGCAGAGACTGCTGAAAGTGCGAAGGTCCTATACACGTCACTGTGTGGTGCTGCCCTCTAGCGGATTCACAGTGGAATACCGCACTCTTGTCACTGTTGCTGTGACCGACGGAGTGGCATGGAGCCAGAGGATGTCTACCAGTTATTCTAGGTCATGGCTTATAGTTTGAAGATTATGAATCAACAGGTCAGAAAGACTAGCTCAGCTAAATGTAGTGGAAACTAGAATGTTAACCAAGGTGTGTATTATAAAAAAAGAACGGTTCACTCAGATCAATAAAGACAACACTGAGAACTTATTTTGTATGTCTGCTTTTGAATACTTCATTCCATATATTTAATCAGTTAAAGTTGTGTAATCCATAAATATGACATTTAAGACTATTCACACAGGAAGAGGTTAAAACAGCAGCTTCAACAACAGGGAAATGTTAAAAAAAGGAAAATATGTTAGCAAGAGGGAAGAAGTTTCAAATAAAAAGGATAACAGTGAAATAAAAGCGAATTCCCTGTATGAAAATCAAAGATAACATGTAAACCATTACTGGCAACAAATATGGCTCAAAGTGCGGGTGCTCTAGAATAAAACGGGCAGTTTTTTAAAAAATTATGCAACTATTACAGAGATTCTGTACAAAGTGTAGGTACTGGTTAAGTATTACGTGGTTAAATCACAGAAGTATATATATGTGATACAGCCCAGAGCATGGGGGACTTCTGTTTTTTTTTTTTATACAGTTAAGTGTAGGACACGGTAAAGGATTACATTGCCTAACATGATCAAGAAAGTTGGTATCGTTGCACAGGACTCCACCTAAATCACGGCAAGCTCGTTTAATACCTGGGCGTCAGTAGTCAGAATCAGCTTACAAAGCTCAGTTACAGCCAGTTTCGGTATAACAGCTCTGGAAAATAAACAGAATCAGGAAGCGTTCCAAAAGCCGCATCGGCAGCACAGGAATGCGGTCTGCGGATCACACCGACGCCTCAACCGCGAATCTACGCTAGTCGCCAATATCGCAACACCGCGAGGTCCTGCATAACTGCGGAGAAAACATACGCACAGGTACTGGTTGCTACCTTGTTTAATAACGCTCTCTTTTTTGATTCTTGTTGCCAGCCAAATACAGGGAATAATAGAGCTTCTTGGCTCTGTTGTTATGGTCCATGCACGTTCAGGTCATTCACAACGGGGTCCCGCTATCATGGGGCAATGTTTACAGCTCATTCTATGGTCAGCGACCTCCCACAAAGCGTCTGGTAACTAGCCCCTCCAATAAAACTCTGTTCACAGTCTAAGAATAAAACAGCTATTTCACATTTTATAGATAAAATACAATGTTTACGTTTTGTCCTCTCACCTCCCTTGCGTGAATCATACATATTATTATACACAAAAATTAATTTGATTAAGTTCTCCTACCACCCGAATGAAGATGCAGTAAAACACTGTTCATTTCACAAAGTAACGTTTTGGTACTGTTTTTTTTTTTTTTTTTTTTAAACAGTGCTCCCAAACAGCCACCTCCGTTGGGGGCGGTCCGTCTCACCCCGAAAGTGATATCTCATAATCGCTAGAGGAGGTGAGAGGCCGGCCCACCTTGCGCACGTTCTTGGCATTGGTGATGCGGCCCATGACGTCCACAGGCTTCTCGAAATAATGCACCAGGGCGTGCTCGGTCAGCACAGAGGCCAGGAACTGCTCAAAGGTGATGGCCCAGTCCTTGTCCAGGCTGGCGCTGCGTGACAGCCCGTTGCCATGGCTACCGTTGCTGTTGGTGCTGCTTCCACCGTTGCCGCTACGCACCAGCACGGTATCGTCGGCGATGTCCTCACACTGCAGCTTCTCCTCCAGCTCGTGTGAGCCGGCACTCAGCACTGAGTATGACGACATGGATGTGTCGTCCTTGGTCTCGTCGTCGGAGATCAGCATGGCCGAGGAAAGACCCGCCTCCTTTGGTGACGAGTCTTCCAGCTTCACGTCCTCCATTGGCGGGCTGGACGCAGGCTCTCTGCCGACTCCGACGTCATGTAACTTGGTCTGTCCGATTTCGGCAGACCCTTCCCCCACATCAAGCCCTTGGAAGAAGCCGTCTCCCTGTGCCCTCGCTCTGGTGCTCCCGCTCTCGTCCTCCTCCTCGTCCTCATCTTCCTCCTTGCTGCTGGGGCTGATGAAGAGCTTGCCCACCTCACCCATCTCCAGCAGCAGGCTGGTCACCGTGGCCGTGGCGTGGTACAGGTCCTGCTCCATGGGGTCCTCGCTGAACATGTTGTACAGGGTCTTACACAGTTCGATGAACTGGCCCTGGAGGACGGAAGGGATTGGACAGAGCCACTGTGATACACGCATCAGTATTTAGCACATTAAGTACATTTAGTACAAAGGTTAATTGGTTTAAAACAGTGTTTCTCACCCCGGTCCACAGAGAGCCCCAGACGGTCCAAATTTTTGTTTCCACAATCTCAGGCAGCTGAAAGAGCTCCTCTACAGCCACTGATGGAGGAACATCAGTCGCCACAGGATCAGGAGGGCTGTCCGCACTCACCTGGTTCAGTTTTGGAAGCTCTTTGATGTTCTCCAGCTTAGATCTGGTCTCCTGGTTCCACAGCCTTAGATACGCACGATAGTCTGGAGTGTGCATCTTTTTCACTGTTGAGGGAGAGGAAACACAGCAGGTGTATCTTCATGCTTTAAAACAGGACCCCCCCCCCCCCCCCCAAGAAATCCACAGCGTTTAACTTAACAGTGACCAACCGAACCTACAGCTGGCTAATCTCCAAGACCGCAAGCACCCAACAGGTAAACAGCTGTAATTTTGCTATCTGTGTCCAGTGCACACCTCTAACATCAGAGCAAAAAAAAAAAAACATATGTTCTCTGGGCATCAGTGAGTGCCCCGAGTATGAGGAGACCCATTTAAACCTTAGGGCTCCTTAAATTTCACCGCTGCACATTTCAGACCAGGCAAAGTCTAGCTGCGGTTAATCAGGATTATGTGCCATCGCAAAACATTCTCCCCACAACCAATATGTTTTCACCTTCGAGGAATACGGTTTAAATATCCAGGGAATTGTGGATGGACAGGTCTACAAGACAATGTGCGAATTTCTCTGAACAGCAACAGAGAGCACAGCTTTAGGAAATCACACTGAGGACAAGAACTCCAAAAGGGCAATTTCACGGCCAGCATACCAACTTAATTATTAATAATCCACCATGCATCTAATATGGGGGTCGGACAATTAACCTGCACCAGTTTGGCACCCCGGACTCCTCTACCCTTGCATAGGACAAGTGGATACAGAAAATAAATGGATGGATCGATGTTTTTGGAGAATAAATAGCAAGAAACTAGAAACTTTCCCCATTTTGTAAAACATTTAACATGAAGAAGACAGGACTAATCAAGTAAACAAGGCTCTAATTCATGGTAAATATGAAGTATACACATACCTTTTTCGGTCTTGAAAGTGACTCTTACAAAACCATCATCCTTGTCATTCTTGGACCTGGAGTCGAGCCCTGTGGGTAGAGTGGGGTAGTTAAAAGCAGAGTAGCGACACCTGCAGGCACGGACTGCTTGGACGGGGTGGGGAGTGGACAGCTCACACACCGTGGGACGTCTCGGGGGTGATGTCCTCGAAGAAGTACTGGGTGGCCTCGAATGCAGAGTCTGGCTCCTCCTGGTCATGTGACAGCTCTGTGGGAGGAAAGATGAAAGAAAAAAAGACCACACACACACACACACACAACAGGACAGTGGCTCAGTTACCCAGCATGCCATGAGACAAGTGGAAACGCACAACAATCTGTACTCAGCAACCACTAATCCAGTCAGAGTGGCGGAGACCAGCGAAACCCCAAAAATCTCCCATTCACAGAAACCAATAAAGAAATCTCTGTCAGAAATAAATATAAGATTGTACAATAATTACTGTGCAGTGGCTAGGGGCTCAACATTATGCCACGTTTAGCAATTTAGGAACAGAAGGATGGGTGTTTCTGACATGGAAATTAGATTTTTTTTTTTTTGAGTGAGAGATTGAGAGAGAGAGAGGACAAGATGTCTATAAAGTCGACTAAGTTCAGCCCGAAAAAAACTGTCTGAAAGCCATCAGTGTGAAGCCTGGCCACAATGCCCCCCCACCAACCCCCTGGCTGCCACATTAACCTGATACGAGTCACCTCTATATACAGCAGGAACGTGCCTGTACAGCCGGCTCAGGAGAGGGGCAGAAAAGAGGAGTGGTCAAAGAAGCACACGCCCCTTTTACACATGATTGGTCGATTCGTTGCCTGGGGTGAGTTTACGCAGCATATGGACGGACTGCGCCACTCTGCGGGATGGCCGGGGTCCGCCAGCAGCCAGGTGCTGGCATGGAGGAAGATCAGGAGCGGGGAACCGACCCGAGCTGGGAATCGATAGGCGACCCGCAGGCAGAGGAATGCATCGAGCATAAAAAACCTCCACGTTCACAAAGGGTGGAGTTTGGTTCCTGAGCTGGTAATCCAGGGACGAGCAGGGGCCCAGGATGACCAGTCAGGCAAAAAAAACAGGGCATATCGAAGCTGGCCAACATACACCAAGGAAGGGCCATTTCTGCCTGGTAGGCCACAGCGGCAGTCAACAGGATCCAAAGCCCACGTCAGGCTGTAGTTGGTGATGGCTCGGGGGGGGGGCCAGCATGAACGGTGACACACACGGCTGTGGGCGGGGGCTGTCGACTCACCGGGCAGGACATGCATCTTGTAGAGGAGTTTGAGCTTCTCGGTGAGATCGCTGTGACAAAGGACACCTGGAAGCACATAAGCCGAGGTTCAGGGATACGTCGGAACGTTCACATTGTCGTCACCCCCACCACGATAGAACGTCCCGCGCCCGGGGCGTACTCAGGCCGGTGACGAATTCGCGGAAGTTGATGAGGCCATCTCCGTTGTGGTCCAGCAGCCGGAAGAAGCGCAGGGCGAGGGTGTCTGAGTGTGCCCCGCTGGCCCAGGGGAAGAGAAGCCCGAAGAGTCCCTTAAACTGCTCCACGTCGATGCGGTACTGTTCCAGGTAGGGCAGGCTAGGGTCATGCCGGTCCGTGGGGTTGCTGGTGCCTCCCCAGTAACAGCTTGTCAGGTGTTCCGCCTGCGTCACGGGGGGCAGGACGAGGGGGGAGATACGGCAATAAGATAAAGGTCCACCCCCCAAGGAACGAATGGACACCCCATCAAAAGCCTACATCTGCAAAATGGAATACATCCGAGATCCTATTATGTACTGTAAGCTGTTTCAGAATTACCCAGCATGCTCTCTGCCCCTGCCGACTACAATTCAGCAACTGAGTCAATTGAGCCAAAGCCACGCAAAGTACATTAACATGACGGTAGATGGGGGGCCTGGTTTCTCCCAGCGACATGCTAACGAGAGAAGCACTGCTGGTACTGATCTGGATCCAGGCTGACAGGTGGAACCCGCACGGTGCCACTCGCTGGTATCGTCTCCCAGACGCACAAAACCCACAATCAACTCCAATCCCATCCCGTCCTGGCGTTGGGCCACGAGAAAGGACACCTGACTCATCATACTCCTTCTTAGATGCCAACTCAGAAACAAGTCGAGACACACCCCCCCCCGATGATTCAGACCCAGTCGCCCACCTTGAACAGGACAAACAGCTCCTCCAGCTCGTCAATGCTGAACGCCGTCTCAGTGACTATGGTCCGGACCTGCGGGAGTCCGGAATCAAACTGGTTAGGACTGCTGTGATTCAGGCGTCAACAAGAACCTCTCAGATTCTCTTATGGCGGATTTGTAGCCCAGCCAGTACATCCTTCCCTTGTTCCTCAAAAACCACCATAAAATTGAGACACCCAGTAAACCCGGTAGCTGCAAGATGCCCCAACACTAATTCCTTAAAGAGACAGTAGAAGTAAGATTGGGCTTCAGCCAGTCATTGGACCCCTCAGAATCAGACGTGCGTGTTTAAAGTGGAGGAGCGTTTGGGGTCTTTACCACGTTGCGTTTGGTCGTGTCCTCTATCGTCTGGATCACCCTCAGCCTCTGCTTGAAGCGCATCTGCTCGATCACATCGGCTCGGATCGTGCCGAATTTCTGTTTCGGGAAAAACACCAACCGAAGGTCAAAGAGAACCTGAAACGGTTTCTTCCAGCAGACCATCGCAATGGTGATCTCTGGTCAACGAATCCGTTCTGTCATCCACATTCCCCATATTTTACTGCTGTATATTAAACTTTCCTTTTGGATACTTCCTATTTCCTTATTCCTATTAACCGTTTTCATTTATACTGGTTCGTCGTGATGTTGTGGGATTTGCACACAAGTTTGTCACTCATCTGCACTTAGCAAGTGTCAAGGCATGTGACAAAGAAAGTGATTTTATTTGAACCGATTTGACCCCAAACTGGATTTTTGTTACGACTGTGAAAGCTCACTATGTTCAGTCATGTGACCCACGTGAGGCCGGCTGCACCAGCATGGGAGACACACTTACCTCATAAGAGCTGTGGACCAACTTGAAGATGTCCACTTCTGGGTGGGGCTCCCCGTCGTCCGTCAGCAGGGAGTGAAGGTGCGGGATGGGAGGGAGGGTGCTGTCTTTGTTTGTCACGCTGTCCAGGTACCTGCAACCCATGACAAGACCCACAAAATCCCCCATTAGGCAATCACTTACAGGCAATACTGCTAAGTTATTTCCATGCACCCATTTCAACGGTTTGCATCATTTCTCCTCAGACCGATGACGCGAGAATGTGGGTAAGGAATTTTAAGATTAATGTTTTGAGGAGAGTATTTTAAGAATTGTTGCTGCAATATGACTGGCAATAATAGCCCAACGGGCCAGAAGAGATCAGACAGAAGTGCTTACGGAGCTTGGGTCCAAATCCCAAAGAGGGTCCTGTTTTTGAACTTCTGAACCAAGGGATTTTCTAGATGGCTAATTCCGCCAACATGGAATTAAACTCCCACAAAAACATGTTAGATGAGATTCTGAAAATCCAAAATCCAAGTCTCACCTGCCCAGGACGGTCATGGCTTCCCCATCATCCTTGCAGTTCAGAAGTTTCTCGATGTTGGCGTCCAACACGGAGAGAGCCAGCTGGAAGATCACCTTGATGCCCTCGTAGAAGAAGCAGTCGACGACCACCACCGCACTCTCGAAAGGCATGACGCTGAGGAAGAGTGTGAGGAACCAGGACAACGAGATAGTGGAGATGACGCCCAGGTCCTGCATGCAGTCGTACAGCTGAGGCACGTGGTCTCTGGCTAGCTCCTCAAACACACCCTGGTCCACCAGCGCCCCTGAACGAACACAAGCACAGCACTTAGAGCCCATAGAACGACATGACAGCCAGAACCAAGGTCGCTTTTCCACTGCACCAGGTACCGTATTTTTGTTCCTTTACCTGCTTTTACATAAGCGCTGCATGCGTTCTCTGAGACAATCACAATCATTTTCATCCTTTCTGTTTCAAATCACTCATCAACGGGTTTATGAGAAACTTAACTCCTTTTTGCTTTATATGTATTACAACAAAATCACATCGCTATATGTACAACGAAATCACATTGCTAGTCCTAGTATGTTAAAATAAATTTTAAATTTCATCATACAATTCTGATCTTTTTGTTGTATCTGGTCTCCCGACCAAATCACAATTCATTTTTTGTTCATCATTGTTTTGAGATCACAGCTGTTTTCAAGGCGATGCTTGTATTGTGTTTCTGCGGCAGGCTATTTGCATAACCACTCAAGAAAGAAACCGTCCCAAGTCCCACCCCAAAGTACTGAAGCACCAAAGAAGTACCCCAGTTGGTTTGGCACTTTTGGTGCTGGTACTCGACTGGAAGTCAATGGAAAAGGGAAAGTACATGAAGTACTGTAACTGGTACCATGGAAAAGCACCCCAACTGTACCCATTGACCAGAGAAGACCAACAGAGACCTTGATACAAGTTAACACCTCTGAACACAGAGGAGCACACCGACCTCTGAACACACACACACACACACACACACAGGTCAGACCATGGAACCTTACGGCAGTCAAGCAGAGAAGGTCAACACAGAGCTTAATACAAGATACACAGGTTTGACATTCTAACCAGATGTTGACTTTGAAACACCTTAACATGTATACACTGACGCAAACAAACCGGCATATCCATCACCCTGGCAGCAGAACTCACCGACCACCCTGGTGTTGTAGTAGTCAGGCAGCATCCGCTCGCATAGCGCCACCAAGAGCCAGAACGCTTCCTCTTCATTAGCATAGAGCAGCAGCACTGAAGTCACGATATTCATGGCCTGGTGACATGGGGGTGGGTGGAGATGGTGACTGAGCTGGAAGACTGGGAGGTCCTAACTGCTGACAAACCCCAGCGTCGTCATGGCGGCCTCACCTGGCAGTAGCCGATGTGGGGGTTGCGGAAGGCGTAGGCGGTGAGGACCCTCCTCAGCGCGGAGATGCCCATCTCGTTTTGGAAGGCAGGGTGCTCCGGCAGCGAGCGGTGCAGGTCTCGCTCAATCTCCTCCGTGGCCAAATTGTACTTGCCCCTGGACTTCTCCACCAGTTCCTCGTAGTAGCCGGGGTGCGTGGCCATTTCGTTGATGGCTCCTACCGAGATGGGAAGCGTGGATGTCAGAGACGCCTGGACTTCGAGAGATGTCAGCACATGACTTACTGAACATTGGGGGGGGGAATTACTGGCTCTATTTGACTCCTGGAATTATGAAGAGCCCCCCCCCCCCCACTTACACACAGATGGACTGGCCCAATTGAATCGGATTGGCTCAGTCAATTGTGGCTGGGTTAAGCACTGTGAATTCTCATGGCATGCTCAGGTTCCCAATCAGGATCCATTCCTGAATTTGGGAAGACTATTCACAATCTGCACTCAGAGCCTTAAACTGCAGTGTGACACTGGGGGTGACAGGGGACTGCAGAAACTTCCCACACATTGGTATTTCACAGTTAAGGTCGCCCATCCAATGGCGACTGGCAGGGGGCAGGCATACATGTAGCGCTTAATCTGCCAAGTGCACTGGGGGCAGGCACAGTGCACTGGGGGCAGCTCAACAGTCAGTTAAGTCTAACCCCAGGTGACAAGCAAGATTCATGACAAGCACATAGCTCTGGGTGAGAAGTGCTTACCCTAGAGTGGTATTGGGGGGGGGAGGAGTTTTCGCAGAATGTATTTCTCTGAGGTGGCAGAAGCCCGACACGGATGAACACCTCTTGTGGCCCCCCCACCACCTCGTGCTATATTTTTTTCCACTCTCCACAGTCAACAGAGATGTTTACCACCACTCAAACCACACATTTCTGTGGGCCCCCCCGCTGGCCACATACAGTCACGACACTTTTTCAGTGGGGTCCCAAAAAACAAGAAAACCCCCCCCTCTGCCCAGAGGCCGCCAAAGTCCTAGCCTTCCATGGGACGCGGCAGGAAAATTGCACGGCCCCCTGCCACAGACTGAAAGGAGTCTGTCATGATCGCCATTGAGGTGAAGGGCAGCCATAACTGACAGAACAGACTCAAAAGAATCAGGCAATATTGGTGGGGGGAGCACTGGGTGCTTGGTTTGAGTAGGTTTGTTGGTGGGGCGCCTTTGTTTGTTAATTTCCACAGCCAATAGATAAAAAAAAAATAATAAAGAAAAGTAACGGAATACTGCAGCTCGGTGACTAATGATAACAACTTCACGGGAGTTCTTTGTGTCGTGCTGGAGACTGATAAACAGATTAACCAGGTTGGCTAATTGGTGCCGGAGCAGATGGATCCTCCGCACTGGATGCCCGGTTTGCGGCAGACAGATGGCTGGGATGCAGCGATGGAGCTCGCATGGGATGCGACAGGCAGGTGTGTCTGCCTGCACGGCTGCCGACAGGAGCGCTCGGCCAGCCCTCTCATCATCAGGCCCGTTTCCACGGTAACCCTAGCTGGGCAATGGCACTTACCGGAGAAGAGCAGCCAGAGCTCTCCTCGCATGTTCTCTGGGATGCCCTTGAGCACCAGATCTTTGGTCTTCTCCGTGCGGTACATGCACACACCCTGGCCGTACTCTGCAAAGTGGTTCTTCCACGCCTGCTCCTTCAGGAACTCCTTGGCCTGGCCGAGGAGATACAGGGGATCTTGTAAAACTCCTCCCTCTGCAATAGTTCACTAATTTCTACATTGAAAACAACTCAGTTAAGATACTTTAAGCTTATTGCCTTAAAAATAAACGAGGGTCCCCGGACTAAGGTAGCCTTCTTAGGGTTGCTAGGAAAAACTCAAGGATTATGAAGAGTTATAAGCAGATGTAGCTGGAGGTCTGGTTGGAATGTGTGGGGGCGAGGTTTACCAGCTTGGGGTTGAACTCTTCGGGGGAGCGGCGCCGGTACATGGTCATGAGCGCCTGCTTGGCGGTAGACATGCTGTTGTCGTTGAGGTTGAACTGTCGCTCACCCTCGATCTCAGAGCCCAGGCTCCTCTGGGGGCTGCAGGAGATCAAGCTTCCCTGGTGGGAGTACACCTTTTAGTCAGAGACCCTTATAACGCATCATAATGCCCAACATGACATCACATTACATCATTGGCGCAAATGTTGGTAGTCAAAAGATGAAACGGCAGACGTGTACATGATTCCAGACAGAAGGACCAGAAAGCAAGATCAGACTGTTTTCCTGGGGTTAAGGACCTTGCATAAAGACCCAATGGTGATATGACTACTCTGCCAGACAAAGGGGGTTTAAGACCAGCAATTTATATAGCTGATAGCTAGCAGCTTATAACCTGTGTTACAGCGCTTATCCTATCAGTGTTCTGCCTGTGAGATTGCAAGTGACATTCGGTGACACTGGTTACGAAGTATGGCTGTGTGAGATGTGGGCTCACGACGAATCTGGTAGCTGGGTGGGTCGGCTGTGCTTCTGACCTCATCGTCCAAGCTGTTGAGGCTCCTGGTGAGCTCCTGTTCGAAGTAGATCTTGGACGTGGTCTGCTGCAGGAAGTCAGAAATCCTTTGGACCAGGAAGTCCCTGTCTTTGAGGTTGGCGAAGAGGAAGGTCATCCGGTTCTTGGTGCTGATGGACAGAGGGCTGGGCAGTACGTTGGAGCTGTCCGCCTTCTCGACAATAGTCACCTGTCCGAAGAGAGGTCCTTCAGTACCACGTCCAGGAATGAAAACTAAAGTCAATACGGAATCATGCATGCGCCAACTTGTTGACACTGAACACCTCAGCGTTTGGATCTGCAGCTAAACCACCAAAAGCACAGAGATGCATATCTATAGACGGGCCGCGATAACAATCGCAGCCAAGGGTGGCGTTACCTAGCAACACCTGCGACGACTGCAGTCTGCTCTCTTGCACTGCCCTCATAAACAGGAATTTCCAATCAATCAGGTGATCCTACACATCCTAGCTCATACGCTTCTGTTTTGATGCCATGATGCCAATAAATCTTAATCTGTACTAGGCCTGCACTCTTAACCTAACAGGAAGGACAAGACGGGACCCCCCCCACCTCACGCAGAGGGATGATGAGGCTGCACAGGGTCTCCTCCTTGCTGGAGAAGCAAATGTAGTTTGTGGAGACGAACATCTGGCCCAGGATGTGAGTTTTGTTGAAGGGGGTCCAGAGGGTACAGTCTGTGTGTCCGTCCAGCTTCTCGTCCTTGGGCAGGCGGAACAGGGCCCGGTATCGCTCGCTTTTGGCCCTGGCGTCGAGATCCCTGTCAGGAAGAAGGCATCCAGAATGAAGCCAGAAAATTTTCAGCTGACAAACATATGCAGCGTTGCTCAGGAAAAACGTCAAAGACCTTGGATTATTTGTTGAGTAAATATCTGGCCCTCTCCTAGCTACTAGGAACTAAAATTGGCACTTGATGTGCCTACAACACTACCATAATCTTTAGTGCATGTCGCCGAGAGCACAGTGCCGATTTCGCTAACCGTTTGAGGGCCGACACCTTCTTGGGGGACTTCTTCTTCAACTTGGGCAGCGAGCGATCCTGCTCGAAGCCCTTGTTGTCCAAAAGTTGCCTCATGGCGATGTTGGCCAGCTGCTCCATCAGCTTGAAGGTCTCAATGATGTTGAGGAAGACAGAGAAGACGTGCTCGTTGGACCTGGTGCTAACTTTGATCATGTCTGGGAGAAGCAAAGTGGCATTTTTCTCCAGCTGGGTGATGTCTGCCCATCGAATGACCAGTTTGGCTGTAGGGGAGGGGAAAAAAGTTCAGATTACATTTTACAAAAGTAGGACCGTTTCTAGAGATCCCTCTCAACCTACTTTTCACACAAGGCTGTCCACAGGGGCTCTATAACCTCTGTAATTGACATATACCGATTCTGAGGAACACATTTATGAAAGCTACAAAGAGACCCATCATATAAAACTTCTTTAGTTTCATTTCATCGACAAAGGGCACTTTATTAGGCCAGAAACACCCCTGGCTAATATTAACTACAAGAAGATCTCCTATCTTCAGGATTTAATCATCCTGATTAGTCACGGAGAAGGGCTTCATGGTCAACAAGGCTTCTGTTTTCTGTATCCAATGTAGTATGTTTCGCACGTTGAATCCGTTTTCTGAATTTTCCTCCCACAAACATAGCATTAGCCTCAGCCCTGTTTAACAACTATAAACAGCTCTTGTGTATCACCAAGCACCTGTGTGAACTATACACTTCTACAGCACACTCAATCGTCCTGGTCAAACACTCCAGAGCAGAAACATGGCTCTACTTATTGAAACAGAGTGAAATCCTTTGTTACTCTGTCAGACTAGCCTCACTGGGTGACCTGGATGTACCCGCTGCTACATAACAATGCTAATAATACTGCTACAACAAGGCTAACAGCATTAGCAGAGGAAACTCGTACTTAACGATGAGGTTTACAACCGCTACATCTTCCCAATCCCCAGACATTTAGCCTCTATGCTTTTCTTTAGCTAATGCATTTGGCTTCATTGCAAGGTCTAGTTATTTAGATACACCAGGCCAAGAGGATCAAAAAAAAAAAATCAGCATTTTATACAGTATTTAGAAGTGCCATGTTAGATCATTTTCATGCTCACCCAAAGAAAGATCTTACTGATTACATGACTGTAAACAGGGACAGGATTGTAGTTTCAGCGGCCCCGCCCGGAGTGTCACTGCGGGGCCCGCTGCCTTCCCTAATTTGTTTAAAAAAAAAAAAAAAAAGCTAGCGAGTAGACTGAGAAGAGCATAGCTAGCTGATTAGCAGAACATGCCAATTCAGCTTCTCCAAAACGAGGAACCCGTTTGTTTCATTATTATTGTAGTGACCGTTTTTAGCCAACAGGGGGGGCCCAAACCTTGGGGGGCTCATGCAAATTGCTGTGTTTCAGTGGCAGTAAACACTGCCTCATGACCATTTGGAATTCAAGAGAAAGACCACTGCCAGCATACCTTCCTTCCCCAACAGGTAGGAGTAAAAGCAGAGGTGGTTGATGCTGAGGTACAGCCAGCCCTGTCGGGGAACCTTGCCCTTCCAGTAGCTGCAGGAGTAGTAGTTGACCAGCTTCTCCTCCTCGGGCATGCTGAAGAGCTTGCGGAACTTGGCGATGGCCTCCTTGAACTTGTCTGTGTCGTCATCCTCCCGGATGTCGTGGTTCTTGTTATACTCTGCTATGATACCCTGAAGGGAAACCACCTTTTTGTCATTCTGAACATCACTTAGCTTTTATATTTTTCTGTCATAAAATAAAGAACAAAAAGGGCCGATTCAGTCGCAATTTCTCTTCATGGAACCGAAGCTTCCAGAGTCTCCGTTTTAACTCCTGAACAGATAAGACGTACTCAGCTACCCCTGAATGCCTTCGTAAAGAAATGGGCGGAACACTGCTGAACATCAGGAACTCCTGGCTCTACTATGAAGCTCCGCTCTACTCAACAGGAGACTTACATTGGTTACAACTTTTGTATGCTAATAGAAAAATACATCAAGCTTACACCAAGATTAACGTACTAGCAGTGCAAGTTAATACTTAAAAAAAAAAAAAAAAAAAAAGTTCATTGGAAAAAAAAAAGTCAAAAGAAATTATAACCTCTATATTGTAATATGGGGGGGGAGGGGCATTTTTTGAGCGTAGCCCCCATCCCTGATGGAGCAAACAGCATCCACCCACCTGAATCTTGCCCCTGACGAATGTGGTGATGTCATTCTCATTCTCGAAGATGGAGAGAGTCTGCAGAAGGTTCTGTTCCAGCCACTCCCAGTGTTCTGTAATCTCTTTCCGTGAGCTCCCTGGAGGCGGGGAGATGGTGTTAAGGGGTGATGGGGCCGGGGGGGGGGGGGCAGCATACAACCTCGTGCTCAACACAAGAT
>JAODLD010000091.1:1233047-1249733 GCA_026781065.1 Mormyrops boulengeri
CCCCCCCCCCCCCCCCCCCCCCCCCCCCCCCCCCCCCCCCCCCCCCCCCCCCCCCCCCCCCCCCCCGGCCCCCCCGGCACGCATCAAAAGAGGGGCAGATTTTTAATCCATGTACAACAGCAGTGCTACCGAACCCGTAATGAAGATCTCAAAATAGGATTATGTGAATCTGGGGGCGAGTTCCTCCCCGACTCCTCTGAGAGGGGCATCGATTTTCCATGCCAGTGCCAAACTAAAGCCAAATCCCATCAGGAGATGACGAACGCGAGCACAGCTGTGCTAATTGGGGGCAGGAGAGCGACCCTGGTGCCGCTGGGCTTAGCCGGGTCCCAAACGCATCGTCTTCCCTTTAGAAACACACCAAGCCGCCCAGAAACTGCACCTCGGCAACCAGAAAGCGGACCAGCACGGCCCATGGCACTCTTCAGAGCACAGCATGGCTTTTTTTCTGGAAAGGAGCTCGTTTTTAAACTCCATCCATAATTACTACATGGAAAAAGTAGTTCAAAGCTGCCAAATCAAAGTGGGGGGAGCGAGAGTGAGGCTAAGAGAAGATTAAATATTAAAGGGTATTTGGGGCCTGTCTGAAAAGAGCTATTCTAATTGAATTCCGTCTTTGAGCCCTGAAGGACCACTGCTGCGTGCTTTTCTGCGCCCGGAGAACAAAGCAGGGTCAGGTTGAATGGGGACGCTAATCAGCACCGAGGACGGAACGGGCTGAAACGGACCCCGGACCGTATGCCTGCTACAAGCAGGACACCGGTACCGAAATCCACCCGGCCGACTGACAAACCCGCCGATTGTGTCACAGGGCCGTCCCTGAAAAGTATGAAAAATGCTGATCAGGCCAAGGCTACTTGTGAACTCCCCCCCCGCGCTACCAGAGGGGAGGGGGTGTTCGCTTTGCTTTTAACGCCCCCTTGCTGATTTGCCCCCATATAGAAAAGCCAGTGCCCCAAAATCTCTTTGATAATCAATCACACCTCTGCTAATGCAAACGTTGTGAATGAGCATTTGTTGCTGGGTATTTCAACCTTTGCATAACAAACAATGGAAAAAAAACCTACAGGAATTAGAAATACTGTCCTCAGTGTCTCTCTCCCAAGGGCAACCTTCTGCAGTCGTTACGTATCGGATAACATGTAAACAGACGCCATCTTGCCTACAAAGCCACCCCCTGACCAACCGTATCTCAGCCTTTCTGTGGATATTGCCCTGAAACATCAATGCGTCAAAGTCTCACACCAATCCTCAAAAACACCATCACAAGGAATGCAGGGTCCTGCCCGCTAACCGTCTGCTAAAATCTCAAAAACAAAGATCAGCAGATCAACACGTGGTAAATAGGGTGAAATTCGACTTCAAATGGTTTAACACGACCGAGAAAACCAGAAGTTGAGCGAAGGGGGGGTTCGCCTCTGAAGGCAGGCTAGGCTCTGAGGGAACCTCAGGGAACCCGTGGCCATTTTTACTCACTGAACAGAATGAAACTTGCCCAACAGGAGGCAGGAGGATGAGTAATTATTCTCTGCTACGTTCACTCACTGGCCAGACGCTGATGCTAAGCAACTTCACGTCAGTTCATTAAACAAAGGGAACTGGCACAAGCGCAACGTTGCTAAGTGGTTGACTCCGCGCTACGCTGCCTAGCGACTGCAATGCCGATCATTTCATTCTGGCATGAAATGGGTTATCTGAAGCAAGCTTGTCAAATAAAGAGATTGACACCTGCGGAGGGTGGGGCGTGGCTCAGCGGGTTAGGAGGCTGTGCCTGCGATCGGAAGATTGCTGGTCCGAATTCCAGAGTTGGCAGAGTGATGTCACTGTTGGGCCTCTGCAAGTCCCTTAACCCTCAAATGCTCCAGGGACTGGTTGGGTCTGCACTCAGTTGTACAGGATAAGAGCAGTAGATACACAAAGTAAATGTTCTTAAAAACACAAACTGACAGGACACTGCTAGTGCACCCTGGGAGGTCACTTTGAAACACTCACGGTCAGGTTCAGGTAATGCTGCATGATAGCAATGAATCAGGCTTAAATGCAGAGCACAGAGGCCGACTCTAACCAAAGGACAGTTACAGGAGGCTCCCTGGCGCACGGCTAGCTAGAGACACGACTGCCTGACGCGACCAAAGAAAGAGGAACAGACCAGATTTTCCTTCAGTGTTTTGAGGAAACAAAAGATCAAAACAGATATTAAAACATCCTGCAATACTGCCTGCTTACATAAACCTGTGGAGATCATTAATCTATAATATAAAACACAACTCTTCACTTTGCCCATTCTAACATATTTTTCATTATTTCACTTAAAAACACCCCCATATCCAATTTCTTCTCTGTATACCCATCAACTTTGTTTAATCAGTTCTTGTGGAGCACAAACATATTTCCTTCTTCCACAAAGGGAATTAAAACGCTTTTAAATTGATTTTGGATGACTTGTTTATACAGATAATAGGACAAATGATTAGCTAGCTAGTTTCAGCCAGTCCTTCAGAGATAAGCTTAAAACCCGGGATTACGATTTTTAGCCATTTAGTTATTTAGCCTATATTTTTAAAAGGCAACGTTAAGCTTGTCTGTACAGCAAGGGCACCCAAGCCACAGGACCACCTTGAAGGAAGTGTTTCAGGGTGGGGGTTACCCCCTCGCCAATTCGCCTCTGAGGCGACCAGATGTGACACAACAAGGTGGAAATTAAAACACAGCCCTTGCAGAAATTTCCTCTGACATTTCAGCCCCCCCACCATTGGCAGCTGCCCATCACTGGGTCGTCCGCCTGATCCGTTTTTTTTTTCCTGCTCTCGGTTGGCACGGAAACGCAGGGACTGCGTTCTGTGGGTGACTACTCGGGAACTGGGTACTAGGCGCAAAATGGTCCTGCGGAAAAGGGTCTATCCGCCCCGGAAAAGAGCACCAGCCAGAATATTCCGGGTGGGTGGAAATGTGCCAGCATTTAATCTACTAAAACACAGAGTGCATATTCAGGGACCCACACATGGCATTAGCCATGCCAATGTGCTTCCACGGTTGTGGTTTCCCTTTTGCCATACATGGGCAGAGTGTCTCTGATGCCAAACCTCCCCGAAGCCCGTACCAGTATCCTGTCCACCCCCCCCAGCTCACCCCACAGCACCAGCTGGCACTCGGAGAGCCAGCTCTAAATTTACATAACGGTGACATAATGCCCGGAGCTTTGAGCGAGCTCGTCCGCGATGCGTCGCGGAAAAGGGGCTGGTAGAGAGACTGTCGCTGGAGACGGGATGGCCGGGACGATTTTTAAGGCCTTAATGCAGAAATCGAACCAATGATTCTCAGCTGAGGGATTCCTCCAGTGTTAGAGTCACATTCTGAGCACGCGCGTACACACACACGCACACACGAGGCCTGACTGTACAAACAGAAGACTGTTTACAGCTACACAGCAGCTCCAAACAATCCAGGACGGTAATGTCCCAGGCTACGAAGACAGCCATGGTAATAATGAACCGCACTTCTAAACAAGGTGCTCGCTAAATGCATCGCTCCCCATTAAATCATTGGCTTATTAATGCCTTCCTCACATCATCATTAATACTATGGATTTATATCCCAGTCCCTCCCCAAATTTATGGTGAGTATCGTTAAAATGGGACAGTTAAAGTTTGCAGCAGGAGTACTTTACTACTAATACTTTATTTGGTAACTCTAATTAACATCACCATGCTTTTGGACTGTGGGGGGGAAAAGGTATTACTGGGACCAGTAATACTTTATTTTCTCTTCTATGTAGTGTTCAAGGGGCATTAATGTGTTTAGAATAAAATGGTATCAAGTTGGGATTGAAGATATTGAGACGATTCTATTTTTCCAGAAAGCAAATTTTCAGAAAGTTTGCAATCTTAACAAGACTCACCCTAGGTAACCATTCATGATTTTGTAACTATTAACAGTTTTGCTGCCTTAATCGGTGTATTTCTCAGAACCTGAGTCCAACAAATGCAATCTTGGGTCAGACTTTCTTGTAACGAATTTGGGTCTCAGTTCTGCTGACATCCTTCATTTTAAGTCACAATACCCATGACCAGTTCATCCTCTTTTCAATCTCCTATGGGCTCTCATGCGTGACGTGAAGCTCTGCGTGTCTCAGAGGAATCATATGTAATCAGTAAACACAGAGATGAGGAACAGAAGCTTTGACCACCACGTTTTGGACCTACTGCAAGTTCCAATTTCAAGGTGACCGACCCGGGATAAAGAAAATGATTCAGCATGTATTTCGGCAAGGATCAATCCTCAGAAAGCCAGGCCGTTATCATCAAACCTCAGGCGTCTTTTCAATCTGCTAATTTCAGCTACTGCCACTCATGTCACGTTGCTACCAGATAGAGCTGGCGGGGCTTAACTGTCCCACTGATATACCACAGACAAACATGAATCATCCGGGCCCTAAACACGCCCTCCGGAAAGACAGATGGGGGACGCACATGTAGCGTGACAGCGACATGAATCTGGGAACGCACCGGAGGTGAAAGGACACTCTTTATCGCATGAAAGGTCGATCATTCCTGGCTCTCCTAACAATCAAAGGGGAGACGCCTGGTGTTATTAATAGAACCGCATCAGCCCTGCCTCTACGCCTACACGGGCGGCCTGAGTCTCCATGCACGATCGCCCTCCTTACAGTTGCATGTATGCCTAAATCATGACCGATGCAGCCAAATTATATCCAGCTGAGGTCACACTCAACTATACTGACACGACGAAAACAGCTTAAAAAGCATAGGTCTTGCAGGCTTGATCCACCGCAGTGAGACCCTACAGTTTATCCTGCACAGTGAAATAATGAGTGCTTGGGGGTCAGTAGTATCTGTTTGACAGCTATTACGCAACCGTCAATATTAGAAAGCCTGCCTGCCTACTCATTGAAACACCAGGGGCTGGAAAAAAAACGAGCCATTCATTGCTTTGCAATTGTACTAAATATAAAAAGACTGTTAAATAATTGATGCATGAGAGTTGCTGTTGCTTGCTTACCTGCGAGACCGCCTCCTCCACCTCCGCCGTCCCCATGGCCTTTCCTCTTCTGGAGGATGAAGTATGGATTTGCTCTCTCCGTGATCCATAAAGCGCTGGCCAGAAGGACCTCATCTGGGTTAACCCACATTTTCCCCTTTCGTCAAGAGGGCATTAAACCGCGGCGATCCCTCTTTGCCAATTTTGTATTTATTTGTCCAGCAGAAGAAAAAAAAAAAAAAAAAAACACGCGCGGCCACGGCGGTATTAAAGAAATCGGCCGAAAAAAGATGTTTTATCGATATCGATCGCACTGCGATGTGCAAAGCGACATGGCTATCCTGATAACCGAAGACAAATTAAGGTATGACAAAGCGTATTCAGATTGCAAAGCTATAGGAATAAAAATCACAATTAAAAGAAATTCAAAAATAAGAATGATCTTCAGCCTGAAGCCGCAGGCATCTGCACATCACCGGCGAGAAATGCGCTCAAATCTGTCCGACGGTGGGCAATCGGCTGGCGGAGCCGGAGCCCCGGCATTACAAAGCGCGTTTGTGGAGCAGATCCGCAAGATAGGTACGGAGCGGAGCGGCGATTCAGCCGGACCTTTGTGCGCAAGGGAGCCTGTCGGACACCGCCGCCGCGCCGTATCTCACAGTCGCTTAATTGTAATTATGCAACCTCGGAAAGGTCGATAAGAAACGTGAGACTCCTGCACCGATAATCGACCCCGCCTCCCCAAAACAACAAGCAAATAACGTTTCAAAGGAACAAAGCAATTTCCGACCTAATATACCCCCCCAAATCGCCAGCGCCGCACAGCCGCGCAGTATCAACAAAGCGCGTCATGGGGCGGCTACGTCGACACGCATCCCGTGACGTCAGACATGTGGGAGGGAGGCCCCGCCCCCTGACGATGAACGCGCAGGCGAGCATGGGCAAACAACACGATGTGCGCCGTGACACCACGTGAAACAATAACATACATTCGTGTAAGATAAATATATAATACAGGCTTATATCTGTGTCATATGTATGGGCATATAATATACATGGGGTGAATAACATCATGGAAATGGCTAACGATATATTAGTCACGGACTGGAATATAAGATGTGGAAATCTGCTTTGCACTGTGTTTCCATTAGATCTCGTGAGTGGGGAAGCCGTAGAAGGAATTTGACTTAATTGTTGCGTTCATAGAACCACCTTTTAGTTCAGGGGTGTCAAACTGCAGTCCTGGAGGGCCGGAGCCCTGTGTAGCTTAGTTCTTTCCCTGTTCCACCACAAATGATTCAGCTCAAGAGCTGTGTGGTAATTAGCACAAGGAGTTGAATCAGGTGTGTTAAATGAGGGGAAACCAAACTCCAGGAGTGGAGTTTGACACCCGCGCTTCAGCTGGTTTGGCAAGAGGGAAAGGGGCCGTAACATTATTCACAGGGGTGCACCTGTGTCTACAAAATGGCCTTGTATTTTTTGGCAGTTATACGACATTGGGCCAAATGATTCCCATGAGATGACTACCCATACCAAATATAAACCTATCCAGAGATGTGAGCCTCCAGCACCCCCCTGCCAAGTGGACAAGTTTTACCGGTCTGCAGCTTTGTTTGAACAGCATAAACAGGTCTATGGACATCCAGACATTGGAAACCCTTAGGCTAAATGACTCACCTGCTCCCATGGTTGCAACCACTATTCTTTGCAGTATGCTATCCTGATTTTTCCTAGTGACATGTTAAAAAATGTAGCAGTTTTAGTTACTGATACCCACACACATGAGTATTGTGGTTCCTTGGCTGGATCTGAACCCTAACTTCGAGGTTTGGGAGCTTTGAATCCTCGCTCCAAGTGTGCATGTTTCCTCCTGAGGTCCCAAAAAAAGCACAGTTAGATGAATCAGTGTTTGCGACTTCCTCTTTGGGTGTGCATATATGGTGCCGCAGTGGTTCACACTGTTGCCTCACACCTCTGGGACCAGCGTTTGAGTCTTTGCCAGGGCTCCGTGTCTGGAACTTGCATGTTCTCCCCATGTTGTTGTGGGGTTTCCCTCCACAGTCCACAAGCATGGTGAGGTTAATTGGACCAAAATTGCCCATTGGTGTGTGAGTGTGCCTTGCAATGTGTTGGCTGCCTTGTGCACGTAGCCTCTGGGATAAGCTCTGGACCCCCTATGACCCTGAATAGGAGAAACAGTTACAGAAAATGTATGCGTGTGTGTGTGTGAGAGTCTGCCCTGTGGTGGATTGTCCCCTGCTGCTTCCTCTGAGCGACCCTGGGGGCTCACTGAAGCTGAAGTTGTTACAGAAGATAGATGGAAATATATATAACCAGCATATTTATATTTGGAATGCAAATTTCTAAACCTTGAATTCAGAGTCTGATAAACAACAGCATGTCTTGCATTAACAAAGTAACGCGGCAGCTAACTAGTGAACCATGTATAGACCTGTTCCTTATTTACACAGGGATTATACAGTGATAACACAGGCAGATACATAAGGGCAAAATTTCATTGCTGGGGGGTGGTGTTAAAAGAGCAGGGACTCCGACCTCGTCCCAAATTAATGAAGAAATCAGGAAACAATCAGTTATTTCAGAACTTCTCTTTGCGATTGTGTAAGCTGAACTGTTCAGAATGGACAGTTCTGAAACTTCGATGTGAATAGATAAACCTGTCAGACAGATCACGTGCCAGAATTTCCCTGCTGACGTTTCAGCCGTCTGGGAGTCAGCTGACCTTCAGCTGGTGCCAAAGACAGCTTTCGTGCTTGATAATGAGGTCAGCCTGCGTAAACTAATGACCTCAGCAAAGACTGGTAAAACATTATTATGACAAGCATTTCCTGGTTTAATCGTGGTTCTGCTGGCAGGAGGCTACGCTGACCAGCAGGCTGCTTCCAGGCTCAAAGTTTCTAAGACAGCAGCAGACAAGATATGGTGAGGCAGGAGATACTGAGAATGACCAGAAACCAGCCAGATAGGGGGTGGAAACTACTTTCTAATGCCAGAGATGACCGTTAACTTATCCAATGGTTTCTCATGAATCGCAGGATGACATCAAGTGACCTTCAGAAGGAATGGGGAACATTAAGTGCAGGTGTGAAGTGCACTGCTAGGACAGGTTTCTTAATTTTTTCCACGGCTGTATTAATTAAATAATTGAAAAATGAAACACACAGGTACAAAAATTCTAAAAGGTCTAAGAGTCCAAATATACATATGAAGACTAAAGGCCACTGTTGATATACGTACACTCATTCCAAGCCATGGTACAGGATGTGCTTGTTCTAGATATTGTGCATCTTTCAGACATTGGTTAACGGTGGGTGTTCAAGTAAACAAGCCCTCTCCACCCACCTGATGAATATATCATGGTGTCAGCAGAGGTGGAAGATGAAAATATAATTAGCAGATGTTACCCACAAGGCTCTGCAGCAGAGGGCCGGATTTAAATCCAGGCTGACAAGCGGCCCGACTGAGGTCAACATACCTGCCCCCTGCAGACCAAAGTGGGTCACGGCCAGGGGGGGGATTACTCAGCTGAAGGCAGCCACTTCAACTTTCATTTTTGTGGTTTGGAGACGTAGAAAACTTTGCAGATAAACAACTTTCAGTTCACCCACAGGGAAGAGGGGGCCTGTACATGTGGTCGCTCAGTGGAAACAAAGACTGTTTGTTTGTTTACTGGTCATAAGTAAGCGAGTAAGCATGCAGGTATCAGGGCCTGACTGTTGTGACGTTGACTGAAGGGCAAGAAAGATCATGTTTTTTCCACTGATTTAGTCTCTGATTATTTTTTAACTAATGCCACTAACAGTTTTACTGTGAGTATGGACCCCACATCCATCTGTCCCAAATTGGTAGACAAACCTTATTAACACTGGCAATAACATACAGAGTTTTCGACAGTGAATGAAATAAAATGGTATGAGTTTGTGTCTTTGTTTTTGTTTTTCTTTTAAGTTTCTGCTTTTGTGATGATATTAAAGCTTGCAGCTGACAGGATGAATGAAGCAGGAAACCAACAACATACTGACATTAGAGGAAATGGAGGGAATATATATATATATATTCTTTTTCCAGCAAGCTTCTTGTTTTGGAAGTTTCTTCTGTCACCTTGTCAAGGTTGTTCTCCTGTCAGGTGCTGAAATTTTGTTGTTATTTATGAATAGATAGACTCGTCTCTATGAATCACACCCTCTTTCTAAGTCTGTTCCCCCAGGTTACAAATACGGACAGATAATTACGCGTATATTGCGTATTCTTTTTACTTATGTACTTTTGCTGCCAAGTAAGCCACACATCTTTGGTTTATGTCATCATCCCGCTATCTTCTTTTTAGAGCATGTCTGCAAAGAGGTGAAGTCAGGCGCGCAGATACACTTCAGCTGTCGGGGACGCAGTACAAGTGATAGGTTTGATGTCAGCCCTCGATGACACATAAAAAAACTCGTAGAAGAATCTCCCCTTTCGGCGTAAGACTTCCAGGCCAAATCTCACGCATCTGGCGTGACTATCGCGCTTTCAAACTCTCATGCAAGAAATCTTGCGGCAAATCTATATTATTCCATTATGAACCTAAAATTTGTTATATCAAAAGCGTTGGGGTAGTTTGCAAACCCTATAGAATATTTACAAGGTGATAAAACTGTTTCATATATATAAATGCATGTGCACGTGTGTGCACACATTACCCTCGAACTGAAAATCTCACTCCAGCCAGCTGACCGAAGTTGGCAACCCTGATACTTTAACTGCCTGTGACAAGTGTGCATGTGTTGGTCCACTGTGCCAAGTGTGAGTTACTGTAACATTACCTAAAACGTATTAATGTCTGTCCCCAGTTCACTCAAAACCTGTTATGTCAGGCAAGGCAATGAAGGCTCGTCCTATCCTGGAATGGCATGCTGCACAGGGGTGTCAGACTGAAGTGTGGCAGGTATCACTCCTCTGGCAAAACGCATCTGCCGCAAACTGATGTCTGGCGAAGGGTACCTACGTGTGGTTTACACGCTGGTTTACCAATAAATCGACACCCGGCGCAGCGGTCCGAGTTCGCATGCAGTAGTGGGTGTTTTTGCACCAGGTAACGCAAGTCTGCAGAACCGTAATATGCTTATATAGGTTATAAAAAGGAAAGCGTACAAGGTAACGGAAAATAACAGATCTTTACCCCAGTGCTGCGGCTTGTCACCTTACTTCGGCGCATCAGACCGCACGCCTGCACCTGTCAGCGATCGAGGCGCTGCAGCCCGGGGCTGCGTGTGTGTGTGTGTGTGTGTGTGTGCGCGCGCGCGGGGTAAATCGGAAAGGCAGTATTTTTCTTCTTTTTGCCCCTCAGCAGCCTGCCTAATAATAGTACCGGCTTCCTCCTGCAGCTTGCGCTGTACAGAGAGCCACCGCGGCCCACAGACAGCAGGTTGTGTGGGCGGCAAAAGCCTAGGTTTAAACATTATACTAAAAAGAGCAAAATCCTCCAGAACACACCGAAGTGCCGTTTAGGCGATGCTAGCCTGTTCTTTTAAAATGTTGATTAAAAATGCAATCGACTTTTCAAGTCCTTCGTAACCTGCCGTCATATATTTTTAAAGGATATTATATTGCTTAATTAAATATCCAGTGTCACAGATTAAAAAAACTGTAAAATAAGATCAAAAACGTATTTCTGTCTTGCAAGCAACACCATCCTTTAAAAATAATAGCGTCTATAAACTCACAGATACCTTCGCTTTTGACAAGTATACAGGAGTAACGGATGAAACCACTAGATGGCAGCGTTGTACGGTTTTTGCTGCCGCGAACGTGGCGATTAGTATGTCCGCCATTAGCTGACACGTCTGGAGGGAAGGGAGGGTCATCTTAGACAGTGTAGCCTGTGTTTGACAGAAAGTTTATGAATATGCCTTTTATACGCCCAGTATGCATATTTGTTCTGGGAATTTAAAAGGATAATAATCCTCAGTCGCATCGCAGCTGCGAAATTTGCGGCTTTGATCTGCATTTCTGCATGGACATCCCAGGATGCAATAAACAGCTGCTTTAGAAATGCCTGAATGACTACATAAATGCTCTCGGCCATATGGAAGCGTAGAATCCCCTGTCACTTGGCACTCAGCTGGAGCACGCGCATTCTGGACAGACCATAAAATAACAGGATACCTAATGAAATACAAGTTAAACGTTAGCACGTCCGCCACGTTAGCTTACGATGTTTACGGGCTAATAAAAAAAAAATCAGACAGGCACGTTAAAAAAAATGCAATAAAATTTATTGTATCTCACAATCATTGACACGTGCAACATCTGACTAGAACAGTATATCAACACAGCTGCACATATTCATCTATGTAACAAAATAGCAATACTGTGTAACTCTGCTGGATAGTGAACTCCACTTTGTAGTAACAACTTTCCCCACGGCCTGCATCTGCCAGGCAGAAGGTCGAGACCTTCGGTCAAACTGGCACGATGCTTCCTGCTTCATGGTCTTCCGACTGTACGCCACGGGAACGATCGGAAAGCGTTTTTGGAAAACGCTCATTCTGCAGACTCGTTTCACCCCCACTTCTAAAGTGCATCAAAGGAAGATGTGTACAACCTGTTTAAATGGAAATGAATACAAAAAGACAAGATTTTGGCGGGCTGATGGGGGGGGCATAAATCTTGTGCCTAAAAATAGAGGGAAAATTACAATCCACATTTGCTCTCAAATGCAATGTGCTTCTTTAAGCAGGTGAAAAAATATGTATATACTTGATGCCACATTCCCTATAACTGTGCCATTCTAACGATTTACAAAACTAGAAATCTGGATTTTCTGCATTCCCTTTGCACGGGGAATAGACAGCCTACACTAATAAACCGTGATTTGAGTACAGTATGCAAAGGCCGCCCCGGCCGTTACCATGGGATACCGCAGTTGCCATGGGAAGGCAAACAAAGGTCCTCCTGTCGATAACGGCTGTGTTACGAGAATCCCGACGGGGGTTGTTTTCATATAAACTGCGGGACAAATACGACAACCGGCGACTGTGGCGGGGATGGCCCGCGAAGGCAGCGATGCACATTTCACTGGTAAGTTTCGTTACGTAAAAAAAAAAAAAATTAAATACTGAAATGCGGTACTATTATTATGTCCCTTACAAATAAGCTGTGATCCATGTGCGCTACAAAGACAATTCTCTCAATGGTTTGACACACCCGCGTCACAACAACTTAATCCACATCTTGCAGAGTGAATAACAGTCACGCAGATGTAGGGGACACCAGCCAATTGGACTGGAATCAGGCTTCCTCAAGATCGAAAGCCATCTATGGAGTGGGACGCCTTCGCAGGGTGCTGCAGCATGACGACGGCAGGATTAATGAAAAACACCATTATGGGGCCATTGGGGTGATATGGCATCATGGGCTATTCCCACAGTTGCTAGGAAGAAGGTAAAACAAAACAAAAGGCACTTGAGACAGGCAAGAGAGCAAATGGAAAAAAGCAGTCATCGATTCTGCATACATATGTGACATGCAAAACTCAACTGGATTGAAAAAGCAGCAGAAATGTAAAAACACACAGCAAAAGAAATGAATACTAACATGGGCTTTTTGTTTAGCCTGGGGGGGGGGGGGTGTATTGATCGGAATAGCTGGAAACTGTGCTTGATATACTCAGCACCACGTTTTGGCAAAGCAAGGCTACGAGCGACTAAAACTCCCACAAGTCAAGTCCGCCGCAGCGCAGCGTATTCGCACAAAATCAGCCTGGGATTAAAGCCTTAAAGGGTTAAACTCCTCCCAGAAAAGCAGGACCAGTAAAAACGGGATCAAAAGCTCCAGCAATCTTCTGCTCCCATGACAGATGTGCTTCAGTCTGCACAGACTAGCTGGGATTCTCAACTCGTCCCAGCGGACATGCTGACCTGTGGCCTTGTGTGTGTGCCAGGCTGGTAGGTCGCCCACGTATGGTCGTGGGGCAGGGCGGTCCTAATTTTAAATGCAGACCATTTAGATCAATGCACTGATACTCAGACCCCCCAATTTGAAGAACAGTGCCAAAAATCTCTGAAAAGCTTCCAAATAGGTAACTGAGACTCTGCACACCATGTATTTCTATCCTGATTTACAATAGAAACTGATGTACAAGGGCACCACCTAGGGACAAGCAGAGGTATGACATCTGCCATAGTGATCACAGTCCCTCCTCTTTCCAGCTTACCTCCCCATCCAGCTACTGCAAAAGATGTAAAGACCCCACCCTTAGAATCAACAGTTCAGAACCAGAAAAAAAATCAGGTATCTTGAGTCATCTTCTTGTTCATTTGCACAGCAGTATGCAAACACCTTAAACACAGATTTCAAAAAGATAAGTGGTCCACTCTCAGGTTTTTAGATAAATTAAAGGACTTTTAAGACAACGTTGCCAGTTCAAATCCCAGAAGTGTGCTCTGGTTATAAAAGCAGGCAACAAAGCAGCAATTAAAGGAATCCGATCAAGCAAAGAGGGAGAGGGTGGACGAGTTGGTTTATCTAATCTATGTTTTTGTTTTTTCGTAGTAACACGGTATGGGGTTACTCTGAGAAATGCGACAGGAGGGATCCGCCCCCACTAAGGCCATTACTTTCCGCTCGTTTGGGAAAAAAAACGCGCCGTCGACATTCTGGCGATTTTATTAAGCTCAAGTGCCAGAATGGATACAGTTTGCATCCCGCAGGGGGCAGAGTGTCCTGGCGGCGTGAAGATGCCATCGCCTCTCCAAGCGTGATCTGTCTCTTTGGTTGCATGACACAGATACGGCGGCGACCGGGGAAATATGGGGGCGTTAACGCCACATTAAATCCCGCAATACGGGGCAGGATGGCATTAAAACCTCTTTAAAACGTGTAATACAGTAAAAAGACTCCTCGATCCACAACATTCGGAGACTATGTAAACAGGATTTCTTTTTTCTTCAATCCCCAACTACAAAAATAAAACTTTCGATACTAAAATAAAGGTCATCTGTCAGATTTCAGCTTTCCTCCGTTCGTGATCACACACCTTCAAGCCTTAAAAATAAAAATGAAATCCGAGCTCAGCGACGTCATGGAAATGTAGTTAAAAACTGTAAATAAATTTACTAATTAATTAGCAGAACGGCTTATTTTACTTTCCTCTCCAAGTGCACGCAGGCTGTCACCCACCCTTAGTTTCCTGTTTCCGTGGAAACGGTCATTTGTGCGTCTCGGGATCTGGCGCGCGTTCGTATTAAACCGGAAGCGCGCGTGCGAGGAAAATGCCAAAGCAGGACTATGGGGCAGCTTGGAGCACGAGCAGAACTCGGTTCAGTACAGTAGGCCAGGCCAGTGCTGCACCGGGACAACATCTGCGTAGTTCGCTGCAGTGTTAAGTCGACAAGCTGTATAGTTCGTTGACCCGTTTTCTACAGTGAAACCATCTTATGAAGCCTCAGCATACCGACGTACAGGGGGAAGGTTTTGGGGTGGGTATTATAAGCACCTAAGATTCTCAAACTAAAAAGGACCTAAATTATTACACCATCTAGGAAAAAAATAGATGGTTGCAAAAAGATGTTTACAGTGTGATCACAGGACAATTCACTGACCGTCAGAACAGGCCAATGGCCACCAGCAAATCCAGGATACAGTAACTGCAAGCAAGTGCTGTATGCATATATATATATATATATATATATGCATACAGCACTTGCTTGCAGTTATATGTATATATAATGTAAGTTGTGTCTCTTCCTGGAATAATTTGGCAGTGATCTCATAAAAAGAAATCAACGTGAGATTTCCATAGTTGAGGGAAGGAAAGCAGTGTCGAAACGGCAATGGCCAGAGCTCGACGACGATGTTGTCCTTGAAACACAACAATGATAAAAAAAAAAAAATCTGGGATTTTTCCCGCCCTGTTTTCAAGCCAGCTGTAAAGATCTTAAAAAAAGAACATCAGGTGAGACCGAGCCCAGCTGATGATGTGCAAATTCAGAGAGAGAGAGAGAGAGAGAGACAGAAAGATGGAAAGACAGAGAGATAATATCGCTGTGTTTCTATTGCTTATCTGAACCACTGTTGTCCAGAACACCTAGAAGAGGAGTTCAGATCATCCTTGAAACCCCACCCACCCACCATCGCTCACTCCACTGTCCAAACCCCACCCCCCAACTGTACACTGCTGGTTGGTTCTGCTCAGGACTTGACTTCCTCCCGCTCCTGCTCAGAAGACAGCTCCATGTCGGAGAGCCCCGCCTCCACAGCCATGATGAGGGAGGTGTCTGAGTCACTACTCATGGGGGGCTGGTGCTCCCCTGGGGGGGGGGGGGGAGATAAGCGATATGGTTAGGTAGCTCACTGACACCAACATGCACGGTACTGGAAATGTATTCTTGCTCTATAGCAGTTTTTTTCCAACCCAGTCCTCAGGGACCCCGAGACATTTTTGCTCCCTCCCTGCTCCCAGCGCACCTGCACCAGGTATTCACTGTTCTAGATTCGTCGGGTGACTGTTGGGAGCTGGGAAGGAGCAAATATGCGGACTGCCTGGCGGTCCCTGAGGACTGGATTGAGAAACCTGGCTCTAGAGCTCCACCGGACTAAATCGCAAACATGGGGAGATATCCTGGGCCCTGGACAGATACTGATGTCAGAGGAATCAGAGAGCCAGTGACAGGTCAGAGCCAGTGACAGGTCAGAGCCAGTGACAGGTCAGAGCCAGATGCTTTTGATAACGAGGTGTATAAATATTTACTGCTCTAACACTGCGTAACACACTGTCGGCACTGCTCTTATGTCTGAAACCTTGTCTGCCTACTAAGGAAATGAAAATATGAATAGAAAATACCATTATTCTCACTGGCTTCCCAGTTGAACAGTAACCAAATGTGTCAGCTTGGCTGATGTCAGGGCGGCCTGGTTGCCATGGCAGTGGCTGGTTGCCTCCAGACCCCAAACCCTGAGCGACCGTGGATGCGCGGTACGTGACAGCAGACCCCCTGGGCTGGTGTACATCGCTATGGTAACAGCTCTCATAAAACACGGCCCAGCAGCAGCAGGGACCACCAAAATCTTATACAGGTGGCGCCCCCGCCCACGGGCAAATTCACAGCAAGGGGGCCCTTAATTACTGATGTCCCAGATTCAGAGGAATAACCACTTTGAACAATTTGATTTCTGTCAAATAAACTTCAGAGTTAATATCGTTTCCGCTGTTAGTGTAATGCCTAAATCCTTAACGAGTTTGCCTTATGTCATTAACCAAGAGCCAATCTAACATTAAGTTAGAAATTATGCACTGGCCACTGGGTGGTGCTATACAAGCAGTCTTACCCTGCATTCTTTCCTCTACACTGTGGTGTAACATTTTCAGCATTGCTAAGAATCAATGCGATTCTCCAACAGCCCATAACTAGAAAGGCTGCAGCTTCAGGAGATATAACCTATTTAAGGTTATCGGTATTGCGACATCGCCAATTAATCCCTATCACAGAGGCTTCTGCTGGACAGGCTTCTGAGTCCCAAAACACACAGTCATTCACAGCACTCTTGCATGAATATCCACTGTGAACTGAGCACGAGCACATGCCCCCCCCCCCCCCCCCCCAAAAAAGGGGGGCGGCCCCGCACCGCCACCGGAGCGCCCAAGGGGAGCAAAATTTGGGGAGGTGGGGGGTTGTGAGTGGGGGGGGG
>JAODLD010000091.1:1249833-1265812 GCA_026781065.1 Mormyrops boulengeri
CAGTCATTCACACCACTCTTGCATGAAAAGCCACTGTGAACGCACACTGAACATTACCCCCCCACCCAAAAAAAAAGGACTGACTCTTCTCTCCTCATCAGAGCAGCATACTGAGAACATTTTTGGTGCAATGGGAGGATTGACAGTGGGGGGGCAGCACTGCACCAAGGTAAACACAGCCAGTCAAGTGTCATCTTACCAAGAAAGGAAGAAGAAAACATAACTCAGTAAGCAAAAAAAAAATAAAAATCACCACATCCACAAGCTGTCATTTGATATATTTTTGTGCGTGACCTGCAAGCAGAATAGTCTGCTTATATTTTTAGACAGGACAGACAGGGCCCGGATAAGCGGGACTCAAGAGGGATTGGGTCCACACAAACCCGAGCCAATAGGAAGGGGGTTGACAAGCCACAGCCAACAGGGCCGGGGCCCCCACAAGCCATAGCCAACGGAGCCGGGGCCCACACAAGCCACAGCCAATAGGGACGGGGCCCACACAAGCCACAGCCAATAGGGACGGGGCCCACACAAGCCACAGCCAATAGGGACCCTGTACAGTGTGTTACATGGAAAAACATAACAGTGGCATGACAACATGGACTCACTGCTGGCGATATGGCGGCTCTCTCCAGCCTGACCAAGGGGGTCTACATCTGGAAGGACTTGAGGAAGGCTAACTGTCCCTGCCCCAGGGTCCAGCACCACTGAACTCTCGTTTGCTGTGAGGTCACTGGCTCCCGACAACTGATTGGTGGGCGGGCCGCCCACCGAGGCCTCGTAGTCTGGCGGGATGTCGTCAGAGCAGTCGGCATTGGGCTGGGAGTAAAGAGCACAGGTTGGCAGGGACGGTCTATGCGTTGAATACGGCCCAAAGGTCACAGGGTAAGGGTTGAGAGTTGAGACGTACGGGGAAACCCAGAGCCTTTAGGATGTTCATCTTGCACATGGGACAAGTCCGGTGGTCCTGCAGCCAAGGGTCAACACAGTTCTTGTGGAAGACATGCCTAGAAGGATGGAAAAAAAACGACACAAATTGTATCAAGGGTGCCATACAAACACACCTCAGTTTTAATGGATACACATGACCTGTGGGCAAACCTCATTTCTTCAGGGACTTTCCTCTTTAATATAAAGCAGTTTTTCCTCAAGCCAGGCTTCAGGACCACCAGACAGTCCATATTTTTGTTCCTTCCCAGTTCCGGCATACCTGAACCAAACAATCAAGAACCCTCATCCATGTGCGTTGGGAGCTGGGAGGGAGCAAAAACGTGGACTGTCTGGGGATTCCCCCAGAAACACTGGTATTCAAAAATGACCCAAACCTAAAACCAGCCAAGCAAGTAACACAACAGCTCTTCTGATATTACCAGGTTTTCCCAACCTCTGATGCAGACAGGAGCACCTTTCGGTTGGTTTTCATCCCCACGACACCAGTAACCTCACCTGCATGGGAGGATTCTAACCACATCGTTCTGCTTGTAGCCCTCGATGCAGACAGCACAGTTGTCGAAGTCTGACTCCATCTCCTGAAAAGTGCGATAGATCAGTGAATCTTTAAAATACCCTCAAATACCTTAAAGCAGAGTTTTCCAATCTGGTCCACGGGGACCCAGAGTCGGTTCACGTTTTTGCTCCCTTTGAGCTCCCTGCCAGACAGTCCATATGGGAGCAAAAATGTGGACTGTCTGTGGGTCCCCTAGGATCAGATTGGGAAACTCAGAATTAAAGAAGCAAAGATTTACTTGACCTTTATCACACAAAAAATGAAGCAAAATGTTTAAGCCATCCATCCATCCATCCATCCATCCTGCACAAGGTTGAAATGAAACTGAACACAATCCCATAAAATACAAGGTGAAGGGCATGGGCGCCTGCTAGTTGGGATGCCAGTCGAAGGCAGGGCAGACATCACATGGGGCTAACTGGAGGAAACTACCGCAAACTGGGGGTGGGGGGGAGGAATGCAAACTCCACACACACATACACACACACACACACACACAGCTGGGGGAGGGAATCGAACACACAGCTCAGGAGGAGGGAGGCTGCAGTGTCACCCATAACAGGAACACGACGCAGAAATCAAACGCTCTGATCAACAAAGGACGACGCCAGACTCGTTAATGAGCGGGGAAGGCCTCCTGGCAGCTCTGATCTTACCTTGTCTCCCTTCCTGATGGTTCGCACCTGCAGCTTGCTGATCGCCTTCTTAGCCGCGTCCCCGAGGCGCCTCTGCAGAGATGAGGGATTAATGAGCGCTTAGCGAGCTCCTGGGTCATCGAGGACGTGTGGAGATGGCAGATAATTATGGCAAAAAAGACTGCTGTGCTGCACTCCGACGCGTACCGAAGCCTCCGGCGAGGTGTTACACCGTTTTACTTCATCTTGACGGATTTGGCGTGAAACAGCGCAGTGAAGCTGCTGACGGCACTCGATCGTTAGCAGAAAAAACGCAACAAAACCGTTCTTAGCAAGAACTACAGCGCGGCAGGGTCTGAGCCACACCCACCACGTTAACCTGAAGGTCCCACCTGCCAAAAATCTACAAGGACCCTTATAAACGCATTTCGCAACAGTAGCACCCCTCCCATGGGGTCTGGCCGGCCCCCCTCTGCTGGTCTGCGGGTTTCCTCAGTCAGAAAGCCAGGCCTGGCAAACAAAAAGCATAAAAAGCCAAATGAAAGGGATCACATGGATGCCAAAGTGTTTGTATTGGTGATGGAGAGAAAATTCCCTCCGAGAGAATGCAGGCTAGGGTCCAGTTACGACAGACGGCGGCAGAGGGAGCCTATTCGGACTCGGAAACACAACACTGGCGAAGGGGAATTATTAACAGGGGTCAAATTTCACTCTACTGCGGGGCGCGTACTCCTGAAAAAAACCTACGGCAAAAAAGGCAGCTAAAATCTAACAATTTCATTCATCTGCGCCTCTGTAACCAGAGAGTCTGCACTTGTGCATATTTCCTATTAATATAGAGGAGTTTATTTAAAAATATTCATAAAGTGTATTGACGATAGTGACGTATTCGTTTTTGCACTTCAGTTTAGAAGTTTCCCTGAGGCAGGAAAATGTAGCCAGGACCGAACTCCCTGCCGGAGTAACGGCAAACAAATCGGGACCTTAAACCCTGTCGGCATACTGAGGGAGCACTGCAATGAGAATCACTGGGATGCCAGTCTAAAGGGCACCTTCAGAAGACATGCCACCACTGCGTGGTGCCGGGGTTCAAATCCATCTGGGTAGTTGACATAGCTGGAGCATAGGACGGTGCTGATAAGAGTGACACCCCTGCTGTGATAGTCATTACACAGGGACAGAGACCGGGGACCGTGACAGAATGACCTTGGGTCAAATGAGATGTCTGACTTAACTTTAAAATGTATTAAAACTGCAGGGGAAAGAAGATGGAGATTTCGGGTTATTGGTGATGCCACTTTCTGTTCCCATGATCACATCAAGGGCCAGTATGAGAGTCAACATCTTTAAAACTGAACCACACTAACCAATTATGTGGTAACACAGCCTGAACAAAGTTCTATAATCCCTATAACCCCAACATTTGAGAAGAAAAATTGGCTATTATCATCATGATAGCTTTTATCACAAATATAGGAACACGAATTTGGCTTGGTACGGTCAACCAGCTGGAGGTGGCACGATATGTAGACAGTCCCTCACCTGGTTGCGGTCACGGGCATTGGCGTAGCGGAACCTCTGGATGTAGTAGAAGACGAGCCAGGCCAGCGAGATGATCATAAGGACGATGAAGGAGATGGAGACGAAGACCACAGAGGTGCGGCTCACGTACTTCTGCAGGTTCCGCGTGCCGATGGTGATGTGCATGGTCACAGTCACGTTCCTCTCCAGCAGGGCGGCGATCTCGCGCCCTTTGGGTTCCGGAATCATGATGGCCACAATGTCCCCAGTACCTGCCCGGGGGGTGGGGGGGGTGGGGGTGGGTGACAGGTCATCATGAGCAATGTGGGCTACAACTTGCTCAAATGGTTTTAATGGTAATCTGTAGTCCCTCAGAATTGTGGTAAATATTTCCCAGTGACCTCTGAAGCTTCCACTTCTTTGACGTATTAACTGGACATGACTGTGTCCCTCTGAAGAATTCTGAGGCAGACGCCTCACCACTATTCACGTTAAAATATGTCAGACGGAGGAGGTTTAACCAAACCTGATTTTGCAGTCCTCCCTCTATCAGCCAAGAGGGGGTCAGTCACGGCTCCTGTGACGCACACGTCCGCTACCTGCTCACATGCAAACGGGCCAGCATCCCAGCGGCGCGCGTGTAAAACCGGGACACACTGGTCTCAAGATGGAGGCTGATCGTCCAGCCACCATCAAAGTGGGGCAGCTGCTCTCAGCGTACCGGCCCCCTCTCCAGAGACAGCGCAGAATGCATACAGGAAACGGGTGGGGGCGACAGTGGGTGTGTGTGCGCATAAAAGGAAAATGCGCAGTCATTAGTCGATTTTCTATAGAGCAGTTGTTCTCAAACAGCCATACGAGTTCCATCACAGCGCCCCCTGGTGACATGGGAGATGTGAATTTGTTACTGTGGTTTACACTGTGATATTTTTTTCATCCATATGGTACTTGGTCCAAAATCTTTGAGAACCACTTCCGTTCCCCTTGAGTTCGTGCCCGTGAAACACACCCCCCAAAAACCAGATGTAAGGTATTTCTGAACTTCACGGCTAGCGAGGAACGACAACGGGGGCAGTGAGAAGCCCTTCAGATCACAGCCTCCGGCCTCCCCGAAAATCCTGGCGGGCGGAGACGGCCCTGTGACCTGTGACTGACACCTACAGGTCTGCGCTTCTCCGACGTGCGCTATCAAGTAAACCCTCAAGAAACCGCTTGGCGATGGCCTCCTGCTGTGCCCTCACCTGGCCTCGGAGATCGCAGAGGGAGATCTTTTTTTTTTTTTTTTTTCTCTGATCTGACCCGTGAAGATGCAACGACTGGGCAAATGTCTTACGTGAGCATCTTACGTAAATGTCTGCAACCAAACGAGAACCAGCAAGCACCCCCAAGCCATGGCGATGACTCACCACGGCGAAAGCAACAGTGTGAGGTCAAACGCTCAAGTTATGCACAAACTGATAAACCCAGATGAACTCTGGCAAGATATTCCAGCCTCCTGTATGCATTGGCCCCAAGGAAATTGGATAAAATCCCCAGAATGCCAGGTTTTCCTCCAAAGCTAATACTCAATTTTACCCTACAAATACAACAGCAAGTCAGACCATTTACGGTTAGATGCCTGATTTTCAGGCTTGGGACTAATATAGTCTGCTGGAGGAATGAGCCAAAACCAGCACCAGATATAATGAGCACACCTCCGCTAACATGCTCAGGGTAATCAGACCCCAACTCAGCAAGCGGGTACAAAGGACCACTTATCGCTTACAGAAACACCTTATGTACACACACAATACCCATACTTTACTTGAGTCTGAGCCACTCAAGCTTATTCAACTAAAGACTAAAGACCCCTCTGGTGTTTTGTAGGGCACATGGCATAATCAACCTCAAATGGACACTGGTGGTTCCTAGTTAGGTCCAGATAGGCAATCAGCCTGGCCCCAGCACTGCCACAGGCTGTATGTTCACCCACCACTAGATGCACATGTGGTGAGCAGGCGTAGTTGCCGCGGGAACCACAAATCACCCACAAGGAAATGGCTATTACATAGCAGTCGCGGTCACTGGACATCTTGCCAAAGGCAGGTGACCAGAGATCAGTGATGGTCCAAAGTTAACCAAATGGGAAAGACGTGGCGGTCAGGGAACAGGACTAGAGTGATGTCACTTCCTGCATCATTCCACCCAATCCATTAATAGCTGGAGGATTAAACCGTCACATCTTGGGCAGTTTGGTTTTAGCACGTTAGGCACCGTGGCCATCTGTGGTCTCTAAGAATGCTTCCCGGTGGGGGAAGGGGACACCGGATGTCCCCCCGGCTCCAGGCACCCGATATCCGCAGCCTGCCAGCCCAGTGCCGGCCTCTCAGCATCCAAGATGCCGGAGAAATAAGAAAAGCAGCGACAGAAATAGGAGGGTCTATAAATAACGGGCTACTGTGCCGAGCGGCCGGGCCACCAGGTGTTGTGACGGCGCATGGGGGGGGTTTGTTTATTCTAAAACCTTATACTGTCCGTCTGGGTAGTATAGTGTCAGCGATCCGGCGTATGACCTTTATGTGACCAGCTGCAACCAACCCCCCCACCCCACTGACACCTGGCGCCTGCATTTAGTCCAATAGGTCACCGTCTAAATTCAGGGACAGCTCATGGCTGCCCTTCTAGTGGCCACGGGACGGCCACCCATTTTCTGGTTCTCCCACGCACACCCTTCGGAAGCATCTCTGTGCCGCCCATATGAATCCCCCCCCCATCTAACATGACGCCCCACTCGGCCAACCGCCTACACTTCTATAACAAGGACAAACTAGGGCACACTTGTGACACTGCTTCACCAAACCGACCCATTAATCACCAAAGCAGCCTTCTCCCGATTACAGTTACCTTGGGGAAAACCCCAACACACCACTGACATTGGCTTGACCTTAAACGCTTGTGGAGTAAGTCGTTGGCCCCAAGGCGCCTTTATTCATTTACGATTATTTATCGAGCGAGTCGATCTTTAATTTCTACCCCGATTGAATCCGATTAATCGGTTATGTCGATTAACTCAAAATCAAACCTTTTTTGAACTTGCAAAAATTTCACAAATATGGAACTCCTGTCCCACCAAACACCATCAAAAGCTTCTGCGCTTCACACGACCAAACTCCACGCCTCGTAGATGTTAAAGTCCCCGCCTGAGGGATCTTGTTAGCCGACGTAGCAGAACCTCCAAGCCGGTGGTGCACCTATGGGGAAATTCCAGCTAACCTCTGAGGTCCAGAAATTAGTAGCAGAACCAACGGAGATGTTATTTCCGAATATCCTGTAAATATGTGCAGGAACCACGTCACATAATGCAGGCAGTGAGACGTCAGCAAAGTAGCGCTGGATCGGGACACCGTAGTGAGGTTTTAAGCGGCGAACAAGCCGACAAAATTCCTCATCCTCGACCGCAGAAAATGGCAGATCAACCAATGGGATCATCTCCATTATTGTAGCAGTTATGTATTTAGCTCTGGTGCTACACTTTGAATATTGACTAAAATCTAAATATCGGCCAGGAATATCAACCCAGACTGACACATCAGGAAGATAATCTCTTCTCTGGGCCGTTTACTCAGGGACAGGGGACACCCCAGGGTCCCCACACCAGTCAGCGAAAGAAAGGCACACATGGTCGGAAGAGGCAGCATCAATATCCCATCATAGCACAAAGCATGTGTGTCCCATTCCAGCCAACCCACTCTTCCTTTATTTTACGATGGATACCCTTATAAGGGAAGGGGAGAACAATTGAGGGCATCAGTAAACAGTACTTGGCAAAAAAAAAAAAAAAAAAAAAAAGCTACCGGCAAAAAAATGGAAACATTTAAGAAAGGAATGCAGCGGCTAAAAAAGGCAGCTTGTTAAAATTGAATTTTCCAATGGAAATAGGCACGGCGGCAATAAACTCTGACTTCAGGAGGAGGCTGGTGTGTGAGGAAGGCTTTGGTTTCAGGGTAGGTATCTTCTGTATACGTCTGTGACCAGAGGTCAGATGGTCTCGATTTTTACTCAAAACCTCTTAAGCTAACATTCAGACTACAAGTACAGGCTCGATATTCCACAGAACCACAGCCAGAATCCATCCAAGTCAGTAGTACCTGAAACCTTTACAACACTAAATTTCAGTGAATAACGGCATGCGCCATTTGCTAACCGCTAAACCGCTAGCAGGAGATGCAACATACAAGATGATGTCAGTATGTTTTTTTTTGAAGACTGGCGTTGGCCAAAGCCAGTCCATCCATTTTCATGATCTAATAATCTTACCGAGCAGCTCAGGGTGTAAATCAGCCAAAATGGGATGCACTCAGGTGCATCTGCACATAACCTGGTGTGAGCGAACTGGATATTTCCTACAAAAAGGCCACAACCCAAAAAAAAACAAGATCTACATAAAAGCGCAACGCGCAAAAACCAGATGTTAGACAAGCATTTTCCCAGCGGTGTCACTCTACTGGGCAGCCAAAAATAAAAGATGTCGGAAACAAAATCTTCGTAGTCAACCATTCATTCATCCATGCAACACTGTCACAAAGCCAGATTTTTGTTAAACCTGTTTAGGGTAACAAGGCTTACGCTCACATTAGTGACTGAACCATATCAGAGAGAAATAAGCCTCTCTAAACGCCCACATGCCCAACAAAAAAAAAAAAAACAAGGAGGGATTAGTTATCGGCTAGCACGTGTGCAGGGCTAATCTCAAAATTTCCTACGAATCTATGAATTTTCTTCGCAGTTCATCTTCATCGAGCATCACACGTCCTGCCACAAAAAATGTCTCGGGTCTCTTTGTTATGGAACCTGGCTGGCCTTCCTGACCCCGAAGGCCTGACCGTGGCCAAGAGAAGCACTGAGAGCTTTTGTGCAAAATATGCAGCCTCATAAAGGACAATCGGCATGTTGAGCTGCCTCCCCTTGACTTGGTGCAGGAACAGTGCCGTCTTGTCCAGCTGTCTCCATTAATGCACCTGGACTTTGGGCACGGATCTAGAGGCACACGGCTTTGCAGCACAAAGAACGCAGTGTTGTTCCCTTACATCCAGCACAGATTCCCACATTAGGCTAATCGAAGGACAGCTTGTACTAAACTTGTTTCTGTCCTGGATGTGCAAAAATACAGTCAAGAGGGGAAAAAAAAAATCTATCTAGTGATCTTTATGCCAATTACCCATCGCAGCTTTACTGGCTTCGCAGCTCAGCCACCAGTTTTTCCAAGTATAAATTTACGTTCGCTGGGATACAGCGGCCCCCGGGCGTTTAACTCAGTTCCATCCTCCCCAGGATGACATTGTCCTTGTCTGAGAAGCAGGCAAGACTCATAACTCAGAGACATAATCTGTACTTCTGACGCAACAGGGCACAATAACTGTTTTCCCAGAGATACCAAAACGCAAAGATGGAAAAAAATCGTCCAAACACGATCACTGGTTAAATGAACCTGGGTCTTTTCATTTGGATACAATGAAATATTTAAGTGCCTAAACTAAGAAGCTGAAAGGGAAATAAATACTGTGGACAACATAAGTTTTTTTTACTCGACGCTCTAGAAAACAAATTGTGTAATAAAATCTCCCATACTTTTATTTCACAGGACACTTAATGTCTAAACACCGAAACAACGGAAAGATAATCGGAATAATAATCTAAATGTTAATGATAAATCGTTTCTTACATACACTCCGCTACATATACTAATCATAGCACTATCCATAAGCAAACAAGCCTTTCTTTTGCAATCCTGTGAAATAACAAGGCTGCATTAATCGATGACCTGGACAGACTCCAGAATTGAACACTCATCTGTATCCAGCGTTAACTTACCCCCCCACCCCCCAATAAAATCTGACTGCTGATCATCTGCCAGTGGTTACTTTTATGCAATTTACTGTAAACACCTTAACAGGCACATCTCAGCAGCCGCAGGGGGGGCGGAGAGGCAGGGGGACCTCCGCGTGCCCGCGAGCCTGCACCGTGGCATGCATCCCTCGCCGCGTGCATGCCGATGGCAGTGCCACGCGCTCACCTTGATGCGGCATGGTGATGGTTTCGTTGGCATTGCCGGACCCCACGTTATAAATGACCACCGCCGATGCGTTGCGGCTGGCGGCATTCCGGATCTTCTCCTTGTAAGTGCAATTGCCCCTGGCGATCAAAGCGACCCAGGGCCCTCCGTCGGGGGGGAGGGCGAAGCGAGTGGCAGGGTCGCAGGTTTGCCGGTCGTGGGTGGAGGAGGGCATCGCCACCACCCCCCTGGCGTCCCTCTTCGGGGAGTGCTCGCCGTAGCGGCCGCACTCGCTCTTCTCCGTCACGGTCTCCGAGCTCAGCGGGTCCCGGTAGGTGATGTTGACGAAGGCGGTGTACCACTCCTCTTTCTCCGCCACGGTGAAGTCCAAACACAGCAGGTGCACGAAGCAGAAGGAGAGCAGCCATGTCGACAGAGCCAGACTGCGGCAGGCTCGGATAAGGGATGCTGCCATGTTTTCCGAGGCTCCTAATTGTCCCCCTCCTCCTGCTCCCTCCTTTCCGCCGACTAGCTATAAGCTGCCCTGGCCTGGTTTTATCTCTTCCTGCGCTTCAGACAAAGTGCACTGAAAGGGCGAAGCCGGCTGCTTCTGCTCGCCAGACTTGCCCGGTGACCGCAGCATTAGCCTACTGTCCCCGCAAACCGCCGTCGCCGGACCGCAGGGTGCAGGAGCGCCGCACCATATCGGGGATCCGGGGCGTCTGTGTGGCCTGAGATGTTGTGAGCTGGGTCCAGGGGTTGCCAGATTGCGCCTTAAATATCCCCCCATGGCCGTGGATCTTCTCTCTATGATCAGTGATAGCCCCTTAATGACCGTATAGGGAAGAAATTAACCCGAGAATGCTGCTTTTTCTCTAAAATAACGACCAGTCACCAACTGGACACGACAATGAGGACAAGTGTTCATGCATGAATGTTCCCTATTATTATTATTTTCCATTTAAATATTTAACTACATATTTTGTATTTTTATGTATTCCGATAAACAACCACGCTACCACCCTTTTTTGTAGCGTGGTGAAATTAGAAAATGTAGGAATTATTCTGGTCCCAAATCTGGCAACCCGACCGTGTTGCCAAAAACAATGTAGCAGAGCTGTTTGTTTAATAGCGTCATCTGCTGGCAGGGAGTCAAATGTGCACAAAAACGAAAAGAATTTTAAGAAAAGGATGGCCCCGGGAAGCGCTTGCATTCCAGCTGGAATGTCTCATCACTCTCATATATTGTGTCCCTCGTTTTCCCGGGAAAGGCTCCGCGCTGGCGCACTGATAAATGGTTATGGAAAATCGATATTTAACTAGATTTTTTTTTTCCGGCCCAAGATGATAGAAAATATACATCGCAAATACAGGCCTAAATTTATTCTACCTTAAACGCTATTTTGGTACAGTTCGGAAATTATCATTAATTACATATTTTTATAATGATTTTTACTTTCGGGATCTGGACTTTCCACTTCTGCATACAGCATAATAAAGGCAGAATCTTCAGATTCAACACATACAAATGCTCTGCATATTGAGTTACACATGCATAACAAATTAAAAACACAAGGATTAATACAAACTAATAAAACACTGATTGCTTCTGTATGCATTTGTATATACAAAGGTGGAAGTATATAAGTAGTAAATCGTGGTAAACGTTTGTCCCACTGATCACATGGGTAAGAGAACCTAGCACTTAGATGCAGTGAACAGTTATTTAACAGAGTTCAGTTCTTTGATAGCACTTGGGTAGAAGAAACGTTCACTTAAAGCAACCAGTGTTCACTCATATGACTTTCTGTGGACAATAATAACTTTAAAGTGTGGAAAATCTTAGACCATTTTTTGTGGGAATTTTTTTCCCCCCTTAGCAAGATGATAAATGTTAATTTCCCTGTACCTTAGCCTCAGTGCCCAGTAATTATTGATAATTAGAGACATAATTCTCTATTTGGACGGTTGTGTTTTCCATCTTGAATGAAACCTAGCCTAACTCTGATTATATCATTTCCTGTAGCCTTTCTTGGCGCATGTCAGATACATTTAACAAGTCATAATAAAAGATATTTGGAAGAGCAAAGCGATTATGTTTTTATTATTCTTAACAATCTACTTGGGCTAACAACCGAGACACTGCTAAACTTACGCAGTCTGACAGTCGAAGCTTCTGGGTTTCAATTATCCTGCCTGTGTCTCAGTGAGATCATCTACACCACATGTAGTGCCGACGAGAGACCCTGGTCACACGGAGGAGGAGCCAAGCCTGGAGTCAATCCACAGTCCCTGGAACCTTCAAGTAATACAGGTCCGCCCCCACAAAGCAGGAAGTTGTAACAATGTCAGGTGAAGTGGTCTATTGCTGCTAACACAGGGGAGGCTCCAGGTGGATGAGGATGTAGACAAAGTCCTGCAGGCACCAGCCAGAGGCGAACAATTCAGGTCCAGAAAGTAAAAATCTAGACCAATAATTTGTTTTGTAAGTGTGACAAAAAATATGGTCAAGAGCCCGGGCAAGATCTTTGACAGTTCGCTGGGGGACACAGCCATGATTCAAGAAAATTTAAAGCCTGGGTGCGCAGACATGAAGTCCTGTCAAGGTGACTCTAACCCTTTTAAGTCTACAAGGTGCCAGTGATGTCAATGGAGGTGCTAGAGAGTCAGTTTATTTGGAGGTGGGTATAGGAGTCCCTCGGACCATAAGCAGCATAACCCTGTATGGGCACTCCAGCAGGCTCAGGCCCTCCACCAGCGACTTATCAGTGGAGCTTGAAGTCAATGAAGTCAGGGAGGCCACGATATACTGAGTCTCTGCGGATGTTAGGCCCAGGACATACCGGCTGCATGGAATGTGTGTGGCGGCTGAGGAAAGTATTGATTTTCATTTCAGCGCCCATATTAACACATTAGAAGAGACACACTGCCTGCAGGAGACGCAAGGCTCAGGCTTGAGAGTCAGAGTGGTGCCTATTTTTCACGTGTGCGGTAAGCAGTTCTCAGCAAAAATAGACAGTTTCACCAAACTGTTTGTAGTCATACTGGCATCTTTCAATGTCTAGGCTATAGACATGAAGAAATATAATTATTAATTATGTCAATCATTTTACAATTGCATGTTATTGAAGGCAAAGGTGGAGACTATATATGTACAGTACTATATCAGTGGTGGCCAATCTTATCTGCAGAGGGCTGGTGTGTATGCAGGTTTTCGCTACAACTCCCTAATTAGGTCACTGGCTGAAGAGTCCTCACACCTGGGTTTGAACAGCTGACCTAAAGGTTACCCCAAAAACCAGCACACACACCGGCCCTTTGCAGATAAGATTGGCCACCCCTGTACTATATAGTAAAAGTGTAAACCCAGTGTAGGCTATAATAGTGTTGATAATCAGAACTTTAGGTGAAGCACAGTAGTTTTGAGATGCGCTCTCGCTGTGAACGAGGGTAAACAAAAAATCACATGATTGCTTGCTGTTTAAAACTGCTCAACTTTACAGTATTTGCTAACTTTTCTAAATCAAACATTCTTTTATTAATGGCCATTATCAAAGGTAAACTTTGATTTATGAATATATACTTAATTAGCGCAGCTTCTCACTACAGACGCTCCTCTACTTATGAACTTTCAACTTCCGAACTTTCAGACATAAGAACGAAGAGGATTGTAAGTCCGAATTGTGTTCATTGGGCTCCCGTTTCCTTACCGCATCATCAATTTTTTCTCTGTGCGCCAATTCTGCCTAGTACGACTTCTGGCCGCTACTCCCGCCGTACAGCAGTGTAGCGTGCATACTCCCAGCATCCTAGTTCTTTGTACCTGCATATACCCTTAAAATGATGTTGAATAATGACTTACGAACATTTCAAGTTACAAACGGCTGCTCGGAACGTATCTCATTCGTAAGTAGAAGAGCGTCTATATATCTGAATATTCCGTTCTGTGGCTAAGCATCTCAGGACCACCTGAAACTTGTTACTTTTTATCAGTGAAGCCTGGAAAGTTTTGCTTTCCCTCTGTAGTTCTGGCCTCTTCAACAAAACTAGCACACCTGTCTGCACTAAAGGGGGCACCCTAAGGAAAGGTAAGAAAGGGTTTTTATTATTGCATGAAACGATAGGGAAAAGGAGACGGGGGCGTCTCGGGGGACCCGTCAGGCGGGAAAAGAACTGGAGGGAGGAGAAGACTGCTTGGGTAGAATTCAGTGGGCCCAGTGTGTGTGTGTGTGTGTGTGTGTGTGTGTGTGTGTGAGAGAGAGAGAGAGAGAGAGAGAGAGAGAGAGAGAGAGAGAGAGAGAGAAATCCCTAAAGGAAGGCTTACGTGTGGATTCTGCCCCAGAGGTAACGCCCTAAAAGAGAGGACAGTTTAACCTGAGGGTTTGGGATATTGTCTCAAGACAAAAAGGCATTGGAGGGGTAATGAAGATTTAAAGGTAACGATCTGAGAGAGGGAACGGTTTAAGCTAAAGGCTTTTGAGTTACTCTTGTGAGGTGGCAGGCCTGTGTGTTAATAGGTTGTTTAGAGACACCGCCCTACAGAAAGTCAGGTCTGTTTTGTGAAGTGAAAGTTATATTGCCCTAGAGAGATGGAGTCCATTTGTAGTAACACCCTAAAGAGAGGTGTTTGTTTATTTTTGTGGAGCAGAAACATTCTTTTTGTGAGGTAAAGACATATAGTAGTTGCAGTAGAAAATGGCCAGAGAGAGCCTGTATAGTAAAAGTGATTCAGAAGTACCGCCCTAGAGAGAGGGGGGTCTGTCTGTTTGTTTTAAGTTGTGAGGCAAAGCTACTGTTACATTGTAAAATAAAGATATTGTTTTAGGCAAACATAATTTTGAAGTAGATAAGGCCCGGAAGGCCTGCGTATTAAAAGTTGCAGATATTGTGTTGAGAGAAGAGGTTCCGCTGCATCCGACTGATTGTGTTATAAAAAAATACCGTAGGAGGAAAAGGTCCCAGAGCACATTTAGTTCAATGGGGAAAATTTATGAGCCAGTGGAGAAAGCGGACATACACGGTTTTGGGCCAAGACAGAGGAAGAGTGTGTACAATTAGCAGATAAGTTGAGCATTAGAGTGCAGAAATAGTTGTTTCAGTAGTAAAAAGTGTATGGAGTCTAAATTAGTAGGAGGTGAATTGATAGAGACACAGAAGGGAGTATTTGCGAGCTTTAATGCAAAAGCATTGTCTGTAATATAAGTGTGGGTTGGTTACTGTAAAATTTGGACAAATCTTAAACTTAAGGCAACAGTAAGGTGTTGCAATTGGACAGTACAGTGTAGAAGTGAGTAGGTGAGGGAAGAAGATGATAATTGGTGGATCTTTTGGATGGGCTGGAGATCTGAGGAGTTGTAGAATGATGTGTGGCACAGGTGCCTGAGAGAAGCGAAAACCAGACAAGGATATTAACACACATTTTTTGAGAGAACATAAAACGTAGAAAATCGAAGTTAGGTTTCACCCAGGAGAGGGAGTAAGTAGAAAAGAAATAAATAATCTAGAGTTGTTATCGGAGGTAGTGACACAAAAGGTGAGGTGGGAGAGCACCCATATTAAAAAAATATATATATATACGTAAATACAATAAAGAAAGTAATAATAATAATAATAGTAATAATAATAAAATAGTGCATGGGCTGACTGTGAGGAAAATTTTTGTAACCTTTATACTTGAGTCGAAGAGAGCCCCAGTGAGCGTGGGGTGTGTGGAAATGTTAGAATGTAACCCCCCAGTGAGAACCACTGAGACAGTTAGGGAGCGAAAACCCCCTGCTCCGAGAAAAGATAGAGAGGGTCTGCAAACAGTGGGAGAGTAGAACAAAGGTGCTGGGAACCAAGCGGCCTAAGGGGGGCACACGGATGTGGCGGCGGGTGAGGAGATGGAGACTCTGATAAAGTATCGTAAAGCAAATAAGAGCACAGAAAGGCGTAAAAAGAAAAGGAGTGTGGAACTGGAGGCTTTAACTGGAGGTTATATAAGGCAAAGGGAGAGGCGTGGAGAAGGGAGCAGAAAGTGGTGAGAAAGGTGATGAGTATGAATCAGGCAGGAGTCAAAGGTGAAACAGAGCAGGAGGAGTTACAACCTCCGCCGTATCAGGGGCAGTATCTGTTAGTGGAAGGGCCACCTCTGTTATACAAGGAGGAGTTACGACCTCCGCCGTACCCGGGACAGTGTCTGTTAGTGGAAGGGCCACCTCTGTTATATAAGGAGGAGTTACGACCTCCGCCGTACCCGGGACAGTGTCTGTTAGTGGAAGGGCCACCTCTGTTATATAAGGAGGA
>JAODLD010000091.1:1285081-1302152 GCA_026781065.1 Mormyrops boulengeri
GGGGGGGGACAAGACAAGATGGGATTGTGAAATGATGGTTTAAATGGAGGGGTGGTCAACTTGAAAACAAGGATAGATAGAGAGAGATAATCTGTGGTGTGTGGGGCACGACGGTGACCCACGGAATCAGCCGACTGGGGGGCAACATTGATATCTGTCAACCTGAAGCTGACTGACTGAAATAAAAAGGCAATTTAACTATGCAGCTACGTAGAAGTTTATCTATGTTCAGCTTTGTAGACAGACTATCCAGTCCCCAGGGTTATTATTCCTGATCTGATCTGATTCCTGATCTGTAGAAACATATTGCATGGAAACACGACACTTTCACTCAGATACTTAAACACATGGAACCCAAAATGTTAGTTCATGGGAGACTTTTCCCCGAGGTTTGTGTTTTAATCTAATTAAACCTAAAGTGCCTGTCCTGAATAGGCCTGTACGCCACTGAATCTCAGGACTTCAGGAAACACAGTGTTAGCTAGCATTTGCAACCACATAACAGAATGCCCCACTGCAACAAAATAAAAAAACAATATGTGTTTTATAATGTGATACAAGAAGCTGGAGAGAAATCCCCAAACACAGCCTCACTTAAACAGAAACAAAGCTGCATCGAGCATAATTTAATGTTTTAATGCCAGTGACAAAAAAGTACATTGTAGTGAAACCCCACATAAAAAAGCTGTATATCATCATGTATATAAAATCGATAATTTTTGATAAACATTAATTCTTTTAATATGTAGGAAAAATAAATCTGATCAAGCATGTTTCATTTTTAATCATAATCTACTGAATGTAATATATCTCTATTCCGCTGTTTCCCAATCCGTTCCTTGGGGAACTGCAAACAGTCCATGTTTTCGCTGCCCCCCAGCTCTCGGTAGGGAGCAAAAACGTGGACTGTCTAGCAGGGAGCCGGCAGGAAGCAAAAATGTCTATGGTCCTCTGAGGTCTGGGTTGGGAAACACTGCTCTATTGTGTCTATGCATTATCTGTAAAACCACGAAATGCGAGTTAAGCGCTACCACAAAGGCTCCGAGGCAAATCAAACCCGAATGAAAGTAGACAGCCAAGCCAGAATTATGACATCAGACAGTTTATTGATATTTCGCAAGCAGGAAAACAAGACTTAGGATGAGCCACACGACCAGCAAGTGAGAGCTGACGAGGAGTAGGGCGATAGGGTAGAAGTGGCGGGACACCGGCTTGCTATCACCTACAGAGGGCGCCTCTGGGTCCTCCCAATGTCCCGCCCCTCCCTGGGCGAGGCGACTGCTGGGTGGGTCAAGAACAAGACAGAACACCGGCGGGTTAGTAACGTGTGGGGTGGGGAGGGGGGAGGGAGGCTACACAAATGAACGCACAGATGGAGGTGCAGATGAGTGATAGGTTGGGAGGGGCAGTCATCGTGAAGCGGAAGCATGCATTTTCACGGTTGTTGCACCCTCTGGAGATCAGCTTCCTTATAGCCCCCCCTCCCCCCCCAGGAAAAATACTACAGCAATCATGGTCTGCAGCTGCCGGGGCAGACGCCCTTCCGGAATTATGACCCATGCAACAGGGTGGCAGCACGGACCCCTGGGCCCGCTCCCATAACGACGCCGACTTCAAACCGCTTGTTTCAGCCGCGTAAAATCAACGCTTTCTGCCGGCAGCGGCAGGAAGGAGACCAGCCTTCTGCAATGTAAGCAGGCAAAACCAGCAGGTCAGACCCCCATGAGGCGTCACTCGCCGTGAAATGGCACCTGACGCACTTTCATCATTCCTTTCGTTTTCATTTTCCCATACACGGCTCCATTTTTTACTTTCCACAATCCAAGAATTTACAGCCCCGCCTTTTTCCTGAAAAGCGAAAGTAAACACTACACAAATGGCCAGCGTCCTTAGATTTGGCAGGTGCCCAGGCTCCGTGACGGACTGTCATTCTTCCAGGTTATAATGGAAAATCTGAGCTGCAATAACAGATACATGAATAAGTACATCTTTTTTATGATTTTCCAAATTCATAATTCCCAGATTTGTACAGAATCCTGTAATGGGGGCGGATCCTGGGGCGAATGCCACTCCATCACAGGGCATGGAAAATCTGATATGAAATTTAGGTTTGGACTGCAGCAAGGAGAGGGACTAGATGGAGGAGGGCATGCAGATTTCACACACACACAAACAAACTCCCAACCCAGAAAGTAAAAATCCACACCAGGATTTTGTTTCAACCAACCACTTGAGTACTATTTGACTGTGACTCTTCGCTCAGCTGGTTGGTTGAAACAAAATCCTGGTCTGGATTTTTACTTTCTGGACCGGAAATTGACACCTCTGAACCCTGGAGGTGTTATGCAACAGTGCCACCCACTGGGCCAGCATGCTGGCCCACAACATAAACTCCATCTCGCAAAACAATGATACACAAAATCAAGCTAGCAGTAAATTAGGCTACAGTTACCAATTCCGTGCACTGACCAATCGCCAATATCGGCATGGGGGACACACAGTGGATGGGATCTTCAGCGAGGGCAGAAAGCGGAACATCTCTGTACCGAAAAGCAGCCAAAATGAAACCTCCATCTTCCTGGATGCGACTCAAAACACCAGGTGACAAGAGGAACATTTCTCATTGAGGCAGCCACGGAGGAAGTGTGCGCTTTCTAGCAAACAAGCCAAACGCTTCCCAAGTGCCACTTCCTAATTTCGAAGTTCCTTTTTTGGGTCTGCACATGGGGTTTTAGGTCCGCACTGAGAGCTGCAAGGAGGGAACTGGAGGTCAAAATTAAGGGCACAGGGCAGCTACGCTCCAAAGATACAGGGTCAATTTTCTAACGACCCTCAGAGCATGTGGAAGGAGCCATAACTGACCATAACTGCCTGCAACAAGAGAGCTGCTGAATGCCCTGAACACAGCTGTGACACGCATGAATGACTATCATCCTGCGGCTCTCACCCTGACAGTCGTGAAATGCTTCAAACGGCTGATCATGACCCACATAAAAGACACCATGAGCATCAGCGTGGACCCCTATTAGTGTGCCTACAAGAAGAACCGGTCTACATCTGATTCCGGTTCCTTTGTTATCCATTCGTTCTCTCCCATCTGGAGACCAGGGACTATGTTAGAAAGCTCTTTTGGGACTACAGTTCTGCCTTTAAAGATCCTGAAGACTCATCAACAAACTATTGCTGCTTGGTCTGAAGCCATCACTTTGCAACTGCGTGCTGGACTTTTTGACAAACAGGCCACAGACAGTTAAAATCCATGGCATGTCATCCTCCCTCATCACCCTCAACACAAGCACCCCCGGGATGTGTCCTGAACCCCCTCTTGTACACGCTACTAACGTATGACTGATCTCACACAAAGACGAGTCCGAGAACAGGCAGGAGGTGGGAAAACTGGAGGACCGGCACAGAGTAAATAACCCCTGCATCAATGTGGGGAGGGCGAAGGAGATGATTGTGGACTTCAGGAGGAGACGTCACACCCCCCTTCTCCTCTTCATCGGAGGAGCAGCTGTGGAAATGGCCCCCAGTTTTAAGTATATAGGTGTTCTCACTTCTAATAACCACAGGTGGACCAACAACACAGCCAGTATCACCAAGTAGGCCAACCAATGCCTTTATTTTCTTAGGGAGTTGCCTTGGCATCCCAGCATTCTGTGGGGCGTGGTGGAGAGCGACCTCACTTCCTGAATTACAGTATGGCTCATGAACTCCCCACCTCAATGACTGACTCGCCTCACTGCCCCTGTTTTCATCCCTCTGTTGTGCTGCTACTGCTATTGTACTGCTGTTTTCATACGCATATAAAAATGCTGCTCAGTTTTAAGCTCTGATTTTAAACTACGTTACTTTCTCTCACTCACTGATAGGTCTTAGATATCAGTTTTTAAATGGCAAGTTATTTTACCTTAAGTTATTGAGTTCTTATTATTGAACTACTGACACTATTGGACACTGCTGGAGTCACTACTTCATGTGTCAACATATAAAGAATGACAATAAATTAACCTGAACCTGAATCTGAGTTGCATTTTGTTTTAGGTTGTTTTTTTATTGTACGATTTTTTAAATCATAGCAATAAAACTAGGAAATACACTATATGGACAAAAGTAGTGTGGCACCAGGGCATGACACCTAAAGGAACTTTTATGACACCCCATTCTAAATCCATAGGTGTCAGTATGGTCCCCCCTTTGCAGCTATAACAGTTGCCACTCTTCTGGGAAGACTTTCCACAAGATTATGGAATGTGTCTGTGGGAAGTTTTGCCCGTTCATCCAGAAGAGCAGCTGTGAAGTCAGGCACCAATGTTGGACACGAAGGCCTGGCTCACAATCTCTATTCTGGTTCATCTCAAAGGTGTTCGATTGGGTTGAGGTCAGGGATCTGCCACCAAATCACCCAATGTCTTTATGGACCTTGCTTTGTGCACTTGGGGACAGTGATGCTGGGAGTGTAAATGGCCGTCCCCAAACTGTTCCCACAAAGCTGGAAGCATAGAATTATCCAAAATGTCTTGGTAAGCTGAAGCATTAAGAGATCCTTCACTGGAACTAAGGAGTCTAGCCAAACCCCTGAAAAACAACCCCATACCATTACCCCCAATTGCAATAATACCAGTTACAATTGACCATGAAATATCTAGCAAGAAAATTCATGAACTGGCTTATTGCAAAGGTGGACTCCTATGACAGTACCACACTTGAATTCACTGAGCAATTCAGAACAACCCATTCTTTCATAAATGTTTGTAAACCTGACTGCATGGCTAGGTGCTTGATTTTATAAACCTGTGGCAAAAGGTCTGAATGCAACACTTGAATGCAATGACTGAGAGGTGTGTCCCAATACTTTTGCCCATTTCATTTGTATCCAAAATTTGAGTATTTTATTTTAAGGGTTTATCATCTACTCAGGCTGCTGGCTGGCAGACTCTGCCTGTACCTTGAGACGAGCGTGAATATCCTGTTTACTATAAACAAACAGCTACACCTTGAACCACGGGACAAATTCTAAAACAACGAATGCCATTAAAGGGTGATTTCACCGTTAACGATGGCTCAGGCAGCCAGTCAAGGTCCCTGAACTCTAGAAAAAAATAAGGGCTGCATGCCAACTAATTTCCATTTTTCAGACAAGTCATAGGACCAGCTAAGGGCTCAAGTGTTTTGCCTCACTCCTGAGAAGAATTACTATAAACCCTAAACAGGCTTTCTCACCATAGTAATGGTGCCTTTAATCAGTATAGCACTGTTCAACTCCCTCAGAATAATACACCTTGTGGGACAACATTTGTTTCTTGTTATCATTTCATTTCTACAATGCAAAAACCGCTTAGTCTTCACCTTCTAGCTCTGACCTCTTTTGAACCCGTCGTGTTCTTAAAAGCTGCGCCGTGGTTTCACTGGCACGGTTCCTACATGCCGAAGCTGATCATGCCGGGATCACAGGCAGTCGATACAACCTCGCAGATACAGATCTAGTGAGAGAATAGCTCAGCCGGATGACCTTTGCATGTCCCAAGGACCTGTACAGGATGGTTCTAAACAGGGCGACGTTGTTAATGCCCTTTGGGTGGGAGGATGGACACATGAGGGGGACCTCCACGGCCACGGACAACGGCCAGATATTCCGACAGATGAAAAGGTCAGGAGACATTAACACCACCTTGGTTTCAGAGAACACCTGAGGAACACAAGGAAGGTCTTGTCTTGCTGCTTCTCTCAGAAAGACCTCTAGTCTGTTTATTTACCCAGAGTTACTTACACTATATTGCCAAAAGTATTGGGACACCTACCCAATGACAGTCCATTATTAAAACTTAGGCTTTAATATGGAGTTGGCCCACCCTTTGCAGCTATAACAGCTTCCACTCTTCTGGGAAGCCTGTCCACAAGGTATAGGAGTGTGTTTATGGGAATTTTTGACTATTCTTCCAGGAAAGCATTTGTAAGGTCAGGCACTGATGTTGGACGAGAAAGACTGACTCACAGTCTCTGCTCCAATTCATCCCAAACGTGTTCTATCCGGTTGTGGTCAAGGCTCTGTGAAGGCCTGTCAAGTTCTTCCACACGAGACTCGCTCATCCATGTCCTTATGGAACTTGCTCTGGACTCTGGTGCACAGTCATGTTGGAACTGGAAGGGGCCATCCCCAAACTGTTCCCACAAAGTTGGGAGCATAAAATTGTACAAAATGGCTCTGAATGCTGCAGGATTAAGAGTTCCTTTCACTGGATCTAAGGGGTCAAGCCCAATCCCCGAAAAACAACCCCACACCATAATCCCCCCTCCACCAAACTTTACACTTGGCACAATGCAGTCAGGTAAGTACTGTTCTCCTGGCAACCGCCAAACCCAGACTCATCCATCGGAAGCGTGATTGGTCACTCCAGGGAACATGTCTCCTCTGCTCTAGAGTCCAGTGGCAGCGTGCTTTACACCACTGCTGCAGAGTCCTATGGCGGCGTGCTTTACACCACTGCATCCGACGCTTTGCATTGCACTTGGTGATGTAAGGCTTGGATGCAGCTGCTCAGCCATGGAAGTTCTCTACGCACTGTTCTTGAGCTAATCTGAAGGCCACACGAAGTTCGGAGGTCTGTAGCTATTGACTCTGCAGACAGTTGGCGACTTCTGCGCACTGTGCGCCTCAGCATGCGTTGTCCCCGCTCTGTGATTTTACGTGGCCTACCACTTCACGGCTGACTTGCTGGCATTCCCAGTTGCTTCCACTTTGTTATAATACCACTAACAGTTGACCGTGGAATATTTAGCAGTGAGGAAATTTCACAAATGGACTTATTGCACAGGTGGCATCCTATTACAGTACCACGCTTTAGTTCACCGAGCTCCTGAGAGCGACCCATTTGTTCACAAATGTTTGTAGAAGCAATCTGTATGCCTGGGTGCTTAGTTGTATACACCTGTGGCCATGGAAGTGATCGGAACACCTGAATTCATATTTTTGGTAATATAGTGTATAATAAAAGGAATGCAAAAAAACAAACAAACAAACAAAAGGATTACTCCCTGTGGCTTGGCCCCATCTTTCAGACAGTTGTGCCCTCCCCCCAAGTGGAAACATAACATGATACCACTCTCCTCACTCCGCCAGCGATACATAAACCTGCCGCCCAGTTGTTTTCATAATGGCCTTTGCTGGAACATTAAGCGGAATGTCAACAAAGGCACTTACACAACCATATCAGCTCTGAATAATCCACAATAAACATAAACACCATGTGATGAAAGCGAAAGTGCAGTAATGGAGGTAAATGAAGCAGGTGAAACTGGCCCAGAGCCATCGCTTTTTAAAAGTCCATTATGAGGTGTGCGGTGGAACGGCCCAGGGAGATCATGTGACTTGGGGGTCACGTGATTTACAGGAAGCCTGCGGGAGGGAGGGAAAATTACCTGCGCATGCAGTCCAGTGCCCGAAGGAAGTGCTCCTTACTGAGGTGATGCTCGTCCCGCAGCAGAGCACACTGTTCCAGCGTGACCGACATGGACGTCCTGTCTTTGGCGCTCTTGCAGCTGGTGAAGCGGATGCCGTTCATTCGTCGGCAGATCTAGATAAAGATCACAGCGTGTTGAGATCTAACCTTCTTATCTAGGATCTCAGCACCCTGTTTTCTCCTCTGTGTGTCACATGCACAGCTGCGCTGAACCGCTTCTGATGTCCTCTCAGGCACTTTTGAAATGTTCAAAACAGGAAGGGCAGCGTGTTCATTATCCTCACCATTACGTAAAGGGCAATAAATGGAGCGGGGGAAATAGGGACAGTCCTTAAATCTTTGACCAGAACCTCAATTTTCAGTAGAAAGGTTTGTTATTGTTTCTTGGGCGTCACTCGAAAACTCGATTTGGGGTGGGCTGCCCCCCTCCCCAGTACACTGGGTTAAAAGGCAGCCCCCAAACCTCAGGAGCCCCATGCAAATGTGTGGTTTGAGTTGCGGTAAGCAGCACTGCTACTTCCAGAATGCAAGTACAAAGACTCCACACCATTCCGCACCACGAGTTGTGAAATAAGACCGTCTAATCCACTTAGATAACATTCAAACCACCATTTATGGAGATTGCAATTAATACTGCTTCTCCTAAGTAGCTCGTGAGAAACTGTCACAAACAATGTGGCAAATTCTTGCGGTTAGAGCTCCACGCTGCATCGGAGCAAAGTGCAGTTTGGTTTGCAGTGGGTCTAACCTAAGTGAGCTCACTGGGTTGAAAATAACCAGTCCAATGCATTTCAAATTACTTCACCGTAAACAACCAGTGATTTACAGCACAGGCTGCAGGAGCACAAAGTATATACTGAAACATAAACTGACACTGTAAACATCGTCTCTGCCTCCGAGTTAGAGAGAATACACTGTTGTTTTTTTCTTCACTGACATCAAATTGTGTCAAGTTACTCTGAATTGAGAAACCTGTTGGGGGGGTGTTTTTAACATATTAATGTTCTCTATCACTTATGCCCATATCCGCATGGGGGGGTACTACACAGAAAGAAAAAGTAACATCACAAACTCCTTACACAGAAGCCTGGCACATTCACTCAAAATCCATTTCACATCCCAAACAATTAAACTACTTCAATTATTCAGATTGCACCATAAAACAAATCGATCACGCATCTCCTGTTATATAGTCCCACTTGGGAAGCAATGCTTCGACAAGAAGCCTAATTTCGTAGCTGTGTGACAGGATGCCAGCACAGGAAGCTGTAAAATGCATTAATGGGGATTTGCGAGAGGCATAAGTCCTTTCATTTTCAGGCTGTAAATTGAGATTCATGTGACTCCGAGGCATCAACACGGCCAACGGGAGATGCAACATGCTCGCTGACTGGGGGTCATGATGGGGGCTATATCCCCAAACCACCCAGAAGCTGACTTCGCAACCGCAACCATCCAGCACGATGGGTGCCAGTTGGCTGGTGTCACTAATCTTTCAAAAACACTGTCACGACTTGCTCTGACCATAATCGCTTAATGAAGAAGTCTTTGTGAGATTGTTGTGTAATGATGACCTGTATGCAGACAGCGAGCACCCGATTTGCGATGCGATCACAGCTGACCTGTTTTCAGCCGCCTACGTTTGGCCCGTATCAGTTTGACCTAGATACACCAGTCAATAAGTGACGTCCCCAAATGCCGAGGCAGATTTTACTTTAGCTACCTGCAGGGGCTGGTTTCCCATAAGTCACATGACCTCCATGGCCCGTTCCACTGCATGCCCGGAAAAGGAAACATCCTCATATTCAATCCCACATTCAAACACGCCATCAAAATCTCTCGGCATCGCAATCACGAGTGCTGAACACGCCTCATTTTTGGACTTTAAAGAGCTATCGCTCGACATCAGCTGCCTTACCGCTCCTGCCAGCCACAAGATCTCCACATTCTTTCGTTTCTTTGTCCCCACGTTCTGTCCCAGAGTCTCCAGTAAATCTTTCAAGTCGGTTTGTGTTTGGAAACTAGGTAAACCTGCAGAAGGACAAAGACATGTTCAGCCACATACCACCAGCCACATCCTCAAGCTGAGTTTCTCTTTGTAGCTACTAAACCAACAGCAACAATTAATAAAGTTATTATATGCAACCCTGTTTCCAAAAAAGTTGCAACGCTCGCCGTGAAAAATGTTAATAAAAACAGAATGTAATGATATGCAAATCATATAAAGCTACAGTCAACTGAAAGTACAACAAAGACAAGGTGATAAATGTTGAAACGGAGAATTTTTATTGTTTTTTGACAAACGTTGTATCATGCATTGGGCTGTGTGTGTCTCAGTGGTCTAAGCTGCTGTGCCTCTGATCAGAAGGCTGCTGGTTCAAGCCTGGCCTCAGCATGTCTGTGGCTGCCTTCAGCAAGGCCCTTAACCCCCCAGCTCCCTGGGTGTCGCCCTGGGTGGCTGCCCTTCGCGGCCAGCTTGCTCTCACCTGCAGAGAGCAAGTCGAAGGAGGTGTAAAGAGAATTTCCCCACGGGAAAATCCATTATTATTACTAACATATGCTGAATTTGAATCTGATGCCAGCAACACGGTTCAAAAAAGTTGGGACGGGGCATCAAAAGACAGGGGAAGTTGTGTAATGCTAAGTAAAACACCTGGCTGAATATCTCACAACTAATTAGGTTAATTGGCAACAGGTCAGTAAGATGATTGGGTATAAGAAGAGCCTCCCCAGAGAGGGAGAGTCTCTGCGCAGTGAAGATGGGGAGAGGTTCACCACTCTGTGAAAGACTGCATGGGAAAATAGTTTGACAATTTAAGAATAATGTTCCTCCTCAGAGAATGGATTGCCAAAAATTTGGGAATTTCATGATCCATGGTACAAAAAAAATCCTTAAAAGATTCAGAGAATCCGGAGAAATCCCTGTATGCAAGGGACTAGGCTAAAAACCAATACTGGACAGCTGTAATCTTCAGGTCCTCAGCCAGCACTTCATTAAAAAACAGACATGATTGTATAGTGGAAATCACTGCATTGGTCCAGGAACGCTTCAGAAAAACACTGTCTGTGAACACAGTTTGTCGCTGCATCCATAAATGCAGGATGAAACTCTACCATGCAAAGGAGAAACCATCTAAACAAGATCGAGAAAACACCGCCGACTTCTCTGGGCCCGAGCTCAAGGCAAAATGTGGTCTGATGAATCAAATTTTCAAATTCTCTTTGGAAATCATGGATGTCACGTCCTCCAGGCTGAAGAGGAGAGGAACCATCCAGCTTATCAGTGGACAACTGAAAAGCCAGCATCCGTGATGGTATGGGGGTGCATTAGTGCCCATGGCTTGGGTAGCCTGCACATCTGGGAAGGCACCATTAATGCTGAATGATATATACAACTGAATGATATAGAACAACATATGCTGCCATCCAGACAACATTTTTTTCAGAGAAGGCCTTGAACATTTCAGCAAGACGATGCCAAACCGCATTCTAGGTATATTACAACAGCAAGGCTCCATTGTAGAAGAGTCTGGGTGCTAGACTGGCCTGCCTGCAGTCCAGACCTGTCACCCAATGAAAACATCTGGCACGTCATGAAATGAAAAATACAACAAAGGAGACCCCGCACTGCTGAGCAGAAGAAATCCTAAATCAGGCAAGAATTGGACAACATTTCACTTCCAAAACACCAGCAACTGGTCTCCTCAGTTCCGAAACATTTACAGAGTGTTGTTAAAGGAAGAGGTGATGTAACACAGTTGTAAATTTGCCCGTGTCTGACCTTCTTTGAAACGTGTTGCTGGCATCAATTTCAAATCTAGCAAATATTTGTCATAAAACAATAACATTTCTCAGTTTCAACATTTGATATGTTGTCTTTGTTCTAATTTCAAATAAATATGAGTTTATATGATTTTTAAATAATCGTTTTCTGTTTTTATTTACATTTCACACAGCATCCCAGCTTCTTCGGAAATGGTGCAGTGTTGCTTATGGGAGGTGACAGCTAGGTAACTTGTATCTTCACTCACAATTTGGCAGTTAACCCTGAAGTTTGTACCAACTACTTACATTCCAACGGCATCTTATCGCTTAGGGACTTGCAGTAGCCGTCTAAAATCTCAAAGTTTTTCACGTTTATTCGTTCCTGTAAAGAAATGTCCCCAAACCTGGACAAAGACATTACAATTAACACGCTAGTTTCTATGTAATATTCTGTCACTTGACATTTCTGACAATCATAAATGTATCATGCGACGTTCCAATAGTATTATTAACCATAGGGTTAGTTCCTGCATGACTAATTGTGTATGACTAATTAATGTAGATGACAAAAAAAAATTGCACGGGTATTTTTGGATTTTGGGTGTACGAGGAAATATTTATGACTCAAGTATGAATCAAGTATCTCCTCACCAAACAATATGACCAAGAACTCTGCACTTGATGCTAAATTTCTTTCAAAACATGTATTGAACAATTTGTGGCCCAACAGAAGATCTACAGCAGTGAAATCTCTGGCGTGTTTGTGAAAACAGCGACCTTGTTTCAGTCTTGCTTATTATAATGTGGCTTAAAATGAACTAAAACATAGTTTAGTTGTTAGGTTCGTACACATCCTTTACTGAGTAACAAGCACCTTTTACCATCCAAGATAATTTCGGTAAAACCGATCTACAAGGTCTTGAATGGTGAGCAACGACATCGGGGTAGGTGCCTAAATTATCAAGATGAAACAGGATTCTCTGGTGCTACTAAGGAAGATATCCAATCAGCTGTATTGTACCTTTCTGCAATTGTCTGCTGTTCATTTATTCCAACGTTAAAGAGCACAGGATACACTTGTAAGGGCTTTCCGTCTTTAATCTCATTGGGTAACGCCTGGAACACATCGGGTGGTAACGGCACTTCGACAGTGTAGTGGTCCCTGGAACAAAGGGGAAGGATGGAGTTAGGGTTCATCAACCCGTGTTGAGGATGCATGCTACTGGTGTGTCGCGGCAGGCTTTACGCCACTTTTTGTGGAGATCTTCGAGTGTTTCTGACTGGCTGGTGGTGGTCACATGGGTTACCCCGCCTTCAATGGGGTGGGTGAGGTCTTACCGCCTGCCGAGGATAAGAGGCTGTAAGTGTGCGGGGTTGTCCGACTCTGCCTCCGTGATCCTGAACGCGACTCCTCGCAGGTCTGAAATGCCCACCTCCATGTCTTCCAGCATGCCTATCTCCTCACCTGGGCCGGGGTGGGGGGGTGGGGAGGGCAGAAGACTCATCAGAACATCTAACATGGGATGTTTCACAGTGGCCCCAAACGGTATGCAAGATCAGGGGCAATAACTGAAAAGCACATTTCCAGACCTCACTCCAGACAAGGGACACGTGGATAGGATTTATTTGTGAGTATGAACCATTTCTCTGCACATAGTGAGTTTTGAATATTCAGTGAAAGTTCTGTTGGGTCACATGACTGCTGGGAGAGTTTTGGTTCCCTATACTGTAACGTATCATGAAGAAAGTTTACTTAAGGTCACCGGCATTCGCATCTCAAACACACACACATCAAAAAAATACACTCAAGAGAGTTTTGGAAATCTCCTCTTCAATTCCACTATCCCTTTCATAACCTGTGTGGCAAATTAGTTATAATGGAACACTAATTCAAACTGGGAATGAGACATCATCAAACATAACATTGTCAATGAGTACAGGAGGGAAGAGGATTATGGGCGTGTTTTGGAAAGGATTATTTAGTCACTTGCGACAGGCAGTCACAAAAATGATCTTCAAGTTGGTGTTAAGACTATGATATTATACCTGTCAAATTGTGTCGGCTTCGCCATTTCAAAACCTCTGCTAAAATCACACCAGTATTGGCAGCAACCACCCAGTACACCCATGTATTTTTTGACTCGACCACTAGAACACCTTGTTTGGCTAATTAATACCACGCTGAATTATTTAGTGAACCAATGAATTATTTGAACGGATGGAGAAATTTGACAAACATATAAAATGGCTACGGCGCCCCTCAGGGGGAAGTTTAGGAACCGCGGTGAAGTTTATTTAACTTTCTGGAAAATAGATAAAATTCTTGTCTGTTTATTATTGTGTTACTGTTACTTTGCATGTATTATAATGTTAAATCATGTTTCTTTCTGAGCAAACGCACAATTTCTACCAAGATTTAGCCTTAAACACATTCTTTGACTGCCTAAGACTTAGACTTGCCCAGACTTTGACTGTATACAAGACTGAAAGCTCACAGAATTTTTTCTGGCAATTATTAATCCACAGGCAAAGTACAGGTGCTGTTGTTTCCATTTCATTTTCAGCTGTACTGTTCTTTATATTAGGCAGTATCAGACTTTTATTGTCCTATAACATAAGAGGTTCCAGGTCCCTCTATATACTGTTTATAATTTATACAGTCCCGTTGTGTCACTTGTGTCTATCGACGTGTGATGACAGTGACCACCCACTGTAGGTGCTGAGAAGACTCTCGAACTGAGCCACCAGACCCACGATGTGTAGCTGCAGTAGAAAACCTTTGTCCTCCACGCCGGCATAGAGCCTCATGAGGAAGCCGCAGGTCAGGGCGGCGAGCTGGGGGGGGTGAGAGGGAAGGGAGGCCAATCAGAAGCCGCCGACTGTGACCAGGCCAAAAATGGCAAATATGGACATCCTCAGGGCACATCTTGGAGCCTTTTTATGGCCCATTTAGTCACTCACATCGTAACCGGTTTCCCCGGGTGGTCACATGACCTGGGGTGAATGTCTGTGTGAATCTCGCAGAGGTTCTTCCGCCTAAAGACACCTGCGTGTCTCACACACACACAACAAACGCTCGATCTACTTTCACAATGAACTCTTGCTTTTTCCAGGAACACCAACACAACCCAATATAACAACAAACGCCTCGAAAAGCTGCTGGACCGCACCAAGCTGTTCACACAGGAAGCGTGGTAATGAAAAGGCAAGTTTTCACCCTTTTACGACACTTTTTAAGACAAGTATATCCAAATGTTTCACTCCAGGTCTTACGGTACTACTTCTGCACAATACAGGTCAAATGTTACAGTGTAATTTATTGTTTGTATTGTGTCATTTATTGTCTGTGTACTAGGGAGTCTCAAGCTACCGGAAGCAAATTCCTTGTGTGCCTCAGCACACTTGGCGAATAAAGCTGATTCTGATACAGCGATTAATCCTCACATTCCTACAAGCATACATACACATGTTCATACTGTATCACCTGTGACAGCTAACAAATTGCGGTTGTGGTTGCTTGCTTTACCTGCTGCAAAGTTGACACAACATTAACCGTGAGTGGTATCTGCGTTACGCTGTTAGGTTGCGCTGACACGAGCGCCCCCTAATGGTCAAGCAGAGACATCACAACCAAGTTCAAATTTTGGTTTGCTGCAAGACACACAGTCCACCTTTTTAAACCCATGGATACAGCTGAATGCTAAAGCAATTAATGGCAAGAAAAACAATCCGACTGCACAAGTAAGACACCGAGGAAAGAAATCTGATCCGATCACATGCTGTAAGCAGAATTACGAAAAGCCTGACAGACAGACACGCGTTCGCCAGACAATTGAGGAAGCATCCAGACCGGTCCCATGTTTTATTGCCCAAGAAACCGCAGGTCAAATGACTGATGATGCAGCAAGACTCCTGCAAACCATCCTGCATGGAAGGCTTGAAAATTCAGCATTTGTTGGTACCGAAAATGGAACACAAAACTGGTGCCCAGTCTGCTAGCCTCTCCTTCCTTGACCTAAAAATAGCCCCTCCTTTACGTTCTTCCAAGGAAAAACAACTGGATGCGAGGTGAGTTGCCTAGCGGGGTGGTGGCGGATACCTACCGCCTGACTGAAGACTACGTCCCGCCTCTGTTTCAGCAGCAGGCCTTGCGGGATGCTACACACTGCTTCCTGCAGCAGCACGAACGTCATGGACTTCCTGGCACGGTCCACCACTTCTGTCACGCAGCCCTTCAGCACATCCACCAGGGGGCGCAGCTGCTCCCGCCAATCCCCTGGAAAACAAAGAGCATAGCGCCCCCTACAGTCAGCTCCCAGAACAGACAGCGAAAGAGCCGTTTTCTACAGGTCGCCACCTGTCCAGCATTTTCCAGGACCAGATTTTGGTCATCTGTCCTGGAAAAAAATTAATTTCATTCTCAGACATGGAATGTCCCTATCAATTTCCCTATCGCTCAGACCGAAACTAACCTTTGGAATGGTGTTGCTATGTGCAATATTTTTCGATCCAGGGTTCACAGTTAACGCCTAACTTCCACAGGACCAGAGTTTCAAACCAAGATATGCACCATAGGAAAAGGGGACAACAATAATTATAACTAAGCACTTTATCTACTCTAAACTGAGAAGCGGGTTGTTCTGTCATTCATCTTCCAAACACTAGAGGGTGACAGTGACTCTACACCAGGCACATCGGCAATGTTTTGGACAGCTGGAAGGAATTGCACGCAAGACAGAAAGAATACGAGAAAATGCAAGGGAACACGTGAGCCTGCAGGTCGGCGGGTGTAGGAAGTCACCACACTGTCCCAAGTCTGGCTGCAGTAAATTTTAAAAAACCCAAATGTTGGTGATCTACATGTTCTGGAGCGGATTAGAGTGGCAGCTCTGCTCTGAGAGTCCATTTACAGTTACCCTATACATCCCACTTAAGAGAAACTGAGATATTACTCCTATTTACATATAGTTATTAAATATTAATGGAATCAATTATTAGCTGATGATGTATTTCAGGACATTAGCACTACAAATTATTTTTTAATGAGAATGTTTTAGTCAGTACCGAGTGATTATGCTACCATAACCCAGAGAGGAGATGGCAGAGAGCTCTCTGAGTAACCAGCATTACCATTAATATAAGTAACCACTAGGTGCCAGTCTACTCCACATAATCACGCTGTTTAGTTTTACAAGTACTGCTGAATCGTTAGAAAGGCCGTCTTCTTAAAAAGGCTGGTTCTCAGCCTCTTGAACGGCTGACTAAGCACTCCTCTATCACCGTAACAGTTTGCTGCACAGGTAGACAGGCACCTCAAATTTTACAAGGCCCTGTAAAATAGAAGCTTTGGTGTTTTTTCACTCTTCCTGCTTTCTTCAGTTTGCTCTGTACAGGCCAGCAGAGAGACGGCATGCTGCTAACGCACTGCCCGCTGTCCGTGACCGTAACCAATCCCACTCTGCCTGAACATTAGCACGCGTTGTCATCGCCCCCCTACGTGGCCCCCGCAGAGATTACTCTGCCTAGCCTCCGCGCCTCCAACTCTGATCGACAGCTGGAAGCCAACGACGCAAAATATGGGGGAAACCCAAGGAAAATGAAACACGATGAAAAAGGAAACTGCGGCTTACCAGGGCACAGAGCGGGCGTGGCCTCAGCCGGGACCCCCTCCGATGGCACCGCCTCTGGGTCGTCGCCGTGGCTCTCCCGTATCTGGTCCACCATGGCGATGATGCAGTTCAGGGCCTTGGCGACGTTTGCCCACACCCTGTCCTACAGCATCCAGAGATAGGGCAGCCGTTAAGCCCCCCCCCCTCTGCCGCCGCACCCCCCCCCCCGAAACACTC
>JAODLD010000091.1:1306996-1333676 GCA_026781065.1 Mormyrops boulengeri
CCCCCCCCCCCCCCCCCCCCCCCCCCCCCCCCCCCCCCCCCCCCCCCCCCCCCCCCCCCCCCCCCCCCCCAGTCAGTCGCAGATCCAGCATTCATGCCACTCTGCGCCTTCCATCCGATCTCGGAATCTGAATTTAATTGGGGGGGGGGGGGGGGTTCAGCTGCTTTAAACGATATCTAATGCAACAGTGACTAAAAACGGACATCCCCCCCCCGCTCATGACGTTTTCCTGAGAACAGCAGAAACGGGACTGGGAGTGCGCAAGTGTTTTACAAGCTGAGAATTTCCCTTGGTGGCACACAGAAGGGATCAGTACAGAACGAGCTTTGCATCTGTGGAATTTACACCCAAATCGATGGACTTGTGCTGAGGTCTGCAGTACCACGGGCGTCCAGGAGGGGGAGCAGCTCAGCAGGTGGTGCACAGAGTGGAGGTTAAGTAACCTGGACTGCTGATTAAACATCTGCCAGTTCAGCATCCCGGTAAAGGAAGGGGGATGTATTTTTTATACTATTTAACCTGCCTGTCAGCCAGGTTGTGTCCTTCATGAGACTAACAGGTAGAGTAACTTAACTAACCAGTCAGGCACATCTGAAAAGTTTTCATGAATAACTTGAATGTCAATAAATCAATTAGGGTTCCCCTTAATCCCCTTAAAATCCATGTGGTGTATTTCATATATTTTATATACTCCTTTATTAGACATATCAGCAACTGGGACACTGGCAGCATCCTGGTAGGTAAGTGCCGGCGGTCATTTTTATTGCGTAGTCAGCTAGGACCATGTGACTCACAGTCACCATGTTCTTGTTCTTGAATAATCTGGATGTGTGGTGCCTTCCGGCCCTGCCCGGCCCCGTGAGGCTGACGGAAGCGGTAATTAGCGGTACTTGTGGCCAATTTTAAAAAAAATAAATAAATAAAACAGCCTTTCAGCCAGAGCTGGAGCCAAAAGGCAGGGCAGGGCGCGCCAGGGTGATGTCACACGCCTGCCATCGTCAGCACCGAACACCCTCCGGCAGCTACAGCAAAAACCCAAATGTGCCCCATTAACGACAGCGGGGACTTCTGCAAATTGAATCGCACCGCGGTGCTCACATGACGCCTTAAATCCCGGCCCTGTGCTTGCCAACCCATCCTCCCTGGCCACTCCAGTTCAATGATAATCAAAGCCTTTACTGCAGAATCTCTGTACTCTAGTAAAATATTTATTATATACATTCACTCGTCTGTTTTTACCACTGCTCTCCAGAGATATTAACTGCCGTGGAGTGGGTCACTTTTAGGAAACTGAAAGCTAAGAAGTATTTTGGGTGATCCGGCAATGAGAGCGACAAAAGCTTTATTTTGATTTATGTTACATGAAACATAAAAACATGGAAAAATGGAAGAAAGGTGAAAGAGGGCTGTGGGAACGAGAGTATGGTTATGGGGCTGGTTTACTGGGAGGCCGCCCTCCACGGACCCCTTCCCAGAATGCACTGGTATGGTGCCATCGCGCCGCCCCTGCCGCTTTAATCTCTGGGCCGGCTGACAGCCTGTCCCTGACTGCCTCTGCTCCAGCATGTGCCTACAGAGGGGAGCTATTGGATGGTGCAAGTCTCTTGACTGTCACAGGCAGCCGGGACAGCCCAACTTGAGCCAGGGACACAGTATGAGCAAACACGGCATGCGGACGGACCGCTGGGAGAGGTTTGCGCAGGTGCGCATTCTGGGAAAGCGAACTCTCTCCGGGCTTCGCAACTAATTCCGAAAAACACAGCAAACATTTTTCCACGTTAATTCTGACGAAGTGCCTCCAAGGCCCAGTCAACCAGATAAAACCAGACCCTTAGATACAATACTAAGCAACATCTCTTGACTAAATTCACATAAAACGTCATTCATCGTTCTCTCTTTTGGTGTCCACCGTGATCGTAATGTTTTGATCTGCGCGAAATGCTCAATCCCGCCGTGGGATTCAACATCTCAGGATCCGTAAAAACTGGAGGAGGCACAGCTGAACTGTCAAACACGTTAAAATATTTCCACATTTTTTACTCCCTGCAGAAACGACCAATAGGAATAGATCGTGAATAATGCGAGAAACAGAAGATGCATGAATTACTGTTTCATTAACCCGGTCATCTGAAGCGCATGACTAATTAAGAACTGGAGGTTCTTAATTCTGAACATAGCAAACTTAAGCATCATGGTGAAATACCGTGTTTAAAGGTACAACAGGAGGCCCCACCCTGGATTTGAAAGGAAAACCACTAACCTACAAGCTGTCATCCACCACGAAGCTGCCTGGTCTGCAGACGTTGATCTTTGACCCCTGAGGCACCAACAGGAAACAGCAGCTCGATCAGTTTGCCTAAGCTGTAGCTACTTCCTGCCACCAAGAAGGCTTTCAGAATAAAATAAAGTCTAAATTCCTGACAGGAAAGCATCTGAGTGCTTTTCCTTTGCTCTCAGTCTTTGACTCTAGTCAACTTGTTTCGGTCTATATTTTTCTTTAAAACACACACAGCCAACAAAAAAGCCACAGGGACTTCTTGTGTTTTCAAAAGCTTTAGCAGGAATAACATCCATCCGTCAGGCTTTAAAACGCTTCGAAGCCCTAATCTCTGACCAAGCATTTGCAGAATTCCTACCTTAACGCAAATGCCCCGCTTTGTGGGGAAACCTCGCCAAGTGAGCTAAATTTATTGGAGACCCTCGATGATGAAGGGAACCGTATTATGGTCAGATTATCACATTCCTCCTATTAAAACAACGTCTCCAGGGTTCAATTAAGAGGAAATGAGAAATTAAGGGCTTTTTAAAAATCACCATGGCGGAGCGACACCCGGATTAGTGGAAGGGAAATGGGTGCACCCCGGCCGCAAAGGCATCTCACAGGGGGCTGGGACCCAGATAACCCTCCGAGGGGAGCATCAGCAAAGCCGGCTGGGTCCTCGGCAGCTATCAGTCTGATATCTCAGGAACAAAGGCCAACCAGACCCTTACGGTAGGTCAACAGTGGCCCAGATGTGCAGGCCACACCTCTCTCACCACTACTATCCCACCAGTTCTGGCAGAGTTAGGCAATGCAATCTCTGGTCCACTGAAGAGGAATGCAACTGTAATTCATTTTTCCAAACGGTGTGGTGTCGTCCCGTGCGGGGGGGGTAAATCGAGCGATCGCGTCAGATCCCCGAGTCAAGGAAAACCGCAGAGCAGCCGGGAGGACCCGCCGGCAGCCTCCGCGGGATTTCCACCCGCTAACGAGGGCTCCGCGCCACCCCGCCGCTTGCCAAATCACAAAGGCCCAATAAACCGTGACGCACTAATTAGCTGCCTCCACTAGGGCGGCAGCGTGGGCGGGAATGAGCCATTGAATTAAAAGGGCAGGACTCAAGGCGAGTGGGCCTTAATAAAAGGTGACGCTTCATGGGGGGGGGGGGGTTCGCAGGCATTGCCAGCCAGTGCCCCAGGGTATTACCGGAATGTTGTGTGTTTGAATCCCATGGCCGGCAGTCATTGTATCGCTGAGCATGTGTCATAAACAGCAAGACGGAAAATAAAAGCATTCCTATGTACTGGTGCATGTGTAGAAGGCGCTGAAATTAACCACATTATTATTATTTTTATTTTCATTTCTGTCTGCAATTATTCTTTCCCAGAACCCACAACCACTGATGGGCTTCTATCTGGAGTCCCTGCAGAAACAGGTGAATGTCATATTTTCTTTTAACTGACTTGACTTCAAGCCTCCTCCACTTACATAATTTAAGATGCATACAGAAACTTAAAGAGGAAAATACAAAGCTGCCCTTTTATTCTCTAATTTGTATTTTCCCTTGAATTATAGACGCAGAGGTGTGAATTGCAGCGACGTGGACGATCTGGAGACTCGTGGGAAACGAGCACGTCCTCTAGCGGCAGGACGGCATCGCGAGGAGTCTGCATTTTGCGGAATGTTCTGTCACCATGACCATTTGTGATAGACGGTGTGGGTAAGTGAACAATGACTCGCCTTGGGCTAAGAGACTCACGGGGATTCCCTCTGGCGGTCTGATGCGCGTCAAAGGGCGACGATGCATTTGATCATGCATTGCAGGAAGAGTGGCTGCAAGCCATTTTTGCCCAGCATGACTTAGGAAGCTTTATACCATCATATCTCAGGCTTTACCAGAATAAGACGTCAGTCAGCAGGGGGCGCCGGCGAGACACACACTTACTTCCTCTTCTCTGCTTCGTATCGGCCGAGCAGCCTCTGCAGGCCGCCGTTTTTGAAACCCTGGGAGTGGGCGGCCGGGGCCCCCACCGTGATGATGTCATACATGGCGTCTGTGGGGAGACACAGGACAGGTTGAGTACATCCACCCATCCAAATCTCCTTCACAAAATGTTCCCCTATCACATATACATTGCTGTGGGGGGGAGGGGGGGCAGTGTGGACATCTTGAGGCAGCTGGGTGCTAGGTGACAAGCCCTTGACTGACAAAATTAAACAAATACCCCCTGGCCAGGCCTGGCTGCAGAACACACCCCCAGGCCTGACAGAAGACCACACCTCCCAGACTCTTCATGCCAGCGAGCGGATCCCTTCTCCTCCCTGAGGAGATGGAGTCTTATGGTCATTGTACAGCTGAGGCTTCCTGTGAATACCGGGATTTGGGGGGGAGGTTCTTGGAGGAGCTGTTGGCCCCTGTGAACCCGGTTTACAAGTAAGATTTCGACCTCAGCGGCCCAGGGACCGAGGCCACTCTTTGGAGACAGGCGCAACCGAAAGGGCAAAAATAAACTAAATGAGATCTTTTTTGTCCCCTTTGTGACTAGCTGACATAGAGACAGGGAAGTTTCAGGAAGTTCTTCCACTGGGGATGTGTGACAGCAATTAAAGACTTTCCCATGCTGGAAAGTGGGGGCGTCATGCGGAGACGCGTGTCCCTGAGGCCGTGCCTCCGTCTCCAGTGCTAACGACCCCCCGTGATGAGGCGCTAACAGCCGCCGTCAAGGTGACCAGCTTTTTTAACTGAGCCCTAATTGGTTTCTCCACAGCGGTCAGAAAAAAGTAACCCAGAGGCAGTGTATGGGGGCAGGAGGAATCGTGAGCCCGCAAGCATGCCGGAGCAGGCGAGAGTGTGTGTGGGTAGGCGGGGCCAGCAAGACACACCAACAAGACCCCGGGATTCCCCAGTGCCGACCGTCCAGGAGATTGTGTTTTGTTTTGTTATTTCACAGATGCTTTTATCTAAAACAACGTACATTTTGAGAAACCAGGGTCAGGGCCATCACTGAGGAATCTGGGGGTTAAGGGCCTTGCTCAGGGGCCCGACGGTGGAATCACCCTGCCGACCTGGGGGATTTGAACCCGCGACCTTCTGATCACAGCCATGGAGTTCTCACCCACTGAACCACACAAAAAAATGAACTGAAAATGCACTGATAACTACGAAATAATTCATACTTAACTCGTTGGCGAGTTTTGTTTGAATAACAAAGTGTACGCTACACTCCCAAAATGCTTTCTGGAGGGACCCCTTTGTTACCATCACTCGGAAGAGCAGATGGGAATTTCGATGAATAAACATCTTCTGTGGCCATAAAGGCGTCTCCGTCACTCTGTACATCTTCAACACAACAAACAGAATTACCTCTGTGTAAAAATCGGTACTTGTTGAGGTGACGACACTGGATGCCGGCGGGTTTACGCTGTAAAATGGGACGAGATGAGAAAAGGGCAGGCAGACCGCAAAGGTTGATCTGTTTCATGCTCTACCGATTCCACTGCTCGCGATGCCGGCATCTGACAGGCCGCCGAGAACGTCTTTGGCGCGGAAAATGTTAGCAGCCAAAACAAAAGCGGGGAAAAGGTTATAGTCACTACTTATACGGCAAAAGCGTCAGGTTGTGACTGCGAGGAACGTACCAGTGCCCCCTAGAGTCCAAAACACAAGGGCCATTGCACCCTCTCTCCACAGCGAACTGTCTATGCCACGTACACGGCAGGTTTACTTCTTCAAATCGCCAACTGGGCTCCTGCTATTTCCTGGAGATGACGGTGTCAGTCACAGGATGCAATAACCGAGAGGGCTTGTGGGCAGGGCTACGTCTGCAGAGTGGCATTCTGGGAGAAATCGGGGCTGAGAGGAAAGGGGCTCCTTTAAAGTGCGGGAGGCGACTTTGCTGCGGCTCAGTTATCTTGTCCTTCTTTGCTAGTATTTAGCCGCTGGCTCCCCAGTGACCTCTCGCTAACCGCATTAGCTAGCTGTCTCCACCGCATCAGGAGTGAGGGGGAGGGGGGCGGACTCCACATGGCTGGAACTCCTAAACTGTCTGTCTCACTTACCCTGGAGCACTTACTGAGCGCACTGCGGCTCTCACTCACCAGCGCGTACCTGCGCTGACGGCTCGAGCCGCGCCTCTGTGGCGAGCGGACAGACGCACCTGCTCCCCGTGGACATGTGACGCGCATCCTTTGGGTGTGCAGGTTGATAGGCACGAACTCCAAATACTTCTGCCCTTTATGGCAGCTGGGCTTGAAAGACGGTCCTGAGGAGCAAAACAAGAAAAGGAGGGGAAAAGAAAGATTAAGACAAAGTAACCAAGAGGCCTGCACTGAACATTCCGGATTATAGAGACTCTAGGAATGGCTGATATTAGCTTCATGTTTGTGGATGTATGAACATCATAAAGGAACATTTTAAATTAAATAATAGAGAAAAGACTGCAGAAAAGCATCTGCAATTAAATACATGTAAATATAAATGTTAAAACAATTTATACCACTGACGTGGCAGTCACACAGGCGTCTCAGTTATGTGTTTTGGGTTAAGGACACAACATTGGGGTCACACGTCTCTCTCTGATCCACTACAGATTCTGGCAGGTGACAGATAAGGTGACCACGACCTCCAGTAAAAAAAAAAAAAAAAAAAACGGCCCATGATGCTTTGCAGAACGCTTGATTGACTTTGATTGATGTTTACTATGGGCACGAGAAGGACGGAGCGAAGTCCATCGGCACCCTCCTCCACATGCTAAGACCGTCCCCCAGCCTGGGGTCTGTTCTGCAGGGCTTGCACGTGAGCAGGGTGCAGAACAGGATGGGGCAAGAGGGGGGGCCTTATAGGAGTTGGAGGGGGTCAGAGCCACAATCCAGAGACCCACAGGAAGTCCAGGAAGAGTTCTAGGCTACAGTTTCCGAAATACCAAATGCTCTGGGTGGCTGGAATGCATGACTGAGGGGCAATTCTGCAATGCAGGGCTTGTCCTCTTGGGGCAGCAGCTGTCGTGGTGGTTAAAGAACTGATCCTGTGACCGATTAAGGTGACTTGTTCAAATCCCAGCAGCAAGAGACTTAAGTACCGATTATACAAATCAAATCCTCACAGGATAAATTAATTAATAACACTCGAAAGTAACACAAATTACTGCAAATACTATAAATTCCCAAATATATAATTAAGCCATATAAAATTTCAGAAGCACCTGTGTTTATCATTCGGAGCTTTTACAGGTTTGTTCAGGCTAATTTCCCTTTATTTTCTGCAGCCGTACAGTAAATTTTAAGTTAATTTAAGCAGCGTATAATTTTCCCAGCATGCTGTCTTCTGGTGCAACGTGACCCAAAAGAAGAAAGTTGAACTGCGCGCAGCGCAAATGGCCAACCTATGGGCGGCCGTGCCATCTTACCCTGGGGGGGGTCCAATCAAAACAGCTGCCTGCTGACCAGAGTCACCAGGAGGCAATAACAAAATCAAAAGGGCTATTTGCTGATCTGATTGCAAACCTCCGCGGAAAACACAGTCATTTTGGGAAGTGATTTAGTCGTGCTTCCCAGGGTCAGCTGATCCAATAAAAAATTAACGGGAAGGAAAAACGCTGGCTCTGAGGAACAACCGGCCCGCTACCGCGAGCCACGCTGAAGGTGCCGATTTTCTAAGAACAACATGCTCTTCCTTTTAATAATATTAAAAACTGGAAATCGATATCAAACATATCGGCATTTTGGCAAAGGCCACGTGCTGTGGGCGGCGCCCCAGCGTCAGTACAGGCTCGGGAGATAATCCTGCGGGAAAAACATGCTGAGTGAGCAGTAAAGAGAAGGCAACATTCCCCCATTTCAGGAGTACGCTTGAAAAAGGTGACCGACGAGCACTAACACGGTAAATGAGCCCAGGGTGATGCAGGTCATCGTAAAAGATGTGTGTGGTACTAAAAGACTACTCAAATAGCCTTGGGGTCGGATCAGCCCTGATTCGCCGGGACCGTGCAAGAAACCACACCCCCAGGAAGGTACATGGCCCGTTCCTCACGGCCCCATCAAATTACTTTCACCCCCCCCACCTATTTTTTTCTTTCTTCCCATCACATTGAACTAATCATGATTATTATTAAGGAAGGTTACAAGTCTGCCATAGGCGAAAAGGACCCGCCCTCGGTAAATCTGAGTGACAATAAAGTTCCTCTCCATCCCAGCTGGTCTTTAGTTCATGCCGGACTTCAAATCCGACAGGCGGAAATTAATTATTGACGCGTCACATGGGCCATATTAACATGTGACTCTGCGGAGACGGACATGGTCTGCTGCTGGGAGCAGCCTTTTCAGAGCAAGAGCAGAGGAATCGAAAATTTTAAGCCTAAATCTGTAAATACAGGACTAGTCTCTTTGCCAATGAGCATCAATGGTGGATGTAGGAGGGTCCACTCCTACATCACTTTCATTTCACACACATGGCTTGTGCAGGCCTTACCAGGTAGGGGAGGGACCAGGCTAGCTATGATGGGTGGAGCCTCAGTGAGGGGCAGAGCCTATCACAGAAGAGCAGCCTATCACTGGAGCTTACCTGTTAGCTTGCTGAGCTCCCCAAGCGTCTCCTGATAGCTGCTGATGACTTGTCCATAGTGGGCGATCACCTCCTTCCGCAGGTTGTCCCAGTGTGGCGACAGCTCGCCCAGGTTCTTCAGCTCCTCTATCCTGGGGGAGGGGCAGGGAGCAGACTGTTATACCCCTCTACTGTGTGGTTCTCTCACCAAGCTCCCTTCGCATTGAGTGATCCAGAAGGAGGACAGAAAAGGGAAGACAGCTCCCAGAAGCCCCGTTATCATTATTCCCCGTCCGTCGTTGTGGGGGGGGGGGTTCCTGGGGGAAATGCAAAGCTCGGCCAAAGCATTGGCACGTCGGACACTAATTTAAAAACATGAGCAAGCTTCGTGATATCCCTGCTACTTTCACACTAAACCACATCTCTCGGTGGTTAAAAAAAAAAAAGAAAAGAACATGCCCCGAACCGCATGCAAACTCCGCTGGTTTTCCGCACTATGACTTTTGCTAATTAAACCGGAGCACAAATTTGAACTAATTAGATCATTTGCTGCCCAAACAAATGCGCTTGGCTCTCGACGCATTTGTCAGGGATGTCCACGCAAGGCATGAGCGTCCTGAAGGTGTCGTCCAGAGGGCAGGAGAAGCCAAGAGGCTTATCCACTGGAGCTTCTGTCTCCATGCTTCTTGACCACTTCATGGTGGACTGGAGAAGAGCAACATTGAACATCCTACGTCCGACACACCTGCAAGAGGATAATGAATCGCTAAGGAGGCCTGGCTCAGTGTTGGCTGGTCCGCCCGCCGTTATGCTCGGCAGGGACCAATGTGACCAACGTCGCCCCCTTCCTGTGGCACAGTGACCCAGCAGGTGGTGATACCGTTATGTCACACCTTGGTCGCTGGGGGTTTGGATTCCGGAATATTCATCCGTAAATCCCAAGACATGCTGTGTCGGATGTCCTAAATTCGCCTTAGCCTGCGTGAGTGAGCGTCAAATACATGGAAGGACATCCACATAAATGGTTTTGAAGATGGAAGTTCTCTCTGTCTGCTCCTCTCTGTAAACCCAGTTGACAGGTTAATTTATCAGACATTCATCCATCCTCTTTTTTATATATATATTTTTACTGACAGCTGTATCATGCTGCGGAAGTGAAAATGCACTAACTGACATTCCTCGAAGAAGGAACAGGCTGAAGAACTTGCGGTTTGACCGAGGGATGTACCACACTGAAATAAACACTGGCAAGCACACACATCAAAATCATCAACATGAGTTCAGCGATCTTCTCCAACTGTCAGAAAACAAAGATATCACCACATCGAATGATGCATAAAAAAGGCTTTGTGTGACATAGAAAAGCCAGTAGGGACCAAAGCAACTAAGGAGACTCAATACCGCGCCAATGTCCATGACGCTTACATGGGGCGGCCAATCAAACAATAACAACTACGACAAATCTCTCCGGGTCATCTAGCGGCACGCGTGCCTTTGAGGGGGAATTCTTCCAGACGGATTTCCATTGGTAATGGAGTCTTTATCTGCTGGATACAGGTGGACCACGGCTCCCAAATGTTTGGAAAAGAACTTCCGAAACGTGCTTCATTAATAATAGGATTAACCACCATAATAGAAGACGAATTTACATATTAAACAATGGCTGATTCTTATGTAAATTTGCACTCGAGGCCTGCGTGCTCCAGTAATATTTGCAGCGAGCAGATAAATATCTTTTAACGCAGGAAGCACAAGTTTGTATTCTGAAGATAATATTGTGAGCAAAATAACGCCTGTGTTCTTGTCTCCGGAAAATTAACGCAAACCCTCAGTTTCCTAGCACATGTTGATTTGAAGATTTAAGTTGGTGACAAAGTGCACTGTGCAGCCCCAGGCAGGGTAGCTTAATCCAGTACCTACTTTAATCGTCACTAGATTGCTCTAGTTTGTGGTCAATCATCATCACCTAGCTGACTCCCTGACAACTGAATGCTCGTAATATGTGCACATGGACAAAAAAGTGAGCTAATTAAATAAATGTGAAACGCCCAAAAATCTTTCAAACACACACAAGCATCGATGCAAAGGCACATTTCTAAAAAACCCACTATGGACAAACTAGCTTTTCTAAGAGTCTGTTTGCCAGAGTGTAACCACAACATTCAACCGCAGTGCTGCAGGACACGGTATAGAAAACCGCAGTGCTGCAGGACACGGTATAGAAAACCGCAGCATCACCAAAATATGTGTAGAGTCTTCTGGCTCGACTACAGAGCAGAAATACAAGTATCTTAAAGCCGGCAGGCAACATTAATTAAAGCCATAATTAACAATCATCATGTAATGTCGTGCATCCAGCACCATCGCAATCACTGTATTCCACAGTAGTACTACTTGCTGGTAATAAGTTTCATTAAGATTTTTCGGCCGTGATCAAGAATACATGAGAACATGTGTGCCGACATTGATATGGACGCACGGAACAGCATCAGAAGCTCCTACAAAGGCAGCCAGTTCTCACCTAATCCCATCCAGCCCCATGTTATCTGCATAGGTTTACTGCCACACCCATGGGAACGACCCCGATCCAGGGATGGATGGTCCTCCACGAGTTCTGAACGATCGCCCGGTTTCCACGGCATCTTCCTTTCTGCAGTTGCATCCGCAGGTGATCAACGAAACTGATAGCAGTACCCCGTACCTTTGAAATTCATCTCAGGCCGGCTATCAGCTGGAAACACTAGGAAAATACCCGTCGGCCTAACAGGCTAAAGCGCTTAATAATAGGTATTTCTGTATTTCTTCATCTTCTCACAGTAATTCCTCCCTAGAAAAACAGAGGCCAAGACACCAATCAAGATATTTAGCAGGAGAAATAACAAGTAAACGCTTCCCACGCACAGAAAGAGCTCGGGGAGATTAAGAAAGGGCCAGCGGAGTGCAAATGCGTTTGTCAACGTCAAAGGGACTGTGAGATAGACCGGCTGTCATTGACTTCAAAGCCGCGCACGGAAGAGAGAGACAGAGCCGCCCCAGGTCACGTCAGCTGCACTTTATGTGCTAAATTATTTGTCAATCACGGTCATCTATTTCTGCCTGTCCGGGGTTTCCTGGGATCGATAGAAAGGGCCAGAAGCCCACCGACGTCTTCAGAAGTTGCCTCAGAATGGGGCAGGGGACGAAAAAATGTGTCACCTCAGTCATGTGATCCCTGGTTCACCAAACATATTCTGAGGATTTACAGATATTAAGCTGCTGTTTTAGATGTCTCAGGAGGCGGAGCTAAGCGTCGCTACTGACCAATGGGCAAAAGAGGAGGAGAATCAAATGGCAAGACAATGTTTGCCCTGCTGGTAGACTATATGTGTCTTCATAGTCATCTTTATCGAGCAATAAATAAATGTAAGACTTTCTCTGAAAGCTGTGAGTAACTTTGATAAACAGTTTGAGGAACAAATGAAAGGTCACAGTATCAAACTGGGACCAGACACACCAGGATGTCCTCATCGCTGAATGATGGCAGGAGGGTGTCAGGGACGGCAGGGGGGCTCAGGAGTAATCAGACCTGACAAATACGAGAAATGGCAAAAAAACCCTACAAGCTACACAACACCTAAATGAGGAACGGGTCCAAATTTAGCCCAAAAAGCCCTTTTCGGCCCAGAGCCACCCTGACAGATCTTACTGCCTGTCAGTCTCTTCCAGTTCCTCGGGAATATACACCCTGATTTAGATTCAGAGACCAGAACATTTCACGGTCTGCTCCACCTCGGCCCGGCTGCCCGCAGACCTCCCAGGAGACACTGGGACGGTTGCAGGCTAATTTCGATTTTGAAGGGCCTGGAGCGGTATGAAGATTCCGCATCCTCGGGAGCCCCGAAGACAGCCGCATGCTCGGTCCCGCTGCAGATCCTTCCAGAACAGGCGAACGAGGCACGAGGAGGCAACCGGGGAAGAAGCCGTCTGGCGGGCCGACAGGGCCGTTTGAAGTGTTAAGCAGACGTGAATAATTAAAGGTCCCACGAGGGCACTCCAGTAAGGGGGGGCTGCGGCGAGGGGGCAAGCGTGGGGGCTCACCTTGCCGCATCCTCCTGGATGTAGAGAGCCAGGAGCTGCTTGGGAACACCGAACGACACCGTGCATTCCGCCATCTGCTCCCGGACCTGCATCCACTGGCTGTCCGCTGTCTGGAAGCGGTATAACTTGCTCACGGGGTTCTTGAATACTGGGAGGGGGGAGACAAAAGAGTTCTTTGTGGGCTTCAGGAGGCAGAGTTGGAATTGCACGCCGTCATCGATGGCCCCTGTGTGGAAGCTCTCAGCAACGTCTGGTCGCTCAGCATCCGGATCTCAGAAAGTCTGCGGGGGGGCCTGACAATACCGGTCTATCCTCATCAAAGCCAGTCAGCACCTTCATAGAGTGGTGGATAAGTAGGGTCAACTTACGTTCTTCTACTGCAATACTACTGAAAGCATTCCAATTCAAGATATTATGGTATAGTGTGGCCTTACGGGGTATTTTGAGGTTGCCAAGGAAGCTTAATACACTACAGTGCCCAAAATACTTTGGCCATGAGTTTTTCCTCGACCCAAGAGTCCAGTAGGAGGTCTCTCAGCACCAGCACGCCAGCCACCACATCCAAGAACTTTCTTCCCATAAGCCGTAATCATCGATAGCTAAATCTGGACTAGTACAACGCTATCAGGACCCTTAGTGCATGTGAATTGCAGCGTCTAACGTCTACAGCGCCTTTAATATGTATTTGTTTGCATACTGTTAGCTGTCCTTTGTACTGGGTGCAGCTGAAGGAGTGAGGTCCCTAAGTACTTGCTGTATACGGCTAATAAAACATATTAAATCCTGAAACTGGAGCACATGAGTACAGAGTGGCAGTTTCAGGGCTAAATAAATAAGACCGCTGCCACATTGCTCTTACACAAAACACAGAAATGAAGGATGTCTAAAGAGAATTCCCTGATGCTCAAGCACTAGCAAGAATATTTATTGCAGAGGCATATGTTTGCTCACATCTGTGGGGTTGGGGGGTTCGAATCATGCCTCAGGCTCTTTGTTTGTGATTCTACCTTCGCAGAACGCATACAATGGGCTCACTGTGACTGCGTGTTAGGGAAATTGAATGACTGTCCCGTATACCTATTTCCATATGTAAAATATGAGTACACTCCGCTTCCGTCAGCACCCCCGCACCCGACTTGACGGCACGGTAACGTCCCCGTCCCCATCTGTCACCCGCGCGACAGTGAGAGGCCGTTCATCCCAAATAACTTTAACAGCAATTAAAGAAATCAAGATGTACGGAGAGGAGACCAAACATAATTTGCCTGTTCTTGAAGCAGACAGCTTCCCCCTGATTAGTCCCGACAAAATCAGAGCGAGATGTTTACGGAATTAGGTGGAATGATTTCTTGGGGGCGATGAAGACATTCCCCTGGGGTTTCACGGGTGCAGCAGACCTGCCATATGGTAATTTCGGATGTAGCTGGCAGAGACAGCTGAAGGGAGAAGAGGGGCTTTTTAAACGCTGTTATCGTTTCAGAGCCGTCGGGTTGGAAGGCGGTTTGATTCCGGCGCCGTTCGCCTTTCCTTCATGGCGAGAGGCATCTGATGAGTGATTGGGAGGTAGGCTGGGTCGGGCCGAGACTACTGGATGTGTCATAACACCATCATTGATCCCGAACGGAAAGGTGCGACCTCAGATCCGGCGCTGGCTCCCCCACCCTAAGCATGAATCACCCGTAACTGGTCCAGATTAGCATAAGCACATGGTTTAAGTCTCCTCCCTAGGGGGGGCTCAGAGCAAGCCCGGAAGAGGAGCGCCGAAATGTGCCCAGAACGAGCTTCGGAGGCAGAAATTTCAATGCCAGGATTCCCCCCATTTCGCAACGCTTAAGAAAATGCCCGAACTTCCGATCGTGGCCTCACAATAGGTGCTAATTTGCTAGATGAGCCACTGCAAAGCAAAAGAGGATGACGACCACAAGATGGGCCGATATCTTATGCCGTTATTTCAGGCATTGTGCCGTCTTGATATTTATGTCATGTCAAACTGCATATTTTGAACAGCAACCACAGTGACATGAGGAAGCCCAGCCAGTTAGCAGTTGACTCAACACGGCACTAAGCTAGTCAAATATCCTCCAACCCGGTGTGCGAAATACAGGGGGGTCCGACACCCCCGATTAACCCATGAGACCCCCCTGAAAGCCTCAAAAACTAAATTTTAAGGGGGTCTCAAGATCGGTATTGCGCAACAATAGGGAGATGGGGACCCCCCCGAATATTGACGAGTATTTCTCACACTGCTCCAACCTGCAGAACTATGCTCATGTAAACGGCAAATCCAGCTTTGCAGTGCTCCTCAAAGCCCATGGACCCATCCAACCTGAGCGCCTTGGGTGAATTGAAATGCGCGACATGTCAATCGGGCTCAAGTACTCACTGGGAGTCGCCCAGGTCATGTGACATGGCTGGCCAAGCGGGCTCTGGGTGCTAAATGAAGGCAGTGACGGTGATTAAAAATGTGGATTAATAGGTACAAGCTGATTTTTTATCCCTGAGACAGAGCAGCTGATGGTGGCATTCAGGGTGAGGTACAGGCTTATGGGCCTTCCTGTCCAAAACACAGAGGGTGTTAATGAGGTAACAAGCCAAATGCCCAGTAGGGCGGCGCTGACTGTAACTGCTCCAGGGACCTCGACTGGCTAAGGCTACTTTCAGAAAACCCAAAACCTTGCACTGAGAATTCAGTGCCAAGGGTATGTCACTTTGGGTCAAGGGTCGATGAATCTGTAAACATGCATGTAAACGCTGAATATGTGAACGCACGGCAAAGGTGTCAGATGCACCGGGCATTCCACAGAGCCACAAAGAGCATGTCGCAGAGTCAAGGGAGGAGTTACGAGATGCAGGCCTTCAAATCTGCAGGCTCACACCAATTCACTTGGTTACCCTGATGGTAAAGCGGGTTTGAAAGGTCGAAAGTAAAAGGGGACAGGACTTACCGGCGTTCATCAGGGGGTTGTTATCACGGTCATTCAAGGTCCCGTGCGGCGACTCGCACACCAGCGTGCACTGTAAGAAGAGGGACATGCCGCATCAAACACGCAGAAAAAGCAGTGTTTCCTCAGGCAACACACGTCTTTAAAATTATATCACGTATGACATGTAAATGCGGGGTCCTGAAACCAGCTCTGCATCAGAAAGCTATGCGCAGCTTCTCGGATTCCTCGTCTCTGAGGTTCGCCAATGAGCTTTTGACGGCTTCAGCTAATTTGCCCCGTTTTCGGGAAATGCCGCGTTTCGCCAGAACTCCGGGTGGAAATACAGCAGCACGGATAATACTGCTAATTAGCTAATAAATTACACCAATTAGACTGGCAGGAAGAGAGGCAGCGTTCTACACGGGCCTGGGGGATTCCAGTTTTGACACCGACGCAACAATTTCTGGAGTTCTGGTCTCCAAACGCAACAGCGGCAAGGTCCAAACCCATCATCCGCTCAGCACAACCCAACTGAGATCCTCCCACGACCTCACATTAACTAGTGATCTCTACAGATCGACATCTGTCTTTCTCTCATATGAAAGGGCCTGAAACGCCAGTCAGAAATCTGCTTCTCCTCACTGTAAAACGGGCATCCTAAACATGCACGGGAATCGTTCATTTCGGAGAACAGCAGCACTTTTTGGGATTGCTTTCAATTTACAACAAGCATTTCATTAAAGCTTGTTTTAATTTGGATATTAAGGCATGCGGGGATGTAAGAATGATGCTGCAAGTTTGAAAAGCCCGGACACACACGCACAGGCACAGGCACACACACACACACACACACACACACAGGTCTCAGTAAGCCAGCGAGGAGGTGAGACCAAGGGAGAAACATCAGCCTCTTTTCACAAAACTCGTCTCCCGGCTCTGTTAATCAGCGTGGAGCGACGCGTAACTTATCACTAGAGAGCAGGCATGCGCCTCCCCCCCCCCGCCGCCAGGCCCCCGCTGCCGTTACAGAGAGCAGGGCCTGAGCAAAGGCACCCGTCAAACAGCAGCGGTAAATTAGGCAAGTGGCAGCAGAAACAGACCTGGACCCATAGACCCGGACTCGAGGGGTGGGGGCAGCATATCCAATGAGCTCACACGCTCCCGCCGCTTTGATTTCGAGCACCCACCCACCCCGATAACGGAAAATAGCGATGGTGTCTGTGACTCTGCTCCCGACGTTTTGAAAAGCCAGTGGGAGTCCCCATGTTGGCCTGCCCTCATGGGTGACCAGGGGGGCACCAGGCTGTGCCAAATTACCTGAGAGGTGGGGGGTGGGGGAGAGAGACTCTTGGGGAACGTAGTACTAGGGGGGCAAGGTTTGGGAAAACACACGCAGACGGAAAGAGAGAATGATAAAGGCTAAATGGGCCCTCACACACACACATACACACACACAGGATCTGTAAAGATAATCCAAGGCTGATGAATCTCACCCCCCTCCCCGGCTAACAACACTTAAAGCCTCAAAGCATCTGGAGAAGGCAATAGCCCATAATTTAATCCTCCCGGCCGAGAGGTGGCCAGCCCACCTTCTGTCCGGGCACATCTGCCGCGATGTGGTCCACCTCTCCGTCCTCTATCTCCCCCATCTTCAGACGGCTGACCACGACAGCTCCGACTGCGCTGGTACCATCGGAGGTCCTGGTGGGTGTGGAGAGAGAGAGAGAGAGAGAGAGACAGCAGCTTTGTCAAGGTTCATCCCGAATCCCCTGGGACTACCCTTCCGGTACAGAGCAGCGTTCACACTAGCGCCACCTGATGGACGTGTATATGTCCGAGAGACCCACCCAGCCCCCTTATGATGTCTGAGGGTGAGGGCGGAGCTGGGAAACCCATTTTACCGATTCAGCCTTTTCAAACAAAGAAATAAGAGTCCCTCTGCACCAAGCCAACACTTTCAATTACGTCGATTGATCTTCTTTAAATGGTCTCTGTCCCTCTTCGACACGATAATTAAGGATGGTGGTCGTGGTGGGGGGAGGCTTATGGATGAGTAGGCTGAGCTACACCATGTCACTTCAACTGACCAATGGTAGACACCTACAACTATGGCTGCATCTTCATCCAGCAGGCAGAGGGGTCTCTGGAGTGTGTTGGTGTGCATTCACACTTAGATGGTTTGCATTCACACTTGCGAGGCATGCTGGGAAATGCAATTGACATGGCAGGTATATCAGATTTCTATACCCCATTAGATATAAACTAAAGTTCCACAACTGTTCTGGTAGGTCTGTGTGTGCCTGAATACCCCAACCACACAGCTAACATTACAGAAGTCAGGGAAACATGAGACCCTGCAGAGCATCCTTTGACGGGTAATTCCACTGACGTGCAAATCAGCTGGGTGGAGAACCTGTCCACGCTGCCAGGAGATACATGCGCCGTGGCGATAAACTCCGGAGCTCCAGAAGAGTCCACACAATGCAGCACGGCCTTCCCCATTGCGGCTGGCGTTCAGAAGCCCCGACAGACCACGTTCCTCCGACTAATCCGCTCGGCCCCTACATGACAACCAGCCACCCGAGGAGCTTTGTCAAAGCACCGAAAATCACAAGCACCAGACTGCTGGCTTGAATTCTGAATTATTCAAAGGAATCAGAAGCTCTTAATAAGGCACTCTGCGGTTAACCGAAGTGGCGAGCAAATCGGGTAGTCGATGCAAGCAACGGTACAAAAATCCCACCAGCATGACACAATCATACATCTAGGAAATCTGAGTTGTCTAGAATTAAAAGTGAGAAAGTCACTAGCAATACAAAGTGACCACTGAAGATGTTTTTTGAGGAGACACCTCAAGTTCAGCCAAGATACTTCTTATTTATCTTTCCTTGGCATTGGGAGCATCTCCTCATCTCTGTTGTAGGACCTTCAGCACAGGATCGACTGGGCGAGCAAGTCCATAACTCTGGGCCAAAAAGCGACACCGAGACGGCTGTCTTCGCAGGTAAAATGCAATTCTTGCCACAGGGTTGCGGCCAATACCCGCTGACGCAAAATGGCACCTGGGCCCACACAAGAGGTCTCCAGGAGGAGACCTTATCGGAAGGGAGTGGATAAGTGTCTCTCACAGCACAGGCCCTCTCGAAGTCACAGGGGTGAGATGGGAAGTGTTAAGAAGGATTAAAGGTGGAGAAACAGTAATCGCACTCATGAATCTTCCCAGGTTGGTCTGCCGGAGACTGTGTAAAGTCATTGTCCTGCTGGTTCTCATCACTTTTTGAGTGTACTGTTATTTAATGAAAACATTAGGAAACTTGACACATAAAAAGAAAAGGTTAAGTGTTGCCATTACGGAGCATTTCTCCCGGTAATAACACATGGAGGAAACGACAGCGCTTTAGCGGGAAATTGCCACTAGCCTGTTCTTCCTCCAATGCGAGCCGCTCAGGCAGCAAATTCAGGTGTCGCTCCAACGTGGATAGTTTATTGTCAAGGCGACTGATAGAGCCTCCGCGGAAATCGGCAGAGATGCACCGGGATGTTTACTGAAGTGCTTCTGGGCCTCGATTATTGTAGCTCTCCACTGGCACCGAAACTCATAGTCACCTCCGTCTGAGCTGAGCTGAATTCTCAATGGGCAGAAGAACAAATAAATCTGGAAGTCCCGTTATATTGCCGAGCCGTTGTCTAGAGCCACCAGATGCCGACTGAGGATTCAAACACAATTCTCTGATGGCCTAAACCCTTATCCCTGGAAGTCAGACAAGTCAAATTAGACAAGGAATGAGGTGGGGCTCTTCTGCCAAGGTAGATGTCTAGCATGTCTGTCAAGACACAGGGACACATTCCGCATTATAACCGGAGAGGCTGATTAAGCCGTACTTTGACAATAGGGCTTGTATTCCTGTCCCACATCTAATCTGGACAAAGCTAAGAATAGCCCAGAAGACAGATGTCATGGCAGAAATGTCCATAAACACATATATTAGCGACCTCTAATCCTTGCAGCTAGCCTTTTAGCATCGGGTCTCAAGCGCTGTCAGAAACAACTGACTGAGTTCTGGGAAGCGGTCCGGCCGGGCTGCTCGACCCACACCTGAAGGGATGCGAGACGTTCATTAGCGACAGTTGGCCAGACGATATTGGCTCTGGACGCTTTGGTCTGTAGTCCATTATCCACAAATAATGAGGAAGAGGCCGATAGCAGACACAGACATGCCTGAACGAGTGATTCATCGCTCATTGTCCTGCGAACCCTTTGTGCCCATTAACTGTCCTTCGCTGTCCGTGACGTTACCATCAGAAAGGCTACTATTTAATGCATTAATTTCCTGCAGAGAACTGTTTGTACTGAATGTAGGTTTCAGACTGCAAGACACAGACTCAGCTGGCCAATTTCATTACTTTTTAACACACTACAGAGCCTTTCAGTACCAAAATCTAACTGCAACAAAAATATTCTTTCAGATAGAACATGTTAAATTGTCTCTCAGATATCCTCAAGAGGGACGTGTGGCTGTTAATTTAATGTACGATGAAATGATTACGGCGATAAAGCTGGAACCACATTTTTCCATATTTAGATGATAAATGATGATAAATTTCGATGCTTCAATTTGCTGCAGGGCGTAGTAGTGTGACCTTGCTGGGATACCAAAAATCACTGCCTAGGGGCCATGGAAGTGTCCATTTTTTTCCCAGAAGGCTTCCAAGAAAACAGGGAACCGAGGCACCGCTCCAAGGCAAACGGCGGCGGGGGAGACTCAGTCACAAGAGAGCGACACGGGGAGCCAATGTGAGTTATGGTGCATCTATCGCAGTTCCAGATAAAATAGTCCGTTATCGAGTCTCTGTCTTGTCCCCCAGAAACCAAATCTTTCAGAAAGCTCAGCCTGGACACCACAGGTCAATAAAGGGCACTAAAAATGTACCGAACCAACAGATTTGGCAAAAGAAAAGTATAATTACCGAACAGCTATGATATCACTGCCAGAATTCATTTAGTTGCTGAGTGGAGAAAGAGCCCTTTTTAAACAAAGCACAAATGACCCAGAAAAAAGGGGAAACGCGAGAATCACTCTTCTTTCGGCAGATGGAGTTCAAGCTGTAAATCCTCTTTAAAGAAACCTGTTATTTTGAATGGGAGGGTGAAAACTGCAGTCAGTACATCAAAAAAAAGATTTAAATAGCTGCAGCTGATTTAATACCATTGGCTGAACTACAGAAGCAACCAATACGATTCTGGGAATTTCTGCATCGATGTTTTATCTGATGTGATCCGATCTTTATCATAACAAACAAACATTCTGAAACAATGCATTTTACACGGTCTAGTCCCAATAGTTGAACCACTCAGTGACATTTATATAAAAAAGTGCAAACCTTTAGTATAATGACATTTGGAAGAGAAAGACGCTCCTCTACTCACGAACGAGATTCGTTGCAAACGGCAGTTCGCAACTTGAAATGTTCGTAAGTCGTTATTCAACATCATTTTAAGTGCATACGCAAGTACTAAGAACTAGGATGCTGGGAGTACGCACGCTATACTGCTGCGTGGCGGGAGTAGCGGCCAGACGTCGTACTAGGCGGACAGGAAACGGGAGCCCAGAGAACACAATTTGGACTTACAGTCCTCTTCGTTTGTATTTCTGAAAGTGCGTAACTTTAACGTTCGTAAGTAGATGAGCACCCGTAATATATATATACATATACACACACACACACACACACACACACACACATACATATATTTACATACATACACACACACACACTCCTACTCAATTTTGGTCATGTGCTCTTCAGAAGAGGGAGAACAGAACAGAATTCTGTGTTCTGTGTCAAGTGCTATGTAGCTGGAGAACAAAAAGATTCCTGAGGACTACAGAAGGGGAGCTGCTGTAGAACATAAGACTGGAAAGGATGATAAAAGGATTGCAGAAGGATTTCTAGGATTTCTTGGGCTACCATCAGCCCACAGATAGGCAGAGTTTACAAATGGAACTCATGCAGGACCATTACTACCCTCCGCTGGCTGGGAACCCAACGAAGATCAGTGGAAAGAGCACGCGGTTAAAGCCCCAAGCAAGCGACAAACAACCCTAGAGTAACAGCTAGTGATCTACATGCATCTCTCACGCTTGATAACATCTAGGTTACTGCGTCTACCATAAGAAAAAATAAACTAGACAAGCGTGGTTTTCATAATCACTGCTCTCCAGAAGAACATTGCCACCCAGCTCAAGACCACCGGGTGTTCCACAGCATCTGTGGACAGATGCGACAAACGTTGGGTAAATTTGCTCATGCCCGACTTCAAGGAAGAAAACACTGCGAACAGCGAAACCACATCCCAGCTGTGAAACAGGGTGGAGGAAGCATGATATTTGGTGCTGCTTTGCTGCCTCGGGGCCTTGATGGCCAATGCTTACTGACAAACTGATGAATTCCAATTTGTATCAGAAACATCTACAGCAGAATGTCAGGGTGTCAGCGTGTGGCCTAAAATTCAAAAGAGGCTCGATCGTACAGCATGGCAGCGATTCTGGACATGCGAGGAAAACAACAACAGAGAAACTGAAGAAATTCCATATTTTAGAACGGCCAATCAGTCCTGACATCAATCACATTGAAACGCTGCGGCGTAATCTGAAGCAGGCCGTTCAAGCAAGACATCCCAGAAATTTACATGAACTGACACAGTTTTGCATAGAGGATTGGTCAGAGATACCTCTTAACCCTTATCAGCCGCTACAGAAAGTGTTCTTTTGAGGTTATTGCTAATAAAAAAAAAAGGATTGACACTAAATATAATGATTCATATACGTTTCCATCAATGACCCCAACTGCTTGCGCTATTTGTCCATTTAACATAAAGCAATGTAAAATTGCATTATTTAAGATATATGTTTATGGTTAAGATTAGATGACGATCAGATGACATTTCAGGAGCCATTTGTGCAGAAATCCAGATAACTCCTTTACTCACCACTGTGTATAAGCCAAGTCAACACAGTTTCAGACCGAAAGCAAATGTACAAACACCGTCGTGCATCCTACAGCTTTGTTTTGCACATTAACAGTTTCATTTCCTTGACTGAAATAGCTCCAGATGACACACACGCGTAAAGAAATGAAATATTAAACATCAAAATCAACATGATCAGCTGCTTGCTTATAAAACTTGTTATGTTCCAGGGTGTAATTCTGTGAAGCTCGAGCTGGTTCTTCAACTTATTTACACACGGGACAACACAGACAAGACAGAGGTAAACTGTGGAAATGCACCGTTAGCAAGGAATGCGCAGCACCTAAACCGTGGAATGGGGGAACGTCATTCCAGGAATTTAAACAACGCCCACCTTCATAGGTATTCCCAAGGATTAGGCAGTCATTAAGAATACGCAACTCACAACTGCAAGGTGACAAGTTCGAGGTCGATCCAATCATGGGCCCTTTGGGGCTAACCCTCAACTGAGTCCGGAACGGAATGCCGCTAACTGAAAGAGATGCGAATCCTACAAACCGAAAAAGCCGTCTGCTAAGTATGCGCCGTTTGTGTCTCTGTGCCTGGACCTGTCCAACGTCGAGAGGATCAAGCTGTTGGGGACAGCGCATAAAAAGAGAAGTAAACACAAAGCTTCCAGCTGACTGATTCGTGGTACGCTCCCAGTGAAACACAGAACGAGCCGTTCCCCATGATGTCATCACGCAAGCTGAAAGGGTTGAATGACACAGAACTCTACCTTACTTCAAACTATACTACCCCTAATAGCTACATGTCTTTGCTGAACAACCAAACTGAGGAAGACCAAGGAATCTGAGAAAGACATAGCGAAGATCAAATTCTAGGCACATTTCTGCCATTAAAGTTCAGCTAGCCCAGGTCAACAACAACCGGTCACACTGTTCCGCGTAGCTGGACAGACTTTTGGTCTGAGCTGCATCATCTTTAGCAAAACCAGAGAGTTCGGGATGGGGGTTGTGGCTTGGCCTGTACGTCTCCTTCCCTCCCCCGCACTACCAGTAGAAAAGAAATGAGGGTGTCTTCTGATATCAACTCGCGATTTTCACTATGAGAACGTTCAAGCACCTACATGTCAGAAAGGCTCTAAAACGTTATAAACAAACTTCCAGAGCTACAAGTTACAAGGCAGTACAGTCAAGGAAACGAACCTATGTGCTCAGAATAACCTACCATTTAATAACTTAATGCCAGACCGCATTTTCAAGATCACATTACTTAATTTTAATGTGTTGAGCACATCCTTTATATTAGAATATTAAACCAATGGCTAATACAGGTAAATGCAAACTGCAGAAAATGAAATAAGATGTGTTGATAAGTATGCCAGGTTACCCGACCATACTTGTCTGGTTAATTCGGCTAATTTCGCCTTGTTACCTAACTGCCGTCACTCTCGGGTTCAGCCAAACCAACGGGCAACACCTGATTTTTGGGTTCCTTACTAAGCTTCAGGCGATCAGACGAGCAGCCCACGGCAGCCCGAAAATGTCAGTCTTAGAGGGATTCAGAGACCTGCCGTCACTTTCCTTTTAGGCTTAGTTTGATCAAAGGTTTTAGAAAATAATTATATAAGCGGACTGCAATAATTCAAAGGAATCAAGGACGTTCGACTTTGCACTACACGATCGTCAGAAGGTAACAAATAGAGATCGAAATCGGTGTCTTAAAAGGAGTAGGTGAACTTTAAAGTTATGAAAGGTGATACAGTATCATAACTGAACAGCTAAAATATCGTCTGAGAAAAATGTAGCGCTGGGATGCAGGAGGATGCGACGGAGGTCTTTTAAACGCCGGTCCACGAGATTAAATTGAATTAATAGCGGAGTAAACAAGCGGGTCCAGCGACCAGTAAGGGAAAAAATAATAATCGAGCAAACGAAAGTAAGAAACTAAACGCGATGGGTTTCTAAAGTGGCGGGATCGGGCTGGTCGGAGCGGTGATCGCGGATGCAGGGAAATTGCTTTATTCATTAAACATACATTTCCCAATGCGTGTAACACTAAATGTATCGTGGTGAGAGGCGACAAACGCCAGCCACTCAGCCCCAGAAGCGGAATCTAAACGGCGGATCCGACCACGTACGGGGCGCCTTTATACCCGACTCCAGAAACCGAGCATTATAGCACAACGCGAGCTGAACTAGCGGTAAAAAGGGGATAGGCGCTCGGCTGTACCTCCCCGCTCCGTGCCGGCGGCTCCGGATCAGGCTCCGCAGGGTCTCCGGGCGAACGGCGCCGCGAACTCCGGCGCTCGGCCGGCGGCAGCTGGAGCTGAAGCGGCGCCCGGAAATGCGCCCCAAGCCGCGGCTGCGCTCCGGCAGTCTACCGTGAGAAGCTCAGCCAGTGCAAAGTGCAAAGGCGTAAATACGCCTTGGGGGACTTTATCAAACTTCTTTTTTTAGGCTGTCGATCACCTCTTGTCGTTGCGGGTATTTCCAAAGCCCTCGCACTGCGCCTGTAACAGTAGCCCACGTATGATGGCTACTCCGCTATGGTAGATATACTGTATTTTAAGGTATTTATCTACCCCACCCCTGTGCCAGACCTAAGTGCGTGGTGAGTCCATGGCCAGCCGTAGGTGTGCAAGGCAGTGAATAACCTATAATCTCCATGTCCGTCTGCGCTGAATTTGACAACCACGCCAACCCCCCCCCCCTTCTTTTTAAAGCATGCAAATGTACAAATGACATTCGTACTGCTACAGCATGCAGCATTTCATGAAGTTCTTATGGCCGGAATCCACTGTGTAAAGCCGTATACACACATGCTGCACTCCACAGCGTGGTGCTCTCTGTCCTCACACCGGATGATTCCGATTTAATTTGCCGACACAAAGTCTCTGCTTGGAAGTTACAGTAAATACACGGGGGGGGGGCTGCGTTTGTTCTTCTGGATCATTCCGAGAACAACTTAACCTCGGATTCGGGCCAATTTAAAAACTATCAGAGCCGCAAAGAAAAACCGCATCGGAGCGAGTGGCGCCGTGGACCATGGTGATGTGGCATTCAGCCAGCTCGGAAAGGAATACTGACTCTGTTAAAATGGCACGCATTTCGGAGGTGGTCGTTAAAAGGACTGCAGAGTTTCCCCCCACGCTTCTGTCACCAGGGTCAGCCATAACGAAGCTGTACGCTCGGCCAAAGTGCGACCGACCGTCTGCGTTCGAGCCACCGCTGTTACCGTTTTCAGGCATGTGACGAATATGGTGCAAAAGTGACTACATAAACAAATTAGTGCCAGCCCAGTGAAACGTGAGACAGCTTCTTCTGTAGAGTGTCTATGGGGATTAAGGCGCGTGTGGTACAGAGGATTATACAAAACAGTCTCCAACTTCAGGATTTTAGGGCTATCCACGCTGGGTAATTAAGGAAGTGCTTCAGCACTGTTTGGTTGCTGCATCAGGCTTAAAGATATTAAGTAAGTCTAAGACTTAGGGTAGGTAATTATTTTCACAGTTATTTTGTATGTTACCCATAGGGTCATTGCTCTGGTTTAGGGAAAGAGGATTAAATAGTGAAATAAAACGGCAAAATATTTTGGAATTGCGCAGCTTATATGCATTACCAGAAAAAGCTCTATATTTAGTGTGTGTTTTTGTGTCTGTTTGTGTCGTTTCTTTAAATCGCCCTACTGACCACAATGCGCCCTGTTGGTCAGGTTTCATATCGGAAGCTCCGACTGGGTTTTCCTGTCGACGGCGATAGTCTTAGGGGCTTATTTCCTCTGTATCTGAGCGTCTCGCAACACCAGTCTGAGAATAACTTGAAGCCGGAGTTACATCAATTTGTCCCTGAAACAAGGTTACTCTCCTTGTCTCACCTGGTGCAGGGGGGGGGGGGGGGGGGGGGGGG
>JAODLD010000091.1:1343713-1365115 GCA_026781065.1 Mormyrops boulengeri
CCTGTCCCTGAGCTGTCCCACGTCTCCCGTGTCTCCTGTCCCTGAGCTGTCCCACGTCTCCTGTGTCTCCTGTCCCTGAGCTGTCCCACGTCTCCCGTGTCTCCTGTCCCTTAGCTATCCCACGTCTCCCGTGTTTCCTGTCCCTCACCTGTTCCACATCTCCTGTGTCTCCTGCCCCTGTGCTGTCCACATCTCCTCCCCTTGAGTCATTCAGCATCTCCTGTCCTTGGGATGTCACCTATGTCCCATATATCTTCCTCAAGCCCCAGCCCATTCGCCAAGAAACAGAGGGACACCCCATTGGTCCCAAGTGGGAAATGTCCTAAAGTATGGATAGTGGACAGGGTGCCGCTAAGCATTATGGGTCAGTTACATAATGCCACTGAGATTGCACCGCAGCAGAGAGTGGAGCCAGGTCATTTCTCAGGTGTGGGGAGCTCTTAGCCAGTGTACTGTGCTGCAGAAACCGCAGGGATGGGGTAATTTATTTCCCCGTCGTTCTGGTCCAACCCCAAATGTATCCTTAACATATACTGAGTAAAAAAACATCATAATTATACGGAAATACTGATGTCCCCCAAATGAGCCTTAAGGAGCAGAAAGATTAATCACAGCAAATGTGAACAAATTAATATGTTTGTTGTCACAAAAACAAACATCAATGTTGTGTTACAGCTTCCATTTGGAATATGAGATGTTAGAGATTTTGATTGATTATGCATTTTGAATGTATTTAACCCCCGGTGTGTTCACAAGCTTTAAAGTTGAAACAACAGCCCCTTTTATAGACTACTAAAAACAATAATAGTAATCTGCTTTCAGCACATTAAAAATCAATCAGAATTAAAGAATAATAAAAAAAACACATGAACTGCAATGTGCAAATGAGATGCAAAGTGAAATCTAGTCAACTTTGCCTTTTTGTTGTCTGGGTGGCATGTACTGGACACTCCTGTATGATTTAGAAGTTCGGGTACTGTTAGCTACAATTCTGGAGGCGTTATTCATGGGATTGACTTTCACCTTGGCGAGGATGGAGTCTTCACAGGGTTGGGGCTAATCTTGGTGTGAATCAGGCAGTTATGGCGATGTTATGGGAATCTTGATCTACGGTTGGCCCACACCTTGCAGGCATGGCTTGGATCTACTTTGCTCTTTATACGTCTGACAAAAAATAACATAACACTCCCTAAATGTACACACAACTGGCTATGAGACGGTGGCTGCCATTTCCCAATGAAGAAGTTAAGAAAGATGGTGCCAGAAGGCATCTTTAACACAGTGCCTTTAATCACCACATAATTCTCGACGATGTAATCTCCAATGATGAAATTTAAATTCGTATAGTGCAAGGATGGAGGGAGGGCACTGTGGTAACGCCAAACTACGTTGAGTCCTGAAGCCACCTCCTGAATGATCTGGTGACCTTCCAGGAGATACTGTTAAGAGTAACGTTTCACCGTTCAGGTCACTCACAGAAGGCCAGAATGATGGAGAGTTAAATCTGAGAGAAACAGGGCGACGTAACAGTCCGCTGCACACGTACCGTTATGAAAGAACACTCTCGGACACATTGCGAGGCCGCCGGCAACGGCAGGCAAGCATTCCAGAGCAAGTCGACACAGGCCCCAGAGCAATGGCACCTACTAGCTTATTACCTCCACGGCAGACCTGTTGCCACGGAAACAGCAGCACCCCATAGATCCTCCTCGTTGTCGGTCCGGGCTGACAGGAACGCACGCTGCAGGGTGAGGAGAAGGGACATCGGCCCGGATTTCTCTGCACTTTCCGAGGAGGCTTTTCCGGCCAAAGGAGGCTTAAGGTGAGATGGAAACTTGCCAAGTAGCTGTTAGCTTATGTCCGCATCTGGAGGGCGTGGTTCTGAATGCCTCTGGTCCATGCATTCGCAGGGCTGCTTTCCAGATGGTTGCGTGTCAAGCTTTTCACACGTTAACAGAAAACTGCTAGACCCCAGCACTGCGGATAGAGGTACTAGCGACTCGGCATTTCAGTTCATCCTGAGAACATTGCCGCTCAACCTGGAGGAAGGCTCGAACTGCACGTCAGGGGAATATATGGGCTCCGGAAGAGCGGGTCACATGACTGAACAGTAGAATGCCATTGGCTTAAAAAAGACTAAAGTGTTAGATGTTAGATTATATCACTGCCATAGAGGAACAGTACCAACAACTGTGATACTTCCTCTTCCTCAAAAATTGTGGCCGCTTTTGCATCGCTAAAAAGAAATTGACAGGTCGAATAAGTCAAAGTGAGGTAAATAGCACATTGCAAACATACATACTGTTGTGGAGTCGACTTAGCATAAGCGCAGCTAGACTGAGCCTCCAGTGAAAGCCCAGATGGAAATGTAAGCAGTTTGGAAGCAGGAGCTGCAGAACATCTTCAAGAACCTAACAAGAGCAAGAACCTAATAAGACAGTTCAGTTCAATTACCACTTTTATCCCTTGTTTTCCAAAAGCCAGGTAAATTCATTTTAAAAAAGGCCTAGTCATTGTAAATCCCAGTACATTTACAGTAACAGAACTTGTGGTGATAGTTATAAAAGGAACATTTTTATGAACATTCAGGAACTCACAGCTACCGGCTTTATAATGCAACCAGCTGTTTCCCCCTGGAAATCTGAGCCCCCATGACGAACTTTAGCAGTTCTGTCTGCTTGGGTCCTCATCCCATCTCAGTGCCCAACTTGCCCGGTCGTCCCTATCACCTTTTTCGGTAGTTGTGTCGATGACAATCTGGTGCACACGAGGGCATGGAACCGGCGCGCGTGAAAGCCGGTGGGAAATTCCCCAAAACCCCTCCCACTGGGGACGAGGCGACCGAGTGAACCTTCGACGGCACAGCTGGCCCCGTCTCCAGAGACGGCCGGCGTGGGCCTCACCAAAACATGGCTCCTATAGCACCTCTGGCATTTTCCATCCAGCTATATTTGCTCGTGGGAACCAAGAATCTCCGTTTTCTCCAGCCCCAAAGGGCAAGGAAAATTACAGAGTGGATTGGGGACGGGTGCAGCAGGAGGAGGGCATGCAGGCAGGAGGAGGGTCTACGGGGAAGGCCTCAAAGCCAAGCGGCAGTGGCGGTGGCGTCTATGGGATGCTAATGAACCCAACTTTATTTCCCTTTGTGGGAAGCATGGATGTAAAATGTGAAGGGAAAAAGGCAGTAAGAGACTCCAGCATCGAGCTGATAGTCAGCATCAGAAGGTTCTTGTCGCATTCCAGCTTATCTGGGAGGATGTCAGGCTGCATTAGCGGTACATCCTGAGAGGAACATCAAGACCTCAGACCGTCCACGACCAGAGGATATCAAAATGACAAGCCAAATGTTACTTCCAATAAGGTCCAGATGAGAAATGTCATCCGATGCCACCAGTGCAAGTGGGAGGACACCGGGTCTTAAAAAAATCTGTAATTTTATGCTCCATGCTGGGTTTTTCCATACCATAAATCCCCACATAGAAGCAAAAGATATACATGCTGTTTATGTAACACCTTATGTAAAAATGGGTCGTGCTTTTCATTTATATATATATATGTATATATTTTATTTATATATTTTTTATTCATCTAGTTTTTGCATCCGATGCTTTGAGATGCTCAGCAGAAACGGATAAGCTGTGGAGGTGGGGCATCATTATCAAACTGACGATCTACACAAACACACTGAGGAACAAAGACTGTCAGCATTTCTACCATCAAATTCTCACAGGCAAAAACACGCTTCGCTCTGTCTTACGCAAGAATTCTCGGCACCCCTTGGTTCTTTAAAACGTCGCTTTCGGTTTATGGCTCCCGTACGACATGCCGCGCAAACGAAGCTTCACTAGGCGGTTCGCTCCGGCTCGCATGGCAGTCACATGCAGGCGTGGCGTTGCCCTAATCTGCCACATTAGCTAGCATTAGCTGGCAGATCTCGAAATCAGTTTTGTTGACCTTGAGGGAGGAGGACGTTTTCGGGAGCCGAGAAGCCGTGTCAATCTGCGATTGCCTCCCTTTCAAAAAGGTATGGCTGACGGAAATATTATACACCGAAAGGGCCAAATTAGACACTCAGGGTGAACTAAGTGTTTTTTCTTTAATGCACGCCAGCTTTTGGGCACGGCATTGTGCTTGGGTACTCATTCAATTCTTCACCATTAGCTGTAATATTCAGGCTTTATTGTTATTGTGTCACACACACACAAAACACAAAGAATATGTTAGTTTCTACCAAAGCCCATAAAAGTATGAAGTAAATAATATATAACTAGGTATTTGATAGTAACACTTAATAGCACAAATAATGTAGTATTAAGCTATTACTTATGTTTTAATTAACCACAAACTCTTAGTTACATACTGATCTCATGTTGTTCATCGTTAATGAATTATGACATCTTTTATCCCAAGCACTTACTATATTTGTCACTGTATCTGTTAATTTTGTGAGCCTTTTTGAACTACTGAAGGAACAAGTAATGAATAACAAGTGAAAAGCTGATCTCATTTTGATCATTAAGGAATCGTGACACATCTTTTATCTCAAGAAGCCACTATATTTGTTCATGATTCATGCTTTAGTAGTAACTGAGTCAATACTAAGTATTTGTGCCCAATCAAATGATGTGTTACCCTAAAGCACTGTGTGAAAGTCTTAGGCAGTCAAAGAAAATGGTATAAGCTATTTATCTGGGTAGTAAGTGTATATTTACTCAGGAGAAAAACACAATTTAACATTAGAACCTATGCAAATTAAAGGTAACACTAAAAATGAACGATAATTTCTTCCCTTTCTCCAAAAAGTCATTGATATCTAGTTGGATGGCTAGATGAACACCACTTCAGTTCCCAAACCTCTCCTCAGGGGCACCCCAGCCATTCCAAGCAGTCGTTAAATTTTACCACCAGCCACCAGCCAGCACCTTACCACCAGCCAGTTTAATTAATTAATTAATTAAATTACTTTTTAAAAAGTCAATGAGGTATTGATTGGCCCTACAAGGTTACAAAATACATGGGTGTATTGGATAGTTGCCGCACATACTGGGGTGACTTTACGGGAGGTTTCGAAATGGCTAAACTGACACACTTTAACAGACATAATATCATAGTTTTGCACCAATATGGAGACCATTTAAATGTCACTTTCTCTACCGCCTTTTGCACAGTACTGTATATCAAGGTGATCAAGTGAGAAATCACTTTTCTCACCTCGGCAGCAAGGTGAGAGGTTACCCTGGTCTCGTCAAACAGGGGAGAAGCTCAGTGTGGAGATGACATACTGCCTCCTCACCAGCAGGGGGCCTCGCCTCCGTCTGCACCAGCTGAGCTGTCATTGTGCTCGGGGACAAAGACTGCTTCCTCTGCATCCAATAGGCCATTTTTGACAAACGCTTTAACCAGGTTAAACATCATTAAGCATCATATGGAGTGACACGTGTGTGGAGTGATGGGAGTCAATTGGCATGGAAACAGTGGGTGGAGCTAAGTGCTAAAAGGTAAGCGCTAACAGCACATCATCTATAATACTTATAGGAGATTGTTAAACATTTCTGTTATATATTACAGTATGTTCTTAAAGTATTTTTTTCTGATCAGTGTATATATTTTTGTTTATATTATAAATAAATCCGAATGAGATCACACAGCGGTCTTACACTATGAGGATCCAGGCAACATAAGCTGCCAACAATCTTTTAAAGTAGGCAACGTGATAAGTCACTTTATTTGTTTGTTTCATTAAATTTCCAGCGATAACTGCATGGCGAGTTTCCTGATGGAAAAGGAAACAGAACTTTGTGAAGGATTCTATAAATGGAGGTAGTGTGTGGCTCAGCAGATAAGGATGCCGTGTCTCTGATTTAAAGGTCATCAGTTCAAATCCCAGAAATTTCAGTATTGGGCCCCTGAGCAGGGCCCTTAACCCCCCCCCCATTACTCCAGGGACTGGCTGACCCTACTTTCTCGTACGGCTCTTTGGATAAAAACCATCTACCGAATTACTGTAATGAATATAGGTCATGTAATTTTGCCTAGTGTCTCCAGTTACGCTGTCAGGCTGCACACAAAGGCCACATTCGCCCACATTGACTTTGAGAAATACGCTTGCAGTGCTGTTGGATACCAGCAGAGGTGGAAAGTTCAGGTCCGGAAAGTACAAATTCAGACCAAGGTTTCGTTTTAACCGACCAGTTGAGTACTCTGTGACTGTGACTCTTCATACTCAGCTGGTTGGTTGAAACTAAATCATGGTCACGATTTGTACTTTCTGGACCTGAACGTTCCACCTCTGGATACCAGTCTTGTTCTGAGGTGTGTGGGCAGTATTGCATGCATTGCGCAATTTGGGATCCTCTGAAGACCTCAGCACAGACGACACACATTCCGTGAAGCAAAAAGCTAATGTTTACAAACAGGAGAGCAAACTTTAAATAGTCGCCCAAGTGGTGTCTCTGAAAATAGCCTGATGTAGTAACGTGAAAAAGGCAGAAGGTGGTATGGCCAAGGGTCTGAAGGTCACCAGCTGAGATGTAGCTCAGAGTATCCAGGTAGGAGACTTTGCATCTAGCCTACAGTCACTTTCCATACCCAATCTACAACAGACCCTTAAAAAAGAAAGATAGGATTGTTACAGACAAATATAGGAATGGAATGCAAAACGGAACAGAACGGCCATGCAGCAAGGCACCATCACACACGCAGAACCTGCCTGCATGGGGGATGCTGCGGAAATTAAACCTCCGCTAATAATGAAAGGTACCGCCAAGCCTTGACCAATGAGAACGCCGCTTCCGTTTCCTTTGTCATTACAGCAGTTACAATAAATAAAGATCTGATTTTGCCATTTCATGAGTCATTGTATTGGGTAATTATCCTAAACCCCCTTTTCATCTCGAGCCTGGTCTGCTTCTTCCCTAACAGAGCGTACGCCACCATACATTTAAAAGCGGACTTGTGTCACAAAGGCTTGCACTGAAATTTATGCTGCGGTCCAAACGAAGCGAAAAAGTCCTTCGGCATCTCGTATTTTATTCTTTTATTATCTTTTGCATTGGCTTTATGTTGTTGACACAAGAAAATTATTGGAGAATTTAAGACCATGAGAGATTAATTACGGAGAAGGCAAATTCTGTTTTAAAAGACAAGTAAAAAAAATCCATTTTATATTTTGGTATAACTGATGATTAATTTCAATACGTTAGTTAAAAAACTATTATATTAAACAGTTCACAAGTCATTCTGATAGGTCAGTACATATTGTACATGACAGTACTCTATATATTTAAACCAATTTACCCTTGTTAAAGTTTTAATTAAGGTACTTTTGATTTCCAATAATTATATTAATCTTTCTATACTGCCAGACTCAAAATTAGAAAACACAATATATTGTTACATATTTAGCTATTTTAAGGTACATGGTATTTTCTTTAAAACATAGCTTAGCATCTACAGAAGCCACAGAGTCTAATGAGCTTCTCATAGCTGACATTTTTCTGGAAATTTCTCCCAGTCTTTCAGCATGGTGTGAAAGTGGCGGCCGGCGGGATTGAGACGCAGCTTCGCCTGTTGTTTCCCGAGCAGCCTGCAGATGTCTGGTGTTGACTCTGTGTGACAGAAAAGCCTCCATATGCTCCAGCGATGGAAAAAAGTGAAAGTAAAAAGTGAAAGTGGAATTAATTTCCGTCGCTCAGCTTATTTCACATTCCTCTAATGTCCCTCTGTTGTCATTGACTATTTTCAAGCTGACTCACTCATGCATTACATACTTTTTCCTACATTCTGAGGGGATAATTCCTTGATACTCTAGGATTTAGCATACAGGGGACTGAACTTCATTTTTACTCTTTTACTTCATCTTACTATATGAGTAAACACATGCCAGGCTTCACAGAAGACCACTTCAATAGTACGCCCTTAAAATTTCACAGTATTGTCCATACACCGACAGCAAAATTTCTTCCTTGGGATCAATAAAGTTTACCATCTATCTGCCTGAGTCATTTTATATTCACATTTACATTTACTTATTTAGCGGACGCTTTTGTCCAAAGTGATGTACCAGCGAGACAGATAATACATAACGAACAGAACAGCGCCGAAGGAGCTGATTCAGCCATGATCTCTACGAGGTTGAACCTCCGGTGACAGACCAGAGAAGAGAGCAAGACAGCAGTGATAACAAGATTCATATGGAGTGCATGTCAGGAGCGCAGTACGCGACACACGTCCATTCAGGGCATCAAACGAATTACTCAGGTGTACCGGCGATAGGGCTTTCAGATGATGTACACTTTCATTACTTCAGATTCAGCTCTGTCCAAATTCACAAAATAATAATTTTACTCACAACCTTGTACTGGATAAGAGTTCGGGAGATAGGTGGATAGATAACCTCAATTATACTGAATGTTAAAATGATTTATGAAACAATGTTGTAATAACAAATTGCTGCTCCAGAAGTCCACTTGTATGTCACAAACAAGAATGGGATCTATCAATTTGAGTTTTTTTTTAAACGGACTTGAGGATGCTGGTTTTCACCAGCAGGAGGTGATGTGCTCCCCTGGCCCGCTCTAGGGCGCGCTTACTAGGGTCCGTGTCACCTGTAGCATTCGTAAAGAGAGACGTCAACTCAACCAGGGCAGCCTATGGTATGGGGTGGGTGCACGTGGGAAAGCGGATCGCGATCCAGGACGATCCGCCTGACTTTGACTGATGCTCACCAGTTGAGCAGAGACGTTGCATGGAGGAGAGCGGTTATCATTTGAGGGATGGGACTCTGCAGAGAGCATGTGTCAGAATAATAAGGAGGCGGGGCTTAGATAAACAATGGGGCACCGCAGGTCGGCGGAAAGATTAAAGACAGTGAAAAATTGGAGTCAGATTAAGCTCAGAGTGACAGCGGTGTCCCACCCAGGAAGGTGGAGTTCTGATTAGAGACTTCCACTGTGCCCGCTAACCACAAGGGGGCACTGTGGTGTCCTTGAGATGCCCTTGGCGAAAGTTACGCTGATGACTTTCGCAAATTGCCTTATGCTGTGTACAATAAGGGTGGAATCTGCGAATGAATGAGCAGCATAATTAGCCTAACGCTGTTTAATAAGAACTATATCTTCGTATCAGATAAGAGGCTATAAACGATGGATGAATAGATGATGCTGCATCGCCTAAAAACTTCCCATTCATTCAGGTTTTTTCTCGGAGATGGAGGTTCAGAAATGCGTGCAGTTCCATGTCAGCATCCAGCTGCGCAGCTGGCATTTTGCCGCTGGAGAATCTGCCGCCGTCTTTCGTTCGTGGGGAGCAGGCGGGGCAGAAGATGACTGCATGAATCGACAATGGGCCCCGCAGAGCTTCAATCCAGCGCCGTCCGTCAAAGGTCGCATTTCAGATGCGGCTTTCAGTCACGCTGGGGGTGGAGAATCTGAGGGGGACCCGTTTTCTTGTCAAATGCCATTCACGGATACCGGCTACTGGGTGCTGCAGCTTATTAAAAGGGAAAAGAAAAATGTAACCTTAAAGATGCAGCTCTGTGGGGGGGGGTTCAGCCATGACAGGAACCTGTTATCTGCTTTGGCACTTGCATGGGTCTGAAGCGTTAAGCTTTCCCCAATTTTAGCTGAGACTTTTCGGAATAACTCGTGTAATTGGTTCTATTGACTGCCTTTGATTTTTTACTTTAATATTTAAGTCTTATCTCTGACAGTCTGACGACGGTAAGATGGGGGGGGGGGGGTATAACTGAGGAGCCATTAACGGGGGCTGACCTCTGCGGGGATCTGAGGAGGTCCCGTTCCCATAAAAACAGGGGTCTCTTCAGCAGAATCAAAGACGGAGCTGCCGTTAGCCGGCAGCTAAACTGACCATGCAGATATCTGCCCTGCTCACTTTTTCATGGTTTTTTAAGAAATAGCTCCAAGGGATGGAGACCATGGGACAAAAATGGGGGAAAATTTTAACAGGAAGATGCATGCAAGGATGTTTCAGATGTTTCAACAACAAGAGAAAAGTGAGATGGTATAAATAGGTGTCTCAGACAAAGGGTGTTAACTTATATTCTGACTCCAGAGGCTGGCAGGTGAAATCATGTGACAGAAATCATGTGACAGAAATCATGTGACAGGCTGCCATTGGCCCTGCCATCGATTTATCATTGACCTAACTGTGCCTGACGCAGAGGACATGGTCCAGGTCACAACCATCAGAGCTGGAAAGGGATGGTCAAAAAATTCACGAGGACAGTCATTTGAGAGACATACAGCTGAACTGCATGTAAGTGAGGCACCATATGTTTTCCATAACAACCACAATAACCCCACCCCAACATTTCAGCTCCATTTTGATATTACTGTCCTGTCTGGGCAGGGAGCCAAAAGCAAAGGTCAGAAAGTACAGCGTGCATTTAGGAACGGATTCCCTCCCCCAGTTCCGGAATCAGAATTTTTAGTATATTAAAGTTCTGTAAAATCAGTGGTTACCAGAGGAAATGCTCGTGTTCCAGCTTTTTCTTCATTCGAATTGCCCTTCAAATAGGAATATTTTAGCGGGATTTAATGCTTCCTCAAAACACCAGTCCAATGCCACACCTATATCAGGGGTCCGGATGTACTCTCAGCCTCAGCATGCTCCGGACATCAATCTAGAGGTTGCACGGAATGTGGGAACATTTCAAGCCACTGTCCTGCCTCATTGTTATCAAGCGATGAGGGATTAACTGGGAGGTCTCGCTGCAAATCGATGCGAGATAATTTGACAGGTGGCTCAGCGACTCATTGCTGCCACCTGCGTGTGACGTTACGAGGGAAAGAAGGTGATGACCGTCAACTGCCACGGGAGGGGAGAGTCTGCAGATGTACCATGTCACCTAGCATCTGATGACCGTAACACCTCATGACCAGAACTTCTAAAACAGATCAGTGAGGAAACGTGCAGACTGCACCGGGGCATCAGAAATAGTAAGGCAGTACCAAATGATTATGATTGCGATTAGAAAATAGCAAGGCATCATCAAACGATTATGACGAGGAAATAGCAAGGCATCATCCAACGATTATGATAAGAAGGGATGTTGGTGCCATGGTGCCTGGGGTCCAGCCCTCTCGGGCTTCGGATGTCCGATTCTCCTCCGCTTTCATCCTCCTCTCTGAAGACAGGAGTCGTGACTCGATTCAGTACTCGTGGCTGTAGGTGCTATCGCTTTACTGGCTGGGCTGAGGGTGGTGGGACCATCTTGAGAGGGAGAGTCAGATGATTGGGGTTAGATTCACTTCACTGGTCCCTGGCTCATAGATAAATGTATCGGTTTGGACTTCCAATCCTGTCTCGCTCACAGTAATCCCATTTGGAATGCAAAACTGCATGCTCCCTCCCCAGCCTCCTGGTCATGTGGTCCCATCCCGCCCCCCCCCACCCCCCCGATAGGAACGATTCTTAGTTCACGTTGACATTGGTAACCTCACGCCACTCAGCCACTCTCATGCCTTTCGCCATAAGGTTCATGCCAACCGGACTAAATGGTATCTAAAGATATGTGTTTATTATTCAAACGCGGGTGTTGTAAAACCAGCCAGCACTTTTCAAGGCAGTCATAAAGTTTGCTGAATAAAGACGCCATCCCGCGCTCTTTAAAACCGATTAAACCATCCCTGACACGCAGAGAGTATATCACCATTTACACAATTCAAGTCGTGAAAAACCGGAAACTGTTACTGCCGCGCAGATTCCTCTGTCATTTGAAGCTATAAATGAAAGTGGGGTAACATTAGTGATTCCACTCCATGCAGACTTTCATTCTGTTCCTGGGGCGTCTGTCTGATATTATAGCACCTCAACATAGCCCCTGCCTTCCCTTTGATACGGCTTCCCCGCTCGTCTCGATAAGCACCCCCCCCGACCCGTCTCGATAATAGCGTCGCAGCTATTCCATCTTATCTCCGTCAGAAATGCGTTTAGTGAAAATGTCAGGTAACTTCTCCTTGTGTTTCGAGTGGCGTCTCCAGCTGTCTCACGCCGGCTAATTCGGCACCCAGCAGGCAGGCGATAAGCGTCTGGATTGTGAGCTCTGGGATAGCCCACGGCTTGGCCGGCTACGAGTATCTGAACAGGACACTTAACGAGGCGATGGTCATGTGACAGGGTCGCTGATCCCCAGAGAGCATGGATTTTCAAGGAGATACCTCACCTCACAGGCCCTTTGTATCTCATGGAAGATACGGCTACTGTTGACTAGCTAAGTTACACACAGTGCATTGAATCACTGCAGTATATTTATAGTCCGTGTGTAACGTTTTAGCTTTTACGTATGTACCGAATTTCTCAAGGTTATTCGTTAACACTGTAATATTCCTCCTTCTAAACATTTTTCGGGGAGGGGGAATACCCTGGGTGGGGTGGCAGTGCAAAACAGGGCGCACACATGCACACACTATGGGTAATATATAATGCGTACAGAAGGAATCCTGTGTAACACAGAGAAAACACTTGGTGGGGTTGTAATTCGAACCCTCAACCCTGAAGGTGTGAGGTAACCCACTTGGCCACTGTGTCACTGTAGTGGTTTCTGGGCAGCCGCTGCCATGTGGCAATATGACAAGTGACAGTCACTAAATGGTAGTCATTCCCACGTGACCTCAGATCAAGTGGTCAGCTAAACGAGGAGATGACAGCTGGCGCCATTCCCCCCCCCCCACGCCTACCTAGCTCACTAGGGGGCGCACTCCACCACTACCGCCAAGCTCAGCTGTTCCAGGTAATTGCGGGAAAATAGCATAGCAGACTAGCGTTGGCTCTGTTTGTAGCGAAAGAAACAGTTTGCAGAGACATCACACCTCTCTCGGAAAGCCTGAATGTGACTGTTTTCTCAGTAACACAGGCATTTTACGGTCAGACAATTAGCGTGTCGCTACGGTTCACCATTAAGAGGAAAAATTGTTTTCAGCTGGCAGTTGGTCACATTCCGCCAGTGTCCATGATTTTGTAAATGACAGCCTTGGGAGAACACACAGATGCAATGACCTCCCCTAAATGCGGCCTGCGTCTGTTGAGAGCAGCTGATCGACCAATCAAGGCCACGGTGATTCAGGACCTACCACTGGGGCATGCGCCAGTCCATGGCAGGGTACAATCAGTGAGTTTCTAACTCAGGTGCGCACCACGGGTGTTCAGAGACACTCGGGGGGTGGAGGGAGGACACAGGGAGAGCAAGCCAGCATTGCATCACGGGGCTGCGGGCAGATCCTAGCACGCTTGTTTCAGGGTTAGCTGCACATGGCACGCTATAGCTGCATGTTTGTGGCATCGAGCAGTGCACAGCACGCAGGTTAAGCAGAGAGCTCGTTTTACTCATTATTACTATTTGACTCTTCCCAGGCATCTGATGATACTAATCCAATTTGCACTGAGAGTCTGAGAATCTGATCATCATCTTCATGTTTCTGTCCTTGCCGTGTGTATTTCTATACTGTTATCAGCATCCGACATGCAGCTTAAATGTTGGGATATTTGCAGTAAAGCAGCAGGTTTCCCCCCCAAAACTCCCATGCTGTAAATGCAAAGAGCACTTAAGTTATGAAGAAAACGTACCCTGGGGATTGTGGGAAATATTGCCGCCGCAGACACGTGTGTGTGTGTGTGTGTGTGTGTGTGCGCGAGAGAGAGAGAGCAGGCTTGTGTATGTGTGAGCACAGCTTAAACACAGATGAGAAAGAAAGCTGTGGTTTCCGCCGGGGACCTTAACTCCACCCCGGTAAAAATGACTGACCGGCAAGCTGAAATCTAAGCCGACGTTGCAGGAATTCTAGGGAGAGCCGTATGCAATTGCTAGTTATTCTCATTAATATGTCAGGCTTTAATGGCTGCTGGTGTCATGGCCAAATGGGTGCCCGTCATTTCCACTGCGGAAGACGTAGTTGGCGGTCAGCCCCGCACACGCGTCAGGGGGGGCTATGCGTACCCTGCTCAACAAGTCAGGGAGCAGCATGGTGAATCGGCACACAGGCGCCTCTCTCACCCTGCCCGGCATCTCCCTGGACGCCCAATATGTCATTCATCACAGGCCAAAAAAGAGCACTTCAGACAAATCCCAGCATAGCATTCCTCTTGTCCCCCCCCCCCTTTAGGATGTCTAAAAAAAGACGCTCTGCTGTTTGTCAGGCGTGGGACTTCAGGCGGGCTGGGCTTACGGTCTCACGGGAAGGGTCCTTCACGTCGTACACTGTGAGCTTCACCCGGGTCTCCTCACAGATGGGGTATCCGGGGGGAAAGGTCACACCGGTCAGGAAAAGGGGGTCCCTGGTTCCCTGTAAGAAAGGGGGAGAAACCATCAGCGCCAGGAGGTGGGGGGAGGGGTGACAGCTGTGGACCAGTCTGCTGTTAGAAATGTTTTTAAGGGAACAACCGCACCCCTGAAAGGCAAATACACTCTGGGGTCAGGGTAATTTAAAAGGAGCAGGAAATGTACTCTTTCATGCAGTGGGGGGGTAATGAGTTAAAAAGACTGAAATTTTTTTCCCCCGCCCAGTTGCATCAGGGTGGTGCTGAAAAGGCACTACCCCCCAGGCCATTCGATGTTCTTAATAACACGGCGTGATAATCTGCGTGGTGTTCAAACGCCGCCTGTTTATAGCGAGACTTCCTTTTCCTGCGCTCCGTGCCCAGGGAGCGTCTGGAATGCGGCCCTGCGGGAATCGGGAGGGCCAGATAACGAAAGTCATTTTTGTCCGCAAACATCTCCCACCCCTCCCCTCGAAAGGGCCCAAGACAGCCATCCATCAGCATCAAGGAAATATCACCCCATCACCGCGAGGGCCAATTAATTTCTTTGCTGCAGGTGAGCGGCCGCCCGCGTGATTAATTGTATCGCTTCGGAATCGATGCGTGCCGGATGTCCACTGGCAGGTTTGCATCCGGAGATTGGCAGCCAGGAAATGGGCTACTGGAGAAAGCATCTTGGCTTGGGTTTCAGCTACGGCTAGAGATACTGTCCGAGCTGGAAGGGTCCCTGCTTGGAAATGGCGCTCAGTATTGCTTCGGGCAATTCTCAATGGCATGGGCAAATGTGCAGCGATAAACCGCATTTGACAGGCAAACCAGACCGGGAACGGGTCATCCCACTCTCCGAGGGCTTCAGCCAGTATTGATTAGCACATAACCATGCCTAACCATGGGGTGGTGTGACTTCCTGTCTGAAGGGTCCCTTCTGTAATGATCCATCTCCAGTAAGCTTCATTAACCCCCAAGGACCAGACTCACCCATCTTCCGAATTCCAGGACGGAGACAAAAATAACAAGATCGACACATGCAAAGTCAATGGCAATCCAAACAGCCCAATGCCACTGTCAAAGTCACCAGGCTGCCCCAGGGATGAACCGAACCCTTTCTGCTCATGCCCAGTGGACTTACCAGCATATTGGGCAATCAGAACTGGAACCAATCCGTGGGATGTGGAAACCAAAAGCCCATTTAGTCTCCCCGAGATCCTGGATACGTTGCTGAATGCCAGGCAACTTCTCTGCAGATAGTGTGCGTGCGTGTATATGCTGGCGGCATGACCTTCTGAGACCACAGGTGGGTGGAGCTAGCATGACATGCAGAAGGGATCTCCGCCCCCCCCAAGGCATGCTGTGCTGCCCCCCCCCCATGACACGTGCCCACATACACAGTGACGCCACCATCATTCTCCCACCCATCCTTCTGCCTGGAAACCCAAATTGCCCATTCACGCTCCACAGGCAGGGGGCAGTCTCACTGGGGAGACATTAGGTAAGTGCATTAGGACACGGTCAACAAGAAAAACGGAGACCGCAGTCCTGGTAGTCGGGGGGGTGGAGGCAGTTTTACGGAGCAAATCAACGCTGTGAGAGCAGCCGCCGACTCGGCCCTCCCCACCTGTTCCCAGCTGTTGGGTCAGAGCTCTGCAGGGAATCGAGTGACGAGGTGGGGCAAATGTTAGTCTAATATCAAGCCCACCCCCCCCTCCCCCTCAGTTTAAGAAAAAAGAACAGCTGCTTCGCTCAGCTTTTAGGGACCCCCCCGCCATAAACGTCGAGCAAGAAAGCAAAATACTCCATTTGCAGTCGCTGTTTTTTTCACCCTCCCATACATCGCAGTTGACGGCGGTAATAACCTTAGATGGTAACTCTGGGGTTATTATGTGAAAGCATGCAAACGCCGCTCTGTGAATGAAAGTGACTCGACCCACTTCCCGGAAAACGCCAAGGAGACCTTTGTACGTACCCGCCTCCTTGCGATCCGCAAACATGAGTCCATTTAACGTAGCCGTTACGACTCCGGGAACTTCGGTTTGGTGCCGGACGGTGTGGGGTGGGGGGGGGGGGGGCGGTTTGATAAAAGTGCCGACTTGGACTGTTTTTGAGCGATAGCGAGTAGGGGAGAGAAAAAGTGAGTGAAAGAGTGAGAGAGAGAGGGACTAGGAGCCTGGATCACAGGAGCATGGGAGCTGGACCCCCCCTTGACCCCCCCCCCCCACCCGCACCGGCTGGGGCACTGGAGAGGTCTCTCCCCCAGTCTAAATAAAAACATGCTGGAAAATGAAATCGGAGGGAAATAAGCCTGCCTTTGTGCGTTCAGGGGGGTGGCATGAGCGGTGAGGGGGGAAATTATGCACCGTGAAGGAACTTCTCTGTGACCGGTGCTCAGTCTCTTAACCGCCACTGATTGCTGTGGAGGTTTTCTTTTTGAAAAAAGAAAAAAAAGAGGGAGCTTGCACTTGATGGGAACATGTTGCTGCTGTGCCAGCCTCCTGCCTGGTGGGGGCAGCGTGACACAGCCAGGGGCGATAGAGAGAACTCGGACATGCCAAGGAAGCCCTACCTCAACCACCTCGGTCCAGGAATGCGGGGCTAGGCTCTGCTCCTGGGCATCAACGAGCGCCACCTGCACCGCGGCACTGGGCATCCTCTCAGGTGTTGAGGGGGACAGCTCCCTGCAGGCTGGACGAAGGGAGTGGTCAGGCTGGATTCGAGGCGTGCTATACGGACGCCGGTGCACCAATGAGATGAGCAGAAATTGAACGTTAGGGGCATCGGCCAACATTAGCGGGAAAGAAGTGTGTTTTTCAGTAACAACTGAAATGAAATAATATAATGAACTGAAATTAAATGGGGCTGTATTTGCTATGGGAACAGGTATATTGGAAAGTGTTTTTCACATATACAATTTTGGTCTCTTTTTTTTTAAAGACACAAATTCGCAATTGGGAGTCATCCTGGATCTGCTGATTAAACACGGACCCCAGCGGTGGAGCACGTGTCAGCTTCTACCAGCCCCCCCACCCCAGCGACTCCTACAGGAAGTGCTCAGGATAAAGCAAGTCACATGACTGAGATCTAAAAAAGAGCAGAACAAAAATGCAGGACTGTGGTGGGCCTGTGAGCCAGGCGCTCTGAAGACATCGCCGTCTCTGCAATTGTTTTCCTGGAGCTGGGCTCGTTTCCTGTGTTATGGTTTCATATTACAGTAAATGTTTGTTCGTTTGTCAGTGGGTGGCCGTATCAGATCGATTCAGCCTCTGAACCGCTAAACTGATCCGGCCTTAAATTTGTTCAGTGTCAACAGTAAGGATACTGCTCAGATCTACCTATTTATCCTTTTCTTTCTTTCTTTCTCTTCCTTCCTTCCGTCATAAGACTTCCAGCTCCCCTTCTTTTTACATCAGAGCAATGATTCCTAATTGCCAGACAGTTCAAAAGAAGGGAAGGTTGACAAACAAGTAAGCAGATGACTGGGAATACATGATCCTCCCTCTCCCTCATCCCATTCCATCCCATCCCATCCCTCCTCCACCGTTAGAACGATCCAATCTGTCAAATAAAAAACTAACAGGAGTCATTTACCGGCTGCTTCCCCTCCTTGGGGGCCGTCATAGAGAAGCAAAAGTCAGATTGCTTCCAGGCCGCGTGGGGAACAGGCCGCAGTGTCCGCAGCCTCACACTCACTTAGGGGAAGTAACGTAGTAAAAAGAAAGAACAGGACTTCCCCAAGGTCACCGTACAACCTAGTAATCTGCGTGCAAACAATAATCAATAACAATCACATTACGTATAATAACTTCCAAATTCGATTTTAAACTGGCTCTTCTGAGCTTATAATTTAAGTTTAGTCCTGATGGCAGCTCAAAAGGTGCTGGCTGTATTCCATGAAATGTCATTTTGCACACCACAAACTCACCACTGCCATGCTTGTACTCACGCCGACTGTCACATCCCACATGTGGTTCCAGCTCTCTGCACTGTTACTGAAATCATTTGACAGGTAGCGGAACCAACGAGCTGACCAATGAGTGTGGGCCAATCCACCATGTGACCGCAGGGACAGCCAATCAGCAAGCATGCTTTATGGCATTAACCAGTGAATAATTTCAATGCGAAGATTGCAGGCTTGGCTCCAATCATTAATTAAGAGCACAATTTCTGTTGTTAAATTGAAAGACTTTTTCAGTTTTTTGAAGCGGCAATCTCCCGACTACTTTTCTTACGTCATCTATCTCTGGCCTTAATAATAAATCATTAAAAATGCATCTTTGTGGTTCAGCATTTAAATGAGACATGATAAAAAAATAATTGATGGACATAATTTCCAATTAAACTGAAACTGAAGGTGAAGGAATGACTCTTTTTAACAACTTTGATTTCAGACTCATTCCAGTTTACCTGGTACAAACTCGCCTTAGATTTCCCTCCTGCTGCTCATATAATTTATGAGCCGTGATGACAAAAAGTACTGAAGCTGTTATGCTAATTGGGGATTTATCTGGATTAAAGCCACAAGCATTAAATTAGGTTCGTTTGTCTTTCCGTTGCACTTAATATGTTACCGCTAATTAAATAACCATGATGTGTGTTAACTTTTTAAAACTGCATTAATAACTCAAATTTGGGAACGATCCACTGAATTTAGTGCTTTAGCATTAAGATAGTAGTCTTCAGTGTGGGGGTCGTGTTTTGGCAGAGATGAAGAACAGCATGGGTTCTGAGGAAGGTCAATGCTTTGCAACGACGGCTCCAGCTCGTCAGTGGAGGGCGCGATGAGCGCCGGTTTCGCTATGCAGAACACCCCCCAGCCGGGGTTTAAGATAGACGTTAGCCAAAAAAACAAAAAAACCTCCATCGAGGGAGGACATCTCCCTGCGGTCTGCGATAATAATTTAACTGGGCCCACAGAACCTGAACAGAATGGCACCGTCGTCTCCCATCTGGTCATGCGTCATTCTCTTCTGGTTTTCTATTGGTCACTTTAACAAGCTCTTCCAAAAAAAAGTGCACACACTTCACTAGCAGAGACCGAAATCTGAGCTGGCAGTCTGGCAGCTGTACGAATGGTGCCCAATGTAGTACGTAAGCTTGGACAAATCTCCCCAGATCGACCCAGGCGTCAGGAACATCCTGATAGGGAAAGCAAGCAGCAGTGGTGGGGATCTGCCATGGGACAGCGCCCCCTGGTGTTGTCTGGTAATCTACCCCGTGGGATTCTGGCAGAATATATGTGAAACCTGCCTATTCACACAAACTGCACCTCAATTAGCTGTGTCACTACAGGAGAAATTCTCTATCCTGGGAAAGGCCCCTGGACCACAGAACACGCCTTGTCTGTTTAGTCTCAGAGAAGTCCTTAAATATCTTGGTACTGCACTCAGAACATATTAAAACATTTTACCAGGTACTCTGGACAGGAGCAGGCGGTTAGTATTTTATAACTGTAATTCATCATAACTTCCTAATTCAAGACTGTGATGAATAATTTAAGGAAACGCCAATGTTCAGCAACACAAAATGTTTCCTGGCTGCAAAAGGCAGGTAAAACATTCAGTTATGAGTAATATTTTCTGAGTGTTAAATTGAATAATACAGTTTCTTATTATTATTTTTGCTGATTTTCATGTTTGATGATGCTCTCCATATTGACTCAGTCTCCATTAGACCCTGACTTGCCCACAAATAAACCAAAAAAACACTGTTGAGTGATATTCCCTAACCTGCATATTTACCTTAAATTGTATTTTGAACGTTTGCAGTTTATGTACTCAGAATCTGGGGGAATTGCAAGGTGCATTTCTACAATATTTCTGTCCATTCCATTAATTTCCCCAGCTGTGGAAAATTATTTTACATGCACTGCCCAAAGGGAGGAGGGAGCTGAACATACAGTACAGTCAACTTCTCTATCTGCAGCTCGGGGATTAAAGGGCCCCGTCGTCCTGGGGCTGTTCGCCGTCTGCCAGCACATTATTGTTTGTAGAAAAACTCAGCCTGTGGACATTACCGCCCAAGTAAATAGTAAAAGCATAAAACTTCACTCACTGGGGACACTGTGTGTATATGTGTGTGTGGTCCAGGTATACATTACATTCTGGGGACATCTGGTCCCCACAATGTGATAAAAGCTATTATTTTGATGTTGTGGTGACCATTTTTTCAGTCACCACAACGGGAAATTCAATTTTATAAAAATATGTGACTGCAATCAATAAGTAAACATACAAAGACTTGTATTTTGTTTGGCTATTTATGGTTAAGGTTAGGGTTGGGTTAGGGTTGGGTTAGGGTTAGGGTTAAGGTTAGGGTTGGGTAGGGGTTAAGGTTGTCGTTGTTAGGATTAGGGTTTTGCCCATGGAAGGAGCATACCCCTCCCTGTGACAAGGGTGGGGGGGGGTTGTCACTTACCCACCCACAAACTTAAGGGCGTCTGGTGCATTAGCTGCACAGGGCTAACCAGACAATCAGCGAGCCACCTTCAAATGAGATACAGGTGGCAACATCAGTCACCTGGACAGGAGAGGTATCCGACTACTGGATTGAGTCTCTGGAAAGTGTTTATGAAACTCGTGAGCAAATGTGATCCTCAGCGAGATCTAATGAGAGGTTTGATGAGATTTTCATTAAGAAGGAGCTGCCGCAAAGAGCCAGTATGTACACACAACACGTGTTTGTCCCCCATCCCACGGTTTCACGCCCCCTCATCCTCACGATCTCCCTCTAGACTAGTCTGCTGCGGCCCATATCTCTGTCAGGGTTACTGGTTGTATGCCCCCCGCCAGCAGCATATACCAGGGTCCATAAACACAGCTGGTTGTTGTTTTTCATCCTGCACAGACCCCCGAACAGCCAGAGGGACTCACAACAAAAGGTGCTGCATTCCCATAGGCCAATTCAGCGTTCCCTTTGAGCCAATCGTGTCGTTGAAATGAAATGAAGCTTTATTTGCCATTTGTACGAGTACTGGTACATTGGAACGTGTTACTTTCCACATATCCCATCATGATCTGCACTTTAAAGACATACACACACATACAGAGGGGAATGTGATGCTTGGGGTCTGAGCGCAGCCATCCATCCATCCATCCATCCAGCGGCCATGGAGTATTTTTTTGTTGGGCGGGGGGC
>JAODLD010000091.1:1370041-1382223 GCA_026781065.1 Mormyrops boulengeri
CCTACTCGACATTCGGCTCCTAATTGACATTGCCCCTCCTACTCGACATTGCCCCTCCTACTCGACATTCGGCTCCTAATTGACATTGCCCCTCCTACTCGACATTGCCCCTCCTACTCGACATTCGGCTCCTGGCTGCAGCCATATACCTCTCTGGGATGCATGGAAATGTCTTAAATACCAGGGCAGGGGATGCAGATTATTCGGAAACATGAGAGGAAATGGGGTATGCTTACAAGCAATGCCTTCCTTCCCTCTGCATCTCGAAATAACAGTGTGGCCTATGTCAATTTATTACCTTTTGTCAGTGGCAGCAATAATGTATGCAAGGGTCCGGAGTGATTTTTCCTGGATGACAGCATTAATGAATGTCCAGGGATATAGTGTCTTACAGATGCTCGTCCAACTCTCCTGGTGTGGTTCCTGCAGAGCTTGTGGTTTGCACTCCAAGAGCGTATTTCCGTATGAATTCATGCAAGAATTGCCATCATTTCAGCACCGAATTACTGACGAGCGGCTGAGATATTCACTAACACCTATCTGCACACACATGCTGTACAATGACATCCATCAATAGTGCATTGTACTTTACAGATGCCCATTGTCTTATATGTGTATTCAAAATAAACATCTGACAGTTCAACATTGTCTAGTGTTTCCCTAGTTTGACACATAAATCTACTTAAATATTCACTATATTAAGTGCTATTCAGTCTGAATAGATGGTTAATTTCCATATCTCATTTCCTCGATTAATTATGGAGTAGATATGTGATTAGTCTGCATAATCATAAAGCAAAAGTAATTGCTAAACTAGAAATGTGTTAAGTGGTACAGTAAGGTGTATAATTTTCTCACAATGACTAACCTTAGTGAAATACCAAAAGCAGTGACCTCTCTCTCATCAGCATCTTTCTCATGGGGTTCTTCAGGGATCGATACAGGGTCCAATTCTATTTTCTCATTATACACTCTGGGTTTACTTGCTAGATGTACAATTTTTTATTAACCATACTTTGGGCCAAAGATGACAGTAGCAGCATACCTGTTACCCTGACAGTAATATTTTTACTCAACATAGCTGATAATGTAGGAATACTAGACCACAGATTGTTATCGGCTAATACAATTTTGTTTCAGGGTTTAAATTCCACTGGTTGTTGGATGTTGTGTCTAGGGTCTGTCTGAGTTGTGCCCCAAATGGACTTAAATGTGATCTATCACTGCCAACACTATTACTTTTTCTCCATTGATTCACCTTTCTGTTCCTCACAGCCTCCTAATGCTAAGATAAACCATTTCTCTCAATATCCTCTCGAAGGCCTGACCCTTCAGATCTTAAGATCTTCTCCAGCAGCAGTGAGCTGCGGAGCCTGGTTTGTTTTCATCCTATCATGAGATCCCTCTTCTTAGTTTCCTCCGTCAGTGAGTCACCGCCGCTCTTGCTCGACTCAAAGCAGTTTTGCTTGCGGCTGCAATGGCTTTCCTGACCCCAATTTTAATTGAATAATTTCTCTTTAGATTACCTGCCCACTGCAATCGTTCACCGTTGTCACTGGCATGAGACAGTAAGCGATTCAATCTCCTCAATCTAATTCTACATTCTTGGCAAAACTTTTAGTGTTTTTTTTTTTTTTTTCTCAGTGGTGAAAGTCATTCATTTACAAGGCTTGCATTTGCAATTTAATTGTAATTTCTATATAATTAACAAGTTCGTCTGCTTTTAAAATTTTTCGCAGGGTAATTTTTGATGTCCCAAAGTTTCTATAAATCACAATGCAGGGGCTGCTGTATTGAAAGAAAACTGTTTGCAGCAACAATCAGTCTCATGAGTAGCGATGATGAAGAGACGTATAAAACAGAAACAATTTGGATTACCACACAGTGGTTTTTTTCTTTTGTTTGTAGTAGGGGAAAGTGATCTACTGTCAGGAGATTTGACAATCATTCACATCTACAGGTTCTTGTAAACTAACCTGCTTGCTTAATCTCCTCATGTTTCTAATAAAGAGCATTGCTCGGTGCCGCGAGAAACCTTGCGACATGCATCGGAGTTCACTAGAGAGCAGTGAAGGCCATGCCATGCCTCCGCGCACCGCACACACATCAGCTCGCGGCACACACACACACACACACACACACACACACACACACACACACACACACACACACCCCTAGAGACTGCAATCTTCCTGGTGAGAGAGTACAGAGCCATCACTCACCTGACCTGGCTGCCTCGCCCAAATCATGCCCTCTGGTTTCCATCGCACGGGCACCCCTGGAACGTCCCACGCCTCGCCGAGGTATCCGAGACTAAGATCTGGCTTTCTGCTCTCAAACTCTGCACTCAGAAAGACTTTTGAGGCCCTTTGAAAACCAACACGAGGAGAAGGGATGGAAGATATGTCGACGATGGCGGAAAAGGAGGCGAGAGGGAGAGGATAAAAGAAGGACGCGGGACAGGATTTATGTAACGTGAAGTAGAGATCTTTATCTTCTCTGTCAGAAGCTCACCTATCGCACCCGTAGCCGTATGGAACCGCACCCCCACCATGTGAAATGTAGTATCCCGCTCCATACGGGTCCTCACCCCCTCCAAAAGCAATTAGCGCATTCCAAGAACTAGGCGATTAAGCTGCTGACGGATAGCTCCCGCCCCCCCTGGCCGAATCTCGCCGCAGCAAGCTGGCGCTATCCTCCCTGATTGGTATTCAGTTCACCAAGTCGGCACGGGAGCCGGAGGCGTGAGCGGAGTGCTAGCAGGTAGCGACTGCGGCGAGAGGACCTCCTAACAAAACTGGGGGGGGGGGGGGTTTGTGTTAGGGATTGGCCAAGGCGAGTGTGTCCGACTCTCATTCTGTCAGAAACCCTCCTTCTTGAATGACTCCCCATACTTCTTTTGCTCATATGTACTGATAACAGGTAACATACATCATTAACTAATCCATCCATCCCTCCATCCACCCATCCATCCCTCCATCCACCCATCCACCCATCTTCTGACCACTTATCCTGGTCAGGGGCCTGGAACCAATCCCACGCAGGATAAATCTCGAAGCAGGGGAACACCACAGAGAGAGTGTCAGCCCATAGCAGGGCACATTACGGGAGGTGGACCTCAACCCCTCCACCAGTGAGACCACCAAGCTGCCCTTAACTAATAAATTATTCATTCATTTCCTTAGTGATCATCCAGCTTAATTTGATTTAATTTTATTTTATGGGCTGGGAGGTACAGGAATGCCTGGGTCTTTTATCAGATGTAGGTCTGTACAACAGTACAAGAATCATTATATCATAAATCATTATATCACCTGTAATTAAGGCCTCGAGGCAGGTTAACCTGGCAGTATGATGGCAATAATGGACCTGGACTAAAAGCTGTTTACTCTGGTCAGCATGACCAGTATATATTTAGTCAAATGAATCTCCATAATGAACATAAGATACAAAACGCTATTTTATACTATTTTAATGCAAAGTCATTTGAAAAGGGATCCATACCAAGAGGATAATGCTTTTAATGTGTCAGTGTACTGGTTTTGATTTCACAAATCGGCCAATCAGAGGGACAGAACAGCATCCCAAAAAAAAAACAATCTACCAGTGATGAATGTGTCCTTTTCCTGGACTTATGAAGTGACGACCGACCCATTATGGTGCCATGGGGTGCAGGGTTGGGGGGCAGGGATCCGGGTCCGAGTCAGAGAGACGATCCATTATGACGTTAAGCCCTGTCTCATACTGTTACGTGCAGTCCTTTTCCGGCAACTGCGCAGGGAAGCTGCAGGACAAAAATCAATAGTCAAAAAAAGGGATACGGAGGAGAGGATGCAGGATGGAGGGAGGAGAAGAAAAGAAAAAATAGAACAGTAGCCTTTTTTGAGATGCCGCCCAAAGGGGGGGGGGGGGGGTGTTGGTGGTTTTCTGTATGTCTGAATAGCTCTCAGAGACCATTAAAATTCCAATACGATCCTTCCCACTATTAACTAGGAGGGGTCAGCGCGATGACCCAAGCGGGATAGACAGACCGTACCGTGGTGGTATTGGGCGGAGGCCACATGCATACAAATTGAATGTCACTGCGGCGGACTCCTCTGTAAAGGGGGGATTCCCGGCTCTGACTGTTTCCTGAGATGGGATCCCTTGCTGATGTGTTTTTAACCAGGCAGGATGGGATTCTGACGATGGACGGCATAGATCTTCATGAATCCCTTTTACTTCCATATCCCATACTCCTGGAACTGAAACCCTGCCGTGTCAAATTTAGCATCTGTCCAAGGGTACAAGCCCCCCCCCAAAAGTTAATTCCAGGAGACATGCAAACAGCGCCCCCTGTCAGTGACTTTGACTGGACCTAGACTTTGACTTTATCAAAAACGCTCACCCCTCTATCCCTCATCTGTGCACTCCACACGAGTTACGAGGGCGGGATTCCAGCCTCCAACGCCCCATGAGGCATTGAGCTGCCCTCAGGAAATGCCTCAAAACAGGCACCTTGCACATCACAACCATAGCGGCTTTAATGTCACATTGTTATATAATAGTTTCAAAATGGTTTTCAAACAATTAATGATATGGACACAGGGCCACCGAAAAGTGGGGGAAAGTTAGGGCGATTCCAGGGGCCTCTGAGTGACTGTGGCCCTAAAATTCAGAACATAATCTAATTGATCTGGGTTGGGGGCCCAATATAATATGCTTTCATGGGGCCCAAAATTGTTAGCAGCACCCCTGCATGCACGTAAAAAAAATATAAAATACGTCCAACCATCTTCCACACCGCATCCCAGGGTTGCAATATATAAAATAGACATTTTAAATATACATAAATTATCTTTGTATAATAAAATGTTAAAATATCTTCAATCATAGACATTGAAATATAAAAATAACGACGACGGAATTTGCTGATTTCCTCACTTGCAATTAAACAACCATACAGGTTGAACGGGGGTGTCTCTCTACCTGATTCTGAACTCTACCAACTTACTTTTACCCTGAAGCCAGCCTGGAACTGGATCGATCCTCCTCAACACCCTCCCTTCTCCCCTGTTCTCAGCCTGATTGTCTCCCACACCTTTTGGACATGGGGCCAGGCTGAAAGACAGTTGGGCCCCCTCCTGAGATGGCACCTCCACACCCTGCTGTTTCACAACTCTGCACTGAATATTGGAGGTTGCCCCATTTCCGCCTCCTTGTGGTTGTGTATTGGTATTTTTAACAGATCAAGGCTTGAAACGTTCCAGTCCCTCAGATTTCTCCTTGTCTCATTCTCTTCATCCACCATGCTCCTTTGCCTCATCCCTTTCCCCCAATCTAGACCTCTATCCAGTCTCTATTCCCTCCTTCGCCAGTCCTGTAAACCTTTCTCTATTATACCTTATTGGCAGACAGGTCTTTCCCCAACCCTGATGTTATCCTGGAACATCATCTTTCAAAACATTAACTCAAAATATGCACATGTTAATCTAATAATATATCGTCATGAGCATGTGACCAAGATGCTAATAGGAATTAGCGAGCCTGCATCGTCGTACATCTCCCAACGTAATGAAGAACTCCGTCAATAACGAACTCCAGGCTACTTGTGAACACATGTAATTTTCCTTTCGCTGCTATGTTTGGGATTTGGCCCACGTACACGCAGCAATCGCACGAGGTGGTGTTTATATAACGTCTGTTTTAATTCCAAACATGCAAATTGCATGAGGCAAAGGTTCAGTCATGAGCAATCCCCAACGGTAATAATTATTGCATTCACATATCATAAGATTAAGTTATGAATTCTACTATTCTACTATTTGTCCTGTCTTCTGGCTGAGTCTTTATGCTTTCCAGTGGCATCTTCATTGTTGCGATGATCGTGTAAATCCATCTGGCTGCTGCTCATCTTCTTCCTCTTTTACCTTCAATTTTCCCAGCATGATGGTCTTTTTCACTGTACTTGTACTTCTCATAGTATACCCCAAAATAGTACACCCCAAAATAGTATACCCCAAAATAGTACACCCCAAAACAGTATACCATCAAACAGTATATCCCAATAATAGTACACCTCCAAAAAAAGAATACCCCAACATAGTAAAAACAATATATCATCAAAATATTATACCCCAAAAGAGTATGCCCCTAAAATAGTATACCCCAAAAGAGTATGCCCCTAAAATAGTATACCATCAAAATAGTATACCCCAAAAGAGTATGCCCCTAAAATAGTATACCATCAAAATAGTATACCCCAAAAGAGTATACCATCAAAATAGTATACCCCAAAAGAGTATGCCCCTAAAATAGTATACCATCAAAATAGTATACCCCAAAAGAGTATGCCCCTAAAATAGTATACCATAAAAATAGTATAGCCCAAAACAGTAAACCCCAAATAAGACAGCTTCAATCTGCTTCAAGGAAAAGTTCAGGCTTGATTTGATTAGTCCACTTGTTTGTTTTCCTTGCGGTTCAGGGTATTCTTAAAAGTTCAAAGACGTCAATACTCTTCCTGACCCACTTCTTCATTGTCCAGCTTTCACATCCATAAAGAGTCACAATGCGAGCAGTGCTAAAGGTTCCTTAGGTATTACACAGCGTATCACTTCCGTTCTAATCATTCCTCGAGGTTAAGTACCCTAAGGGTTGCCAGGTCAAGTCCCAAGAGATTCCCTGCTTCCCATTCACAAGACCCTTAACCTGAATAACTTCAAATTAAATCTTGTAATGCTTTACAAGATCAAAATTAAAACTGTGACATATAGAAGTCACTTGGGGCAAAGTAATATCCACCATTTCCTATATAATAATGCTTAGTAATTGGAGTTTAATTTGATGTAGTGCCTTCATATAGAGAGCCAGAGAGGAACGGCTGTAAGCACTTGTGCTTACAGTCTTTATGTCGGCGTGACCCTCCTGTGCCAGCGGGACAGCTGAGCAGCTTTTGCATACGTAACTGCTCCTCAAAAACACAGGCCCGAAGTTCTGGGGGCTTGCGGGTAGAGCCGATAGCATAGCGCTGATAGCAGAATATCGATAGTGCACCTCTGGTTAGCTTTCCAACAGTCTCCTGCAGCCCACTCAAGGACCCCATACATTCCCAGGATTGTAGAGCCTTGGATGACTCAGTCAAGCAGTTCGCTGCCTCCCCCTTCTCCAGGTAAGTCGTAGTCAGAATAAATTGCTAATTTACGAGCTGGAAAGTGCACGCCTAGCGCAGCCTGGTTTGTTATGATGGATGAGCACCAGGCTAGAGCTACAGAGGGTGACCGTTTGCCATCACGCCAGGATGGGAGTCTCCCTCCACCATGCTATCCGTGGCACAACTGGAGGCTTGCAACAACACGCACTGGGTCTCCAGACACCCTGCAAACCATGCTTGAGCGCAATAATGCCTCTCATTCATTTTTATTTCTGCCAGCGTGAGCATATCACTAATCGTTTTTGCAGCTAGCGCTACTCTTATTGGAGAAATAATTCTATAATAAACTGGCAAAAGATCCAGCGGTTCGTCTTCACCAAGAAACGGGAGATGCGCACTGTGAACAGGATCCATATGGCACGCTGCACGTTTTTTTAAAGAATTAAGTCTAACATTGACATTCAGCTCTCTTCTTCTCTGAAGTGTCCAATTACCTGCCCTCAGTTTTACCTCCTCACACAACGCCCAGAAGTCAGACGTTCCATAATTAATATTTCATGTGAGTACTGATCACATCCTGGTTTATCAGGACATTTTAAATCTGCCTGATCTCATGATTTGAACATTAATTATTAACTTTTTTCGAAGCTACTAACTGCACATTATTTATGTACTGGAAAAGTTTTAGATAATTGATCTGCAACATAATTCCATAACGGGTGAGAAGTCTCCATTGGTGTCCACACGTTTATTCCTGAGCAATCCTTACATGCGGCCCAAAAGGGCTACCACTACATATGCTGCATTAAACATTTACAAATCATAAATTCTTTGTGTTTCTTTACGGGAAAGTCATCTTAAAAATAGTCACGTCCACTGACAGCATGTTTGAAAACAGATAAATGACTCCATTTCCCTTCCCTAACATGCATTTTCACTTACGTTCATCCATTTTCTGTACCTGGTTATCCTATTCAGGGTCACGGAGGGGGGTGGGGGGGTGTCCCGGAGCTTATCCCAGAAGCTACATGCACAAGGCAGGGAAGAACCTAGGATGAGGTACAAACTCATCACAGGGCACACTCACACACACACACCTATAGGCAACTTCACAACTGCAGTTAGCCTCAGCATGTTTTTGGACTGGGATGGGGAACCAGAGTACTCAGAGGAAGCTCCATGGGGAGAACATGCAAACTCCACAAACATGGAGCCACGGCAGAGACTCAAACCCTGCTCCCAGAGGTGTGACGCAACAGTACTAACCACTGTACCACCATGTCATTGTATTTTCAGTCTGCAAACATAAGCAAAAACTATGTCTGTCTGTCCATTCATCCTTCTTCTAACCACCTGTCCTGGTCAAGGTCACGGAGCCTCGAGACTATCCCAGACAGAATATACCACACAGCTGGGGTACACCCAGTACAGTTTACTGCAGTACCTCATGTATGTTATTCATTCTGTGAATCCGGTCTTTAAGTGCATAAGCGAAGCTCTTTAAAGACAACAGCATCGTGCCAGTGGAGGTGAAAGCTAATGAGCTTGGTACAGAGAAATACGGAACACCTGGGAAGTCGGTCAGGGTGGCTGATGTATTTTGCAGGGTGATGTTAAGGCGTCTTTCAACATCTCCCTGTCACTAATCAACAGCATAATGTGGACTGCCTCACCTTGACACATGTCAGTTTTACGTCAGTGTCAGTGCGTCAGGGTTTGTCAGTTCTACTTCACGTCGGGCAATTATCCGCTGACAGATTACCCATCTCCTCACTACATCTCCCACGCTTGGGTTGCAACATACACACAAACAAAAGGCTGAGGTCATTACAGACCAGGACTTGAAACCATAAGGCTGAAGTACAAGAAGGGGGCCTTATTTTGGACCATTAGGCGAAAGTTCTTCCCCGGAAAAGCTCCAACATCAAAACTAGCTGAGTAAACATGCATGTCGACACCATACAGTACCATAGCAACTCTGATGCGAAGAGTGTATGCGGTTCAAAGAACATGAACAGACAGTGATCTGGTGGGAGGCACTGCTATGGGTAGCCTTCCATTAAAGATGAGAAACGCTAAAATATCATGACATGCCATAGTAGCTCCACTCAAGAAACCCCCCGGAACTGTAACATTTACAAAAAAACCAAAAGAAACATCCTCAACTGGTCTCCTACCCAGAATTCATAGATGCCAGACATATCCACCGAAGACCTGCTTCACTAATGCATCTTACCAATACAAGGGGTTAAAAGAAATGTGATTTCAACTTCAGCAATATGTTAAAAACAAAAAACAGAGTAATTAAAAACTATTGAGTTCCCAGGAGTGCTGCAGTGTATCAATGTAGTTCCTGGGAAGGAAACTTCCTGGGTATTTTATCAAAAGCTTGGAAGGGGAAGGGTGACTTTACTTTGAGTGTGTGAAGGGGAAAGGGGGGGGGGGTTGATTTCAGCATACGGATCCCTGGCATCACTCACCACAACGTGAGGCAGGTCCCGAGAAGCCAGAGCAAATTGTCTGGCAGGGAGGTGATTTAGAGGCACATCGCCCTCGGTTACGGGCACTGATACTGGGGCACAAAAGACCCCACAAATCTGCATGGTCTCTTTTTTGTCTGGAGTGTAATTAAGACATCAGAGTCAGCCAGAGCCTCGCAGACAAAAGTGACATGTTTTATGTGATGAATCGGCTAGTCTGTTGGGAAGGTCTGTCATGAAAATGGAGGCTATGGCTACAAAACGCACAGTAATCACGCCCCCCCCCCCCTTTACTGTATCACCTTCCTTAATTCAAAGCCTCAAAGTCTACTTAACAGTAGAACTGCTATCGCACCTAGGTTTTGTATCTGAGGCCCAACATGGCTAAAAAGCCTGCAATCACAGATCAAGTTGGTCTGCGATAGTGAACTCTCTGGTCTAAGATGGTTATCGACCTTCTCTCTGCTGCCTGAGAAGTCGGAGAAACGAGGGCTCGACACAACCAGTGCGCGCTGTTGATATTCAAATGGAGTATGCGATCTGGAAATCTCATTACCCTTACGAGCCAAAAATGACGGAGATGTGCTACAACGCATTACGCCGGGGCCGAGTTCTTACCAGTGCCCTGTCACTGATTGCCTTTTAATGTGTCGTTCACCAAGCCTAATGCTGCCGTAAACACAATGCCCGAGTATATGGACCCAAGGAGAAAAACAATTAACAGAACCACGCAGACCTGTCTGTTAGTCTATGCAATATGATGTCAGTTTCTATAGGATGGATGGTCTGCTCCCCCTTTTTTTTTCCATTCAGAGGGAAATGTCTTTGTGGAAACAGCTGCTTCATGCTTGTTGGGGCATCTAATGGTCCGAACGGCACCCACAGCCGGCTAAAATTGCATTAAAACGTCACTTCATCTCCGGCATAGAGTACATTGATTGCCTCATTTTTACTGCCAGCAATATGCAATAAATGACAGGGTGTCCAATTCTACCCTCTGAGGTGTGAAAGCGAACAATCGCGTTAGCCGGCCCTGTGCAAAAACGACACCCCCGCCACAGAAATCTGAATGGCGGGAATCGCCACAAATGGATTATCATGGCAAATTGCATTTATTGCCCCCTTTTGCTGCTGGTGTCATTATTTGCAACAACTTTTCTTAGTTTCTTCATTGTCTTCAAATAACTATACTTTTTTTTATGAAATGGAAGTGAAGTACAAGTAACAAGCAGAGCCAGCCCACAAAGCCGCTCTCCTCCAGTCCATGTCCGCGTTCTTCAAGCCCTGACGATGGAGTTTTTCCATTGTGTCAGTATGTAATTGGCTTTCCTCCACTAGGGGGCGTACGAGGTGAGTGAGCGATGGGGTACATCAGCAGGCTTCTCCATAAGCACTTCTAAGGGACTTGTCCTTCTCCCCTTGGCGCCGTGTCTCCCATGGACTATATAAAGCATCAGCAGCTTGGCTAGGGAGCGGGTGTGACACTGAACTGGAAAAAAACTAAACCGGAATGAAAATTTAGGAGAACTATAAAAAAAGCAAGAATACAACATCACCGGCAAGATTTACAGGCCTAGAATACTAGTCTCCACTGTCCTCCATACTTGCCACTAAAGTCCTCTTCCTTATGATGGATTCGTCTTCTGCCGCAATTCTCTAAATTGATCCCAGAGGCACAGTGCTCGACCTATCACTTCCTAAATGAAGCGCACTGGGAACCCTGGAGTCGCGTCCTTTCAGCAGGAAACCCTCCACACGAATGCCCCGACCTCATTATTTCACAGATGAAACTATGATCACAATCGACGCCTGCTTGCAGACAGTCACTCACCTCAATACCTACCCAGAACGGACTCGAAAACCTTCGGACTCTTCCGAAGGTTCAGTGGTTAATCTCCCAAGACATGGAATTCTCTGATGACGCAAGAAATGATTGGGTGCACAGAAGACAACAATGGCTCTTCTGCTTCTAGACAGAAGCGGACCAGGGTAAAGCGATCCTGGCGGGTCAATGAGAGTGTGGTAGTCTGGTGATGAACCATATCTCCAGATCTGAGATCTCCAGCTAGACCTCATTATTGATATGATGGCTTCCTCTGTTTGGTGTAACCCAAGATTCTGTACCCTGTTTCCAAAAAGATGACTGATTCCTTCTCCCCTGTTTATGGGTTTCCTTCTTACTGATGCTAATAGCAAACCTTAAAATGTTCACCCCTTATAAGTAATAATTTATTTATAGAAAAATATAGCCACCCTAATTATCTCCTGCTTAGAAAGTCTTAGAGTTTAAGCTTCTGCTTGATATATACATCCATGTAAAACTGTCGTTGTCAAGTGGTCACGTCTACGAATCAGCTCCTGTCACTGCTAATCACTGCTAATCAGTCATAGCTAGTCATAGCTAATCAGGTGATTGAAAAGTAAAACATATTTTTGGCACTGTTGTCTTTTCATAACTTCCCTTTCATGCACTGATGGGTTGGGGGGGGGTCATGTCATCATTCATGTGGTACGTGATTGCTTTAGCCTGATCTGAAGTGGTACACAGTCCAAAGAACCACTGTGATAGA
>JAODLD010000091.1:1382323-1400150 GCA_026781065.1 Mormyrops boulengeri
TCAGTCGTGTGGGGTGGGGGTGTCCGCCCCCCCCCGGGGGGGGGGGGGGGGGGGAGTGAAATCGGGGGATCATATTTGACGTCCTGCAAAAATAGGAGTGGGAAAAAAACGGAATACGGCAAAATTGGAGCTGTCCTCAAAGGGTGAGGCACATTCACAGTAGGGGGAAAATGGAGGAATGCAAGCTATGGAGGCGGGTGGCGGGAGGAGGGACTCTTAAGGCTTGCTTCTGAGATTTAAGTGCCCGCCGCACACTAACAGAAGCGTACCTTGAGGGAGTCTAATCATTATCAGGCAGTGTATCCCTGGAAGCAGAATCCGTCACCATCGTCGTGGCGACCACAACCTTGCATTACATGAAACAGGTAGGCTCGCAGGCGCCCCTTGGCTATGGCCGGAAGGCGGGGCGCTTCCATAAGTCATTCCCCCCGAGGCCTCCCTTAACTCTCAACGACTGGTGGCCGCGGCCTGTTCCACAGAGTTCATCAGTGCTGGGGAAATAAAACACCCACATATTAAATGATCGTCTGATCCACCCCCGCCACCATAAATTAGCTAACCTTTATCTGGCGGATGGAACAGGAGGAGCGGCCCTCGCCTTTGAACATTTAATTGCTTTGTTAGAGGAAAATAAATTCAATATCTTTAAAGGTCAAGGTTTGATATTTCGAATTATGAAGCTGCTTTAATCACCGGGGTCAGATACGGCACCCTGAAGACCCAAACACGAAGGCCCGCACGCAGAGTCGACAGAATCGGGACGTGTGGTCCGTTATGTGACCAGAGAGGACCCAGCAAATCTTGTGTGAACGAAACCAATGCCCTTTTCCTCTCTGAAGCCAAATCAGAGTTATGTGCCTGTCCAATCAACACAGGTTTGGAAGAGCAAACACTCTGAAAAGGAGGCACTGTACCCTGGTGATTCACAAAAGTGATGAACCTACTGTAGCGGCAGCTGTATGATGCCACAGATCCATATTTATCAGCATATCTTATCCAGGCCCTGCATGGCACTGTCTCCATCAATACCAGCATCAAAATCACCCCTCCTCCATCTCACGTGGCACCGCCCAGTTTGCTACGGAAAATCACATGCACCAGAGCTCGTCGGACTGACGTCGATGCTTTCACGGGACAGGCAGTGCAGAAGCCCAACCCGCCTCGAGCCTGCCTACATTGGTGCGGCTGGCTTTCCACTAGAGAACCCATGTGAGTGGGCTCCCTCCCCTGCGGCAGCGCCCAACTCACGGCTCGTCGGCTTGATGTGAAGTTTACGTGTGCCTCTTAAAATAGAATGCTACGGCTGTTTCTATGAATTCTGGACTACTCTGGCTCTTCACGAAACACGGAGCTGAAGTGAGGCTGAGTCGATAGGCATGGACAGCCGAATCAGAGACTCGGAGGACTTGCCAACTGTCGGGAAACTCTGCCCGTGATGTTGAACCAAACATCACAAGGGGATTGGTTGGAAAGGAACGTAGAATAGAATAGTGATACCTTATCTACCTCATCTTGCTCTCCACGAGATGCACAGACACATAAATACAGGTGAGAGCGAGCTTGGGGGGGCGGGGGGGTCACAGAGCAGGGTGGGTTAGCTTCCGGCACCCCCAGGAGCATTTGGGGTAACGAGTCTTGTTCATGGGCCCAATGGTGGCATCAGTCTGCTGGTCACGGGATTTGAGCCTGCGACCTTCCAATTGCCTGCTGAGACACACAAGCCCCCCCCATGATCTTATTCATGCTTTATGTCGATTGGATGGGGAAGAAATGCTTGTGTGAAAAAGCTGTTGGATAAGCATATTCTTAATAAAATTAATTAACAGTGCATTGACTTGTAGGATGATGTCCAATTTAGGCATGCGGGACCACTCTCATCATTCCTCAAAAGCCCCCCCACCATGATCCAAAATCTCAAAACTATACAGTATTCTTTACAAAAGGTAGATATATTATATTCCAGGACTAAAGGAGGTGAAGAGTGATTCCGACCGGCAAGGCACTTTTGTTAATATTGTAAAGGCCTCTACTTGGAACATCCCTTCGTACTTTTGATATTGCCATAGCAACTTGCACAGGAGCCATGAATAGACAAATCCACTTGGCCTTTAAGAATAATACAATAAAGTAAGCCAATTTGATGCACTAATTAAAAACGCACATTTGGGGGGAGGTTGGGGGGGTCCCTATGATGCCCAAAGCTCCATGGTTCCTGAACAGCCCCCATCGCCTTCCAGGAAGTTGGGTGAACCATCGGCTTCTATTACTTCACTATATAGCCAAAGCGTCCAACCAAAATGGACCCTGAGTTCAGACAGCTGCCTACTGTCACTCACTCATATCAAACGTCATGCCCAAGGTTACAGCCAACGGTTCCTCTTGGAATTTGACCAGTAACCTGTAAAACTGTGTGTCTGTAACCAACGAGTTAAACAAACACCTATTAATGAATTATGTCCATTCATGCTGCATCTACATTTTAAAGTACAGTGATAGTTTGTTTAGTTATGTCAGCCCTGTAGCCAATCACATCATTCGATGTTCAGACCAGCTGATGACCAATGCTCAGCCTTTTTATAATCTATCAGATAAGCTTTGACCTATGTATTGTTTCATTGACATGCCTCCCTGTTTGCAGGATACCTTGGATGCCTACATCTGCCTGCCCCTTGATCCTCTGTTTAAAGGCCTTGCGATTCTTTCAGGATCCCAAAGACCTTAGCAAGACCTTCATCGACCAATGGGTAATCTGTTGTGCAAAAGCAGAGCGTAAAAAAAACAATCAAAGCCTTTGAAGATCAAGCGATCTGTTAAAATCCCACCCAAGCACAAGATCAGAGCACCTGGACCCAGCTTGGTTTCCTTCTCCAGAAGATAAAAGATGATAATACTCTAAATAATGACGATTCCATAGAAAATTAAATGCGACAAATGAGCGATAAAAGACAAAGTGGTGCCGAGGGGCGAGTGGGGAGGGTTGATGGAGAGTAATTAGGGAAGTTAATTAGGGAAAGCGCAGTGCACTGCAATGCAGTGTCCAGGTGGGCAGACGGACCACACAGAATCCGCACCCACCCATTTGACCAGGTGATGCAGAGGTGGGGCCAAATCATGTTCCGATGATGCCACGGCAACAGGGAGACTTCAAATCAAAAATGGAAATAGCTGGAGTTTCCCTCACCATTGACACTGCGAGTTTCCTCTAGCTCTATTGCCAATGTGATAATGACCACACCCCCGTCCCTCCCCACAATGTATCTCACCTGGCACTCAGTTTATTCTGAGTTAATATGAACCCTATTGACTAATTCTACAGATATTAGGCATCCCAGATTATAGGAAATTAATGTGAAATTCTACAGTAGATTTATGTATACAGATGTATAACTATAGAGGAAGAATCCGGACTGCAGGAAGTACGAGAAACAGCAGGAATAAATTCACACAGCTCCAATGCCGGGCTGATGAGCATTGTTCCTGCAATTAATTTTAATCACGGCAAACCGAAGCAGCTGTCCGGCACTTAATCAGATATCACGTCTTTGGATGAAACAAACAAAACGTCCCCATTATTAGACCGCAATTAGCGCCGCGCAAATGAGAGGCTCGGTTCGGCGAGCGTGTTACATCAGTAAGGAACGGGGAAGAAAGACGGAGCAGATGCAGGAATGCCGGGGGCGTCAGCATGGTGGGGGGGGGGTAGTCGAGAGAGCAGGGCTTTATATGGGCTGCGTGGTACCAGATGATTTCCAGCATTCAGAGCGTGGAGAGACCTAGATCAGGCTGTAGAGAGGCCAAGACCAGGATGCCTAGTTACATCTCTGGTAGAAGTCAGTCCTGATACACACTCAGCTGTGGAAAAGCCCATAAAGCCCTCCACCCCATGAAAAAGCAATACTTATTACTTGGAGTGTAGGCCAATAGGAGTGCAGGCTGGTGGTTAAGGATACAGGCCTAAAAGAGAATGGTTTATTTGAACCTGCAGGTCTAGCCTTAGGCCTAGTGTTATACCTTGAAAAAAGGCACCAGAAAATCAGGTCGTAACATGGGATCCGGTGCCTCAGATAGTAATAAATGATGCAAGTCGCCTCCTGTTCTTGTTTGATCACTCTTTCAGATTTAAAGTTGTCGATTGGTTATTGTTTAGTAGGTGGCAAGGGTAGATCCCCCTGACAGCAAAAGTTTCAGTATACAGTGCAGAAGATACATCATTAGCAGTAGGTGGAGTGTAATAGTGGGGGGGGGGGGACCACAGCCTTGGCAGGGAGCCAGCGAGCCTCCAGATGGGCTCGTCACTTGGACGCCGAGTGAGAGACTGATTAAGGTCAGGCCCGCTGTGAGTTACTGTCCATGAAAAACTCGCTTCTGATGGTTCTGAACACAAACCTAAGACACAGAGGTTAAAGGAGAGAATGTGCCTGTTTTATTGACGCCCTTAGAATGGAACTGACAGAGGAATCGAGGGACACACAAAACAATAAACAAGCTAAAGTCAGACCCACAAAACAGGTCACAAAACATAAGCCTAGCCCAAAGCCGAACCCTAACCCAAACCCCTATCCTTAACTCAAAGCCTAACCCTAAGTCTAATCCTAAACTTAACCCTAACCCAAACCCTAAACTCAATTCATTTCATAAAAGGTGAGTAAAAGGGCTTGCTCTGCAACCTCATCCATAACCTGAAAAACAAGGCCTTTCACTAGGCAAGGATCCCTAGTCATAGGTGCAGGTTTTGGGTGTGAGGAGCACATCATTAGTCAAAGAACTTAACCCAAAGGCAGGGTAAGGGCCTGCTCCTCTTTTGGCAATCTCATTCTTACTGGGTTAACAATTCACCTGCCAGCTAACTGGTCTGGCTCTGCGCTCCACTTGACGCTGCTGAGAAAGACTACTCACCTCTCCGGGTCACCTCTTCTCCCAAGAGGCTCTGATGAAATGCACTCAAGCTCAAACCATCAAATAAAGATTCGGGGCGGCTCCAGCTACACGGCTGAAGGATTCTTATTAAGTCCGAGCAAGGGTCAACAATTCAACACGGCTATGTCCAAGTGCACATTATCTCCGAGATGAAATTTAATCAGACCATCCTTCAATCCCATTCTTCTAAGTGACAAAAAAAGTCATTAGTGTCTTAATATCGCACAGAATAATAATAATTAAGAAATCACGATGGCACCTTTATGTCTGCACTTGCAGCAGCTGAACACATCTGAGGTAGAGGAGTACTTGGGTACTTGATTCAATTTTTTTTAGGATTGTGAAGATAGTCTGACTGTGCAGCCTCAGGCGAAAAGAAATCGCAGGACCCATCCTACACTTATTAAACTGCTCTGAATGAGTGAATCTGAAGTGATTTTATGCATGCACTGATTTTTCGTTAATAACTTTGTGCAATGTCAGTAGGGTAATGAGATGATCAATTAATAGGCCATGAATAGCAATATGGCTAGGCATTGGGGTCCCCCCCCCTTAGCAATCCCGGGGGTGGGTCCTCCTAGAGTAATCTATTAAGATCGGCCCTAGTAATGAGGAAGTATTACAGTGTTGATATTCCAATACAATGCTATCCAAGACAGAGTTGGAGAGCCCAGGTTCAAACAGTCTCTTAGTGCGCAAGAAAATAGGTATATCATCCTCTGTAGAATGGTGGTGGAAATAAATAACCTGGACCAGGCCTTTCCAAGACACAACTGGACGCCGTTAACCGAAAAGTCACTGGTGAAGAGGTTAAGTGTGTGGGCACAACCTAAGTTACGTCCTGAAGTTACAACAAACAGATTCGTCACTTAAGTGGACGAGACAATAAAAACGGTAGGAGGCTGCCGAAACACTTTGAAGATTTCAGGCTTTTCTTTTATTGCTAAGATATAGTGCAGCAGATGGTTAAGTGATGATTCAGAAACTGCACCTGCAAACAAAAAAAAAACCATCTTCTTCTGTCCATTCCAAACAACTACTTATCTGATTGAAGTTCTGCAGCCAATCCCAGCATCATGGAGGGCCCACAAGTTCAGGCACATGGTGACTTTTTCAGTGGTCAGTTCACACAGTCGGAACATGTCTGGGGAAGGCTGGGGAAGAAAGTCCAGCAAGCCTAGAAGGAACCGACACAAAGGCAGGAACCCTGCCAACTCCTGTCAGAAGGATGAGAACATGGCTGTCAAATAAAGAGTTGCCCTTCTCCCCAGGGAACTGGACAAAGGACTGGCTGGAAGCCTCACTGCTGCGACAGACTCAGCGTGGGTTCAGTACAGAGCCTGTGGGTTTTACAGCCTGCGAATGAGACTTCCTCTACTGCTTTCTGACGACGATCCGCATTACTGCTATCGCAGTATTGCCCCAGCATCCAAAGGCAAAGCGCGGCTTTCCGTGAAGCTCTAAATTATTGAAATTGTTCAATTATTCAAAAACAAAGAAACAGAGGAGACAATGGAATTCAACAGACAAACCATGATGGCAAAAATATAGAGACGAAGATAAGCACAGAAAGCAGAACTCACCGGAAGAATAAGCACAGAAATGCCAGCATCCATTCATGGAATCTCTGATTCTCCCTCTAACTCAAGTCCCATTACGCTCACAACACTCTTATCCTGGGCTGAACTAGGGTGACCAGAAAATCCATGTCAGGGAGAACACTTTGAGCTAGGGCAGGATTTGTAAACTACCATTTCAATTAAAAGGACCTGGATTTCACTAGAGCACTGAGTTCTTCCTGTGTGCTAATTGGTCAGTCTCCTGTAATCATGCATGTGTCACTAATGCTAAGGTAAAGCAGCTGGATGAGTCTTTCATCTGTTTCAACAAACCAGGCAAAGCTCAAGAGGAGCTGAATGAGTCTTTCAGTTTTAAAGTAGTCTGTAAAATCTGGACGGCAGAGAAGCATTAGCCAGCCGCAGTGAGCAAGCTAATGGAATCCTAATCTTCAGTGGTTCATATTTTTCTGTACATCTGATTATTATTTCAGATTACTTGGGAAAGCTCAGAAGAAAGCAGTGATTGAAGGTACCACAGGAGCTTACAAGCCATGTGCCGTTCAAGCAGACTGGGATGGAAACACAAAACATTAATTTGAGGATTTTAGCTGCTATGCTAAATGTCTAGAATCATTGATACACATCAGTGCACAATTAAATTTTTATCAACGCTACAATCCCTAATGCTACATAATTATTCCGGTATAGAGCATACATAATCAAACTCATTTGTCCTGTATACAATATAAATATTGTACATAAATATACTAATCCTATTGTCCCAGAATTGGATTAGCATTTCTAAGACACTATGAACACAAGGTTCACAATAAATAAACAATTACTGTATCTCATGAATTCATAAATGCAAGTCAGTCTAGATCTTGTTTACTGAAAGGAAAAACAAACACACACACACACACACACACACACACACACACACACACACACACACACACATATATACATATGTGCTATCCTGAGAGAATTTGGCCTGTTTGAAGAGTGGATGACATTTTTGTTACAAGATAGATGTTCTTGTTCTGTGTCATGTCAGTACATCTTTTCATCTTAAATAATTCAGTACAGTTGGTCTCCATGATTGACTTTGTGTTGAGTGGCCAACAGGAAATTAATATTTCATCTTGGCTTCGGATTTGAACAGTGCATGTTTCAGTGAGGATTCCTCCTGATTCCCATTGTAAAGAGCCAGCCGGAAGCTTCCAGATGCTTCCTTCATGCCTGAAAAGAAACCAGACTCTCTTCATGCTAAGTCTTGTGCACACTGACAGAGATCTGGAACACGGTGAAATAAGGTGTTAAATGTCAAAACTTTCAGCTGGGTAAGCAGAATCGAAAACAGATAGCTGGTTTTCAATATAATTCAACCCCTTTGATGGGAACCCGATGCTGTGCTCAGCAATACACAATACAGATTCACTGAGTGATGTTAAGGATCATGAAAGCTGACAAGCTACAACCGAGCTTCTAAGAATCTTCATGCCACCTGAAGTTACTCAACTACGAATGAACCCGGAACAGGTGCTGCTTAGTTACTCACCTACTCACCTGAAAGAGTCTAAACAGAAGGCTAAGGCACCAACACTCACCGCATGGGTTGCCTAGGTCCCTCACGGGGACCGAACGAGAGCGAGGCGAGAGCCGCGTCGACATTTGATTCGTTCTTATCCTCGATCGAATCACAGGCCACAGATGCAAACAGAGGACCTCATTAACGTTGCAAAACAGCCGACATTCTGATGAACTCTCCCCATTTGCAAGCTTCCTCAAATAAGTGATTCAGTGCTCACCTTGGTGCAGTGCTACCACTTAGCCATGGGGGGATGTGTCATTATACCTCGAGGTGTCAGGCTGCAAATCCCGGGAAGACGGACAGCTCTTGTGCTTCTGACCACTTTCCTCCTCTGCCTGGAATGAGTACCCATGACTAATACTATTGAAATCTTTGTGCAATCATCTGTAATTGAATGCTCATACCAGACATAAATGCATATTTGAGGTAATGATACCCCTACCCTCTCAACTTTTATATTATGTTTTCCCCCGAATTGAATGTAACGAGGGGTTTTCAGCCTATTTGGCATTCTGTTGTGTTTTTGCAACTTTTTATAAGCGTGCTGGTGTATTTTCATGAAAGAAATGTAAGTCCGAACTTTACAGCCGCCATGGTGTTGATGAATAAAGAAAGACAATCCAGGCAACTGAAGAGTATACAGACATAGAAGGGTGTAAATAACCAAGCCTATGGTAAAGAGCAAGAAGAGGCTGGATTATATAAAGCAGGGGTGACTTGGAGACGTCTCCCTGTGTCGTTGTGGGGTTTCCCCCGGGTACGCCGGTTTCTCCCCGGGATCCAAAAACATGCTGAGGCTAATTGGAATTACCAAATTGCCAGTAGGTGTGCATGTGTGAGTGAATGGTGTGTGAGTGTGCCCTGCGATGGGTTGGCGCCCCATCCTGAGTTGTTCCCTGCCTTGTGCCTGTAGCCTCCAGGATATCCTCAAACCAGCCCTCGGGGACACCCCAGACGGTCCATGTTTTTGGTGTCAACCAAAAACCCCAACTACCAGGAAATTGGAAGCAAGCAAAAATGTGGACTCTGTGGGTCCCCAAGGACTGGTTTGAGATACGCTGTACTATTCCATCAACAAACCCTTTAAAGGATCAATGCAAAAAAAAACAGACATTGATAAACAAAAAAAAATCTTACATCATCCGTTCTTTACAGAATGTAACAGATAATGATTAATGCTGCCAATTGATAAATCCATCACTGGGCTGAATTAAATTGCACTGGCAAAATAAAAACTAGATTTAATCAAACTGAAATAGCTGTTAAAAAAATAAATGTTCTGGTGATTAAAACATCACATTAATCAGCTTACAAAAGTGAGCGCGTTTAAGGCCGTTTGGCCCCCTCTGTGCTGTGATTAGACACTTTATCCTTCGTTGTGACCCTTCCGTCTGCTTCGAAGTTACCCTCACTTGTTGCACAGGCAGATTAATTGGTCACGTGCGTGAATCCCCCATCCACGCTCTAATCGCCGGCTTCGGATGCCGAGAAACGAAGCAGTCAGAGAGTCACGCTGGCGAATCAAGCCGAACGTAAATACTTTGAAGTCTCTGTATGACGCCCGTCTATTTGTCATCTTAAATATTTCTGTCTTTAATTAAAAGGAATAAGCTTTGATCTGTGAGGCACCATATGGGGGTCAGACTCAGTCACTGTGTGCGAATGCACAAATCTCACACTGTGGGCACATGGGCGATCGCTGTCAGCCAGGCGTAAATCTCACAGAGTCTAATCGGTAGCAAAAATGGGTCAATTCGTGGAGGACTTGGGCCTTCAGTTTCTTAGTGGTATTTTACTTTTTTTTCCCCACAACCGAACACAAAATGTAAATACCGGCTGTTTAAAAACAAGCCGCCCGGTCGGTTTAGCGAAATCCGTTCTCTCCCGGTTGCGTGCAGAAGTCGGAGATGAAAATATTTAATGCTCCAGCATTGACCACGGGGGCGGCTTGCTGCGGGAGGAATGAAGGGTAGCGACGTCCGCAGTATATTAATGCTTTTTTGTTTTGGATGCAGCTCTCTCGACTGGCGAGCTGATGAAAAGGCAGGGGACGAGATGGAGGGCAAATGGACGCGTCTCATACGACTCACTCGCCGTCTGATTCCTCTGAACAGCTCAGATATAACCTTTTGCTTAAAAACGGAATATAATTCAAACTTTTAGTAATAAAGTTTTATTGGCTCGCTGCCTCGCTTTAAATTATTTGTAGGATTTTTTTTTTTTCGTGATTGTTCATCACTTTATTCTTAATGATGCTCCAAACGGAGGCCCCCCCACCCCCGGTTCTGCGGTCCATGTTACGATGAACATGCCGCTAATTAGACTGGGGTAAGTTAATTAGCTTGCAGCAGCCTAATCGTGCAACCAGCAAGCGCACACAGCAAGTGCTAGTTAGTGCAGACGATCTTCACATTTTGAGACACTCGTATTTTAAAAAGATTAACATTTTTTGTGCATACAAAATTTGTACGCCTTCACAAATCCCCAACCTTAATAAAAGCCTTAACTAAAAGCACAAAAGTACCATTTCCATAGCCACAACTTAAAGCAATTGACAGTTAAATGGGGATATAAAGTTATGAAAAGAAACTTTACGGTCATGTAAATCGAATCAATCGTATAAATTTGACACAGACACATTCAGCATGTACTGACTGCCAAGGCCAATGCTGAAATATTACAGTATTTAGCAAGAATGATATTTACTCTGTTATCTTCCACCCATATATATAATTTTATGCTATATTAGAATTGAAGCCGAGTGCTGGGGGGTGGCGGGGGGGCTTTGGGGGCGATGTTCCATCCTACTTGGAATCCTTTACTGTCACTGTCAATTACTCCTGCGGGAGAAAATCCCATCCGATGCGTTGTAAGTGATGGATGGACTCAATATCGCAAGGTCTTCTCTACTGGAAAATGTGAACACGGGCCCTCGGCGATACCCTGGGGGGGGGGGGCACGGGGACACCGTAAATGTGCGCATCGGGGCGTGACGGGGGCGCCGCTTAAAGCGTGTCAGCAGATGTCGCCGATTTTTACGGCGCCGTCTACGGGAGGCGCACGCCGCAGTAGGGAATACACCGGAATTACTGCGCGTAGACGCGTACCCTGCGGGGCGCATGCTAATTTAATTACGTTTACCTTTATTTAACATCGCTGGCCCGCCTCCACGGGAATCCGCTTCCGTAATAGGGGTACGTCTCCCGACACCAATGGTAACCAAATTTCCAAACCAAATGTTTCTTCAAATTAGACACTACGATTCCAGATGACATGGTCCCAAAGAGGGTCGAAACTGCCAAATAGGACCTGGCTAAAGATGTTAATGGAGAGAAAACCCCCCGCTGGATAATAACTGGTACAGCTGACCATAAATCCAGCCTTAATCCATCCTCATCCGTAACACAAATGAAAACTCTACGCGTTGCTGTATTAAAAATTGCTATCTTTATTTATGAGCAGAAAGTACAAAATACTTTCATACCGATCTCGTTTGTAGTGGCTCTCAGGGCCAGAGGACATGGTAATTAACTCTCCTTTTACAATATTCACTCTGATTTACAGGAATTTAGCAAACTATCTTGACTAGGGGATGAAGAACAAGCCAGTATAAGCTGTCATGGGAGACGAAGGTCAGATGTTTTCTTTGTTTGTTTTTAATCAGAAATGTCACTCATACCTACAAAACACAGGTCTATGTTTAGTAAAATATGTGGCAAGTAACAAAAAACTTGTAAACCGGGAGCCAATCATACGAACCAGGAGGCACCAGGGACCCATGGTGCACACACTTACACACACTAAGGGCAGATTGGACAGCATTTCACCTCACTGGCCGTTTTTGGACTGGTGGAGGAAAACTTAATGATACAAGGAGATGCCAGAAACTCCAGACCCAGGTGTGGGACTCAAACCCACAAACCTGGGAGAGTGATGCTGTAGAGCCTGAACCTAATTCACCGTGTGATCGTGGGTAAGAATAAATTATCCGTGGCATTTTAAAAAAATGCAGTATTTTCTCTGAATGATGATACAATCAATCTCCGTGATGGAGCACTTAGACTCCAGCCCTTGTGACACTGACCAGGATAAGTGGTTAAAAGATGGATGGATGGATGGAGGGATGGATGGATGGATGAAAGTGTACTGGAAAAGTGATTATTTGTTGCTTTTTCTGAAAAAATTATTGTTAAAATGTGCACATGAATAATTTTATGAAAACCTGCATGCCTTAAATTAAGTATTAAAAGCATTTATTTAAATGTGGCAGCAATATCTTCTCCATTTCAGTCCCTTTGTGTCCTGTCGCCGCGTGATACCTCTCTGGTGTTTGTGAAGAGATTTCCCCAGATGATTATAATAAATTGGCCTGCGCTAAGTAAAGGTAAAAGTGAAAATGTTTCAGTCATTAATAGCTCCCGTGCCATCGAACTCCAAGCTGCTTCAGCATCTTTCGGAGCCGAGCTGGATTAGATCGATATCAGAACCAGAGGCCAGTCGACGGAGGCACTCGTGGCTGATAAGGAACAAGGGATTCTGGGAAGTCTCATGCTGAAGGACAAGTAGGTGGAGAGTTGTATGGTTGGCACTCAGAGTACAACTATTTCATATATGTGTGAGGAGGGCACTCGGACTAGGGCTACACACACACACACACACAGGTTTGTAATTATATCTTTGTGGGGACTCTCCATTCACTTCTATGGGGGAAAACTCTAATCCCAACATGAAGACCTTCACCCCTACCCAGCCCTAACCGTAACCATAAGTAACTAAATAAAATAGGAGACTTTCGGCATTTTTAGTTTTTTAATTGCATTGACAGGTCTTTGTGGGGACCTGAAAAATGGTCCCCACAACGTCAAAATGACAGGTTTTTATGACATTGTGGGGAACATTTGGTCCCCACAATAATATAAACATAATCCCCACCCACACACAGACACACACACACACACATGGGTTTTGAGCCAGACTAACCATCCTAGTTTTAATACTTTCTCTTAAAAAAATAAGTAATGACTCACATGATGTGTTCTGCGTATCTTCTTGCTTCCTGCTTCCATGCCCCCCCACCCCACGCCTCCCCCGCCTCAAATAACGTATGCGGTTTAAGATTCTGAATACAAAATGAAAGCGAAACTAAAACCAGGATTTCAGATGCACGAGGAGAGCAGAGAGCGAGAGAGATAAAGTAAAATGAGGGTAGACGACTGCTGACGAGTTTCTTTCAGTAAACAGGTGAGCCTTAAGTACCAAATAGAATGTTGCAGTAATGTAACGTTAGCTTGTGGGGATGGTGGAGATGGGGGAGAGGTGAGGCCTGGTCACACAACTGTGCCCAGGGTCCAAAATATATACAGGGAAGGTATGGTGTATGTGTGTGGGTTATGTATATGTTATATTGTAGGGACCCCGTCACGCCCCGATGCATGCATTTACGGTGTTCCCTCAATGTGATAAACCCTGTAATATTGACGTAATGGGACCATTTTTTTCAGTCACCATAAGGGAGCATTCAATTCTATAAAAGTCCGTAACTACAATCAAAAAACTGAAAATGTCGAAAATCATATATTTTGTTTGGTTTCTTATGGTTTTGGTTAGGGCTGGGTGGGGGTTAAGGTTATGGTTTTGGTTAGGGCTGGGTGGAGGTTAAGGCTGTCATTCTTGGGATTAGGGTTATGCGATTTTGCCCATACAAATGAATGAACGGTCCCACAAAGATATGAGTACAGGTATGTGTGTGTGTGTGTGTGTGTCTTTGTGTGTCTGTGTGTGTGTCTGTGTCTGTGTGTGTGTGTGTCTGTGTGTGTGTCTGTGTGTGTGTCTGTGTCTGTGTGTGTCTGTGTGTGTGTGTGTGTGTCTGTGTGTGTGTCTGTGTGTGTGTGTCTGTGTCTGTGTGTGTGTGTGTGTCTGTGTGTGTGTGTGTCTGTGTGTGTCTGTGTGTGTGTGTGTCTGTGTGTGTCTGTGTGTGTGTGTGTGTGTGTCTGTGTGTGTGTGCTCTGATATTCAAAGAACACAGACTAGGTTTAGACATAACAGTGGACATCTGTGAATGTGCTAGTTAAGGGCAGTAGGGGTTGCTGATAAAGCTGATTCCCTTAAAGTTAAACCTGACAGTCTGAAATCTCCCATATCTAAAGATTGTAGCCTAATTCAAGGAAGTGAGATAGAAAACAAGTGTAGATTTGCTCATGAATAAAAAAATATTACGTTTTTGCTTCACTCCACCAAGGATATCCCAAAGCCTTGCCCTGTGCTGCCTGGAATCAGCTCCAGACCCCTGTGTGACCCTGACCAGGATAAACGACTGCAAGATGGATGGATCCTTCCATTTCCCATCAATACTGCTACTGTGCAGCTGCCAATATCGTAGCCTGGAGGGTTAGGCCGTATCGTGACGTGTACATTGACAGCCTCCAGCTAAGGACTGACATAAGATCTTAAAATCGTTATGCAGTTTATCTATATTTATTGCCTGATACATAATACTCTGTGTGGTGCGTGCGTTGGCAAACATGAGCAGCCCGCCTGTGATTAAATGCAAACTTGAGTATGCGTCTTCATAAAGGTGCCGCCGTCTGCATGGCATCTGGCAGCAGCTGGGAGTGACTGACAGGGCGGCTGCGCTATAAAAAGAGCAGGGTATCCGCCTGACGATCGATGAGTGAGCGTCGGACTGACAGCGCTGAGAGGGGAGGAGCTGCTGGGGAGGGGAGATGGGGGAATGACAGCGGAAACAAAGACCCCTGCCACCCCCAACCTTCCCCGTAGACAGTTTCATGACTCCCTTTACGATTAAAGTCACTTGACCGATGCGGGGGTGGTGGTGCAGGGTTCCTCATGGCCTGGGGTGAGCAGCTTCCTGTCTGCACTGCCTTTTTGAATCCATACAGAGCCCCAGCTGCATTACCCAGTGCGGCAGTCAAAAAGAGGACCGATTTCAAGAGACATGGTGAAGCAGCAGCAGGGAACCTTACGTCTGCACGTCGAGAACCCCCCCACTGACCCCCCACCCAGCACCAAACAGCTCTGCCTGCTTACCATCTGCGAAAAACCACAGGTCTATTTTCCTGACAGTTGCTACTGTAATCTAATTATATCCATGTATAAATGCCGTTTTTATACGTAGAGACATACAAATATGGCTGACATTTAGGCTTACATGTTGGGGCATTTCAAATTTCTTTGTTCCACTAACAAAGCAGAGCTGCAGTGACGCCAGTCTCCCTGCCGTGTCCCTGACGAGGAGACGCTATGACATTTTGGCAAATGGAGTCTTTACGGACACATGCGGATATATTTAATTAATGAGATGGACTTTGAATAAAACAGAGGCGTCCCACCCATTTGTGAATGCAGTGTTACAGATCAGCACTGCAGAAGGTCAGCTGGGTATTTCCAGTAATCCAGAGAGCTCCAGTGGAACCCGGTGCCATACCATGTGCGAAACACCGGGGGTAGCCATGAACATGTTGCGTGCTGGGGGAAAAAAGGCAAGGGACCGGATCTTGGCGAAGAATCCCATCATCAGTACAAAGATAGAAACACCTTATCATTCACACATACCGCAGGAAGCTTGACCTTTTCACCCTATAAAAAGGTCCAGCTTTCCATGTGCTTAACTCATAGCACTTCCAGGACAAACTTAGACACAAAACGAACATCACTTCAGTTTAGTGTCTCTCCTCTCCTCTGCAGTCTTCATGTACAGGGGCAAATTCTACCCCCGATACAGTAACGAACACGACACCGATTGGCTTGATTGGGTCGCCCCGTGACCAAGTTTAAAGCAGCATTCCATCTTGACTGCTAATTTATAAGACACTGCATCGTGACTGTTGACGTGCAAGCTGCTTAAGATTGATTTTACACTGAAATTATTATAAAAAAAAAACATGGAAACATTAGCTATGCAAACCACGTAAAAATACATGAAAACTAGGGATTTTGTCGACCAGCAGCTGAGTTTGCCTTTCTTCTATAATTAGGGTATTTGCTTCTCTTTCTTCATGCCAGATCCTGCAAAAACACTTGTTCTTTTGGATTTTTAATTAGGAGCAGCCTCCCCAGGCTTCAGCCAAAATGTGCAGCAGGATGGCGGGAGCCTGTATGGAGGAGTGGGGCAGTGATTGGGGCGTGAGCAGCCGGTCGATGGCGCTGCCTCTGCGATGCTCTGCGCCGGGAGATTGTGGATTCCCAAACAGCGTGATGAGGTTTTAATTAGCACAGAGCGGCAGAGTGGTGCTGACTCCCGCTCGATTGCGTCGAAAGCCCACTCCCTCGCGGGACGACCAGCGGACGGTCACTGAATATCTCAGCTATCTAGAGCAAACTCGTGGTCCCGAGTCCTAGGAGTTGGCTGACCCCCCCCCCTCCAGCAAAGTGTCACTGTACTGGCTTTTTCCACAAATGTCACTGAGGCACGATCCAGCCCATTTTGCCATCTCACTTTTAGTCATGAGCCAAATGTTATCAATTCAATTCAATTCAATTCAATTTTATATAGCACCTTTCACAACAGAGTCACCCCAAGATGCCTTACATGGGTGTACAGTGCAACATCATAAAGAAAGAACAATATAAATACAGGGAAATTGAAGCAACAACAAAGTAGATGAACCAAAAACTCCCAAGTAGGGAGAAAAAACCTCTGGGGGTCCATGGTCAACTGGCTGCCCCCCCCGGGCATACTAACATAACTGAAAACAGAAAGGAGTGGGCTTGCTCACTAAAAGCAAGGTGTAGACTGTAATCAAGTCATCAGTGAGTTGATTCTAAACACCAGCCTGTGCAGGGTACAGACTGAAATCTGCACCCACGATGTTACAGTATGGAAGTCATATCCACAATGTCATCGATGGAAACCCCTCCGCGACACGTTTACAGCTCACTCTTTTCACCGAACATTGCAGGTATTTTTTTTAAATTGGCGGTCTCACTAGGTTGATGTACGCTGAGGGTCAGCTTGAAGCTCCCGATTAAGGAGCAACCCAAAGTGACTTAAATCAAAACACAACTTGACTGAGAATCACCCCCGTTTTTCTTTGATTGAGGCTATAAGACGCGTAAACCACTTAACCTTTCTGCTTCCGAAAAAGAGCTAAGTGTTGGCTGGGTGGTCATTTTTAGGAAGCTGCAAACCATCATATTCCTGTCATATTCTGATACATTCCTGTCAAATCTCTGTCATACTGTCGCACTTTCAGACCAGACATCAAACGGCTTTACGACGTCACCTAAAACTTCTCTCCCCTCTCTGAAAAGCTGCTTCTTTAAGTACCGAATATCTCAGCGAGAGGGCCAATCACGAACCCATCCTGAAGGTTTAACCACTGCTTTGATCCAAACATCGTCTGAATAAAGAATAAGTCCATGGGTGATTCCTCAAGTGAGCCTCTCTCAACCAGAAATTAATGGGGGGGGGGGGGGATGACACATCTTGGCCGTTTTGTGACGGGCACCTCAGGTACACGGCTTACATCACCTGACGTGTAAAAATAGCGTAAACTAAAATACAATTAAAAGAGCGGGGAAATCCCATTTAATGCGCAATTACTAAAAATACCTTGGCCACACAGCCTTTTCTCCAGTGTGGTATGTGATTATGAAACTGGAACCAGGTAAACAGAGGGTGTCCATGGATTCATGCAGAAACAGGACCTGACCTGTACCCAGACCATCAAACGCAAAGCGTTTTCGGTACGCAGCGACATTCACAAATATCAACCTTGTCTCGGGGTGGGGGCGGGGG